>OZ012636.1:24131588-24731588 GCA_963942525.1 Ptychoptera contaminata | reverse complement strand
CGACTAGTAAATATTGAAATATTTTTTATTTATTTTTTTATAAATTTATTTAATATTTCATAAAATCATTATAAAAAATAAAACTAATTTATTTTTATAAGCTTTTAATTTATTAATTTTTATATACTGCATATATTTTTTAAAATAAAATAATATTTTTATATTGGATTATGATGATTACCTATGCTAAATATTTATTTGAATAAATATTAAAGAGCAAAATATATAATAAATACTAATAATAGCAAATACCTTAATTACACAAAACTGTTTTTTTTTGTAAATTATTATTTTAAAAAATCAAGCAAATCTTCACAATAAAAAAAACTTGCCTGTTCATCATTCGTATCATATTACGATGTAAATTCGCCCTCAATTGATTACGTGAATAAATTTTTATTTTTATTGTTTTATTAAAGTCACCATTGCCATTACCACTATTATCATCCACTTTTGATTTTCTATGAAATTTATGATTCGATGATTTTTTAATATAACTATTATTAGTTTGTATATCACAACTAGGGTTGTTTGCAAAATTTTCTATAGATTGATTTTTTGTAATGGCGGTGGGTGGCAACGTTGTCATAATTTTCACCTTTTTATCGTGATTACATTTTTTCTTTTTTTGACTATAATAATAATCATCACCACGTAATTGCAATTCATTAAAATCACATTTTTTTACAATATTATTTCTATTACTTATTCTATTCATTGAATCCATAAGAATAATAGAATTTTTCTTTTCAATAATCCACTTTAAAAAATTTGCAATAATCACTCTCCTAATATTACAATAAGACTGACAACGAACTAAATTTAATAAAAAAAAAAATAACTACATCAAAAGAAAAATAATAAATGTATGAAAAATAAAATATAATTTTTAAATTAAATAGAAAATATGTCCACCACAAATAGCCAAAATAATAACAATAATAATAATCATATAATAATAATAAATTTAAATAACAAAATAATGTTCTATTAACACTAAAAAAAATTAACCTTAGCGCACTCAAAGTGAAAAATAATAAAATAAATTAAATTAAATTTAATGAAAAAAAAAAAAATAATTTGTTCATTGGGTGTAATTGAGATGACGGCAATGAAATCAAATTTAAATGTGTAATAGAGCAAAATATATAAAAAAAATAAATGAATAAATTATTCACATATTTTGGCTAATCATTTAATTGAATGTCATTTGTCAATTAATTTAAATAGTTTTTTTATTCTCTTAATGTTAAACACATTTAATTAACTAATAATAATGCAAAACAACAAACACTATCCTCTAATGAGATAATTTTCGATATAAGAAATTCATTTTTAATCGTATGAATAAAATTCTGCAACATTTAAGGTATCTCCGCTGTTGTATTAATTTAAGAAGAATATTGTTTGCCAATTTATTAAAATGTAAGAAAAAACATACATGTCACACCTTTAAATTTACGTCAAAATTTTCTTATTTATTCAATAAATAAACCTCTTTCGCGGTTTATATTTATGCTAATTTTATACAAGACAAAAAAAAAATACTTATTTCGCTTAAAAAAATATCAAAAAATTTTCATTTTTATTTTCAAATTCAAATTTAAGCAATAAAATTTGATTTATAGCAAAAATAAAGCGTTAATCTTCTGCGCAATATAATAAATTTGCTTTATTTTGTTAAAATTAAACATAATGTCGCGTTCTCGTTGACAAATTAAGTAACCATACTGACGTTGTTTTTAATAAATATTCCCTCTTTTCTCAATTAATTAGTCTATTGACTTTTTTTTTAATTAAATATATAATAATTAGTTTAAAAATCTTGCAAGATTATAATTAATGAAACTTATTAAAAAAAAAAACTCTTTTTTTACATTTTTTCTTCCGCTTAATTAATTTTGTTTAAAATAGAAATATAGAAAAAATTTATTTAAAACAAACTTTAAACTGTAAAAAAAAAGAAGCTAAATGACAAAATTAATTTTTTTATTAAAGAAAAGAAAAAGTGGCTTAAAGGAAAATCATAAATAAGTAAAAAAAAGAAAATGATCTCATATTTAAAAAAAAATATTAATAATAATAAAAACTTAAAACACCTGGTTACTCTTTTATTTACATTTGTTTTAAATAGTAAAATGCAAAAAAAAAAAAATATTTCCAAGAAAAAAAGCTTTTAAAATAATAGTAAGCAAATAAAATAATTTAGTCAAAACATTAACAAATAAAAACAAAAATTAAAATAAAAGTACAAACGTATTAAAGGTACATCAAAACAACCAACTACTAATCAAGTATAAATAATACGTGAATTCTTATATAACAATAATAATATCGCGCGACAGGTAAATAATTATATTGTCGAATAAAATTAATAAATAAAAAATTTGAATATATACATTAAATAAATAAAATACTAAAACACAAATACGAATAGACATGAAAATTAAAAAAAAAAATATATAAAAATCGCTCATTTCAAGTGAAGTAAAAATAAAAACGCTACAATAAAGATAAGTTTTTAATTTTTTAACCGGTTATTTGTTATTTTGATTCAAATTTTATTGAATTTTATTTTATTTTTTACCTTCAATAACAATTTTTTTTTATTCGATTGATTTTTATCGATTATTTTTATTTTTTTAAATAAACATATTTATTAATCTGCTTTAAAATTTTTGCGTGTTTTCCAAAAACGACAGAGTCACTATCTCTATCAAATAGCAAAAGAAAATTATGTTTGATTAATCAACGAAACTATCTCATTGGATGACTAAAAAGGGAAATAAATTACTCATATTTAACTAAAAGTTTTTTAAGACTTCTTCTCGTTTTCTTTAATATATTAATCAAAATTCATCTACTTGCTGTCACTAAAATGAAAAACAAGTGCTTTTATGCGTTGAAAAGTAAAACAGAATGTCAAAATCAGTAAAATATCTAATATTTTATATAATCAATCAGCAAAAAATAAAACCGAAATAAAGAATAAACTATTTAAACCCTGAATAATAAAATATATTAAATAATTATAAAAAAAAAAATAGTTCACCAGAGCAAGTACTTCAGTTTGTTTATTAGAAAAAAAACTTTTTTTTAAATAGTTTATAATATTTACCTACTTATATGGCCAATGTATAAATCAAATGTTTTGTGTACATTATTTAATGACAGACTAGAGACTTATTATGCTTTTGTAATTATTATTAAAATTATTTCATTGTCATACTAAAAAAAAAAAATACAAAACAGAAATAATAGATAATTTCCTAAAAAATAATAATCAAATAAAGCATAAATGCGAAAAATAACACAAGTGTAGAAAAAACTTTGTCATACTATTGAAAATAATTTGTCTTTTAATATTCTTTCAAATAAAATACATTGATAAAGACATTTCATAATTTAATGATTATTAATAATTAAAAAAATTATTTTAAAAAACACGATAGATACAAATGAAATATTTTTATTTCGATTATAATTAGTAATTAATAAATTTATCTTCATATTAATACTTTTATTATTAATTTTGTAAAAAAAATTTCTTATAAAATTATAAGACGCAATAAAAGAAATTCATAATGATTATTAAAACTAACAGAAATATAAAATTATAATCAATAAAACATTTTAATTGAAATTATTTTGTTTTATTAAAGGAAACAAATATTTGACTCTAATAAGCGTAATAATTTTAGCAAATTATTAATAGTATTTTGTCTGCTCAAAACTTTTAACAAAATTGGTAAATACATATACATAAAAAGAGTTGTATTTAGTTGAAATTAAAAAAAAAATTATATAAAAATATTGAAATAAAGTAAAAAACGCACAACAATAACCAACGCAATGATTTTTAAATTAATTACAGAAAAAATAACTTATTTTAATAATTTAAAAAGAAAAAAATATTAAAGAATCACGAAAAATCACTTACCCAACAAAATTTTTAACAAAACAATAAACACCAATTAGGCCACCACCAGTTGTATCATTTAGAAAATGATCTGGTTTGATTGTGGGTGGTGGTGATGATGTCATTTTTATTTTATTTTAATTATTTTAAATGTAGTTTGACTGCTTTCTTCCTTCACTATTTGTGTTGCTTATTTATACAAAATCACTTTCTTTCTTTAGATAATGATGAATATGATGCTCCTTATAATTATTTATTTTAAAATTAGTTATTAACAAAAAAAAAGTAAAAGGAAAAAGCAACAGAAAGTAGAGTACCCGCTGCCAAAAGTTAATCAAAATTCAACCAAATTGAAGCCAAATTTTAACCAAATCACCCGTCAATATTTTAACAATGCGTGGAACAAAAAACATAATTGTTTTAAAATTAAATATATGTCTTTAAAATTATAATTTTTTTAACACTGCACTAATTGTTTATTTAATTTATTTTATTATTTTGTGTTAACCACCACCAAATTAACAGCACAAATAAAATTTAAATTTTTTTATAAAATTAAATTGCTTTTTTTTTGCAATCGACAGCAATTTTTTTATTTTAAGTATAAAACTTGTTGTTCGCTAGCTTAAATGCGACGCAAAAACAGAAATAAAAATAAAAGTCAAGTTTTAAAAACGGAGAAAAACATAAAATGTAACAAAATAAGGGAAAAAGCCCTTGAAGAACCCTTTTTTATGCTTTCAATATATATCATTATATAATTTTATTTATTTATTAATTTTTAATCAAATAAAAAAATTCCTTTATCATTATATCGCAACCTTGAAAGCAAAAAAATTAACTAAATAAACGATAAATAACAACGAAAGAAAAATAAGGAAAATCAAAAATTGTCGCATAAATAAATTTCACCGCAACATAAATGAAAAGAAAATGAGAAAAAACGCACAACTAAAGAAAAAAATATGCGTCACGCTGTCATACACAAGTGTATTTATTACTAATGTTCTATGGTACTGTGTTGTTGCGTTTCTTATTTATTACATTTTTTATATTATTATTTTCATAAAAAATAGGAATATTGTGAATATTAATGTGTAAAAATAACGCATAGGAACAAACCATTTCAAGGGTAAAAGAAAGCGACTAAAATAATTTAAAAAGATTTTTTTTTTAATTTTCATTAAAGTACAACATTTCAATTGCAGCTGCATAGCAATCATCTATATAGTTTAATAATATTGGACAAGATAAACATTTGTAATATTTTTTATTAATTTACAGTGTATAATAATGCTTTTACATAGTTTTTATGTAACACGTTATAGAAAAAAAAAGTCTAAAAAACATGGAAAAACTTTCAATTTTAATTACGACTAATTATTACCTACATAGCACCACCCAAAAATTACAACTAAAGGCGAATGAATTTAAGTCGCAAATGTATATTTTGTAGCGATTGGACATAAAAAAATATATAAACTGGATCGCTACAAGTAGTTATTTTGCTCCTAACATTAATATTTTTTTATAAATTTTGGGTTTAATATTTTTAATTTTTTTTTACTTTCGTAATTCAACACAAATTCTTAATTTTGAAACAGTGGGTAGAAAAATCATCGTTAAAATATATATATTAATAAATACGAAAAAAAGAAAGAAATAATTAAAACACAAAAGTAAAAAAAAAAAAAAAAGAAATAAAACTTTAAAAACAACAAAACTGACTCATCTCTGTACTATTTTTCGCAAATAAAAAGCAACAAAATTAAAAAAAAAATGATTTATTTATAGACATTTTAAATACCAAAGACGAAAAACGTTCTGAGCATAGTAATAAAATAAATAAAAAGGAATGACAATTGTGATAGATTTTATTTAAAAAAAGCAGCCAACGATTAAACCCAGCAGCAAAAAATACCTTGACCTACATACAATTCGTAAAATATTTATCTTATCAAATAACCATATTGAATGATAATACATTATAAAAAACAATGTACCAAATATATAGAAATAATATGATAATTAAAGTGGTTGATAAACTAAAGTAGTAAATAAAAAATTAAATAAAGAAAATAAAAACTCCTTTATTTTTGCACAGAAATCGCTTCTCATAAATAAAATTCAAAAACGGTTTAACATTCCGTATATTGTTGTTTTTATTATTGAAATAGTAAAATAACTCAACATAAAAGTTTAGCGTAATAATATAGGGAGTGTAAGGAAAAAGCACAAATTTCATGATAACTCCTAATAAAAAAGCACAGAATAAAAGTCCTTCCAGGTTTTTTTATGTTCGTTTTTTAAATATCGATACATAAAACATTATTATAAGAAAAACAGTAAATTATTTGGCTCATATTTATACGTTACAAGTACGTATAAAAGAAGTGTTGTGTGAAAAGGCATGCGCAAATTGCATAAATATATTTAGACCAAAGTAACAAATTACTGATACAAATAAATTATTAATCGAAGCAAATAGTTAAAAATAAATTTCAAAGGAAGTAACATAACCACAAATATATTTAATTTTCTTAATTTTCCACTTAATTAATTAATAAATGTATAAAACAAAACACAAAAAAATAGAAATATTTTGAAAACTTGCCATTGAAATTTTACAAAATAAATTTTATTTATAGAAACTTAACTTTGTTGTTGTATGATTAAATACAATATTTACCTTGATATAATTAGTAATCAAAATATTTTACAGGAATACAGAGAATAAATGGAAAATATTCGATCACTCTTCAAATACATTATTTTACTTCAGGAATAAAATTAATTTTTTATAAAAAAACTTCAATGAACTGTTAAAAAGGACAAACGTCTTCTGTTGAGTAGTCATAAATAAATAAAATGGAGTAACCTACAACAACACTTGGTTAACATTCCTAATAATAATCACAAATAAATTAGTTCTAAAATTTCCAAAATCATCGAATTCTCAAAGTATTAATTTTTGTTTTTTTTTTCGTTAATTTTTGACAACGCGAGTTAACATTGTGTTACTATTTTTACAAAAAGGCAAAAATTACAGAAAAATGTATGTTAATATAATAATGAAAAAATAAATTAAATTTGTCATCGTGGTCATATTAACATAAGAATTTCCAAGGATATTATTAAAAACTAAATAAATTAATCTTAGAAATTTATTATTACTTCTTTTGCTTGTTTATATAATTAATTAAATGAACAAAAATATATCCGTATGCTAATATAGAATAAGAAAATATATAAATTTTCCAACATATTTCAATGAAAATTATTTTTTTAAATAAAATTAATTAATGCAAATAAAAAAAAAACGCTTGAACGTGATAAAAATAAAATATATTGAAAACAAAACAAAGAAAATAATTATTGCTATAAATAAAAGGACATAAACAAAACACAAAAATCGCGACAGAAGAAAAAACAAAATCACCCATAAAAACCCATTCTTATTACAAAAAAAAAATTTACTCGAACTTGGCTAGGCGAACGAACTTTCGACACTTGAAACAACAACTATAGAGTGCACTAGCATAGAAAACAACAACAAAATTACAATATATATTTTTCATATTTTTTTTATAGAAAATGAAAGGGAACAGAAGCTTTCAGGCTTGTCGTATCAAATGAAAACTAAAGTATAAAAAATTAATAAAATAATTCTTAATTTTTTTACACTTTTTCTTTGTAAATAATATTAGAATTTAATATATTTATTTGCATTACTACAAAAAAAAAAAAATGGAAGCATCAATGAGGCTTACACTCATGTTATTGATACAAGACAATTGCGCGCCATTTAAAAAGTACAAATGAATATAGTGTAGAACAATCACATAATTCAGAGAAATATGCTTTTTCTGTAATTTTAATAATGTATTAAAAATTAAATTTATTAATTTTTCTATTTAAAACAACATATTTTCCGATAATAAATAAAACTAAGCAAACACGCGTCGGCCACCTCATATAGTTATTGAAATATATTATTAAAACTATTCTTACTTATTTTTATTAAAAACAAAACAAAAAGATTTTTTAATTGTACTGTAACACCACCCACGAATAAACACTTTGGTTGATTTTTTTGTTTTAATTTTGTTATATTAAAATTTGGAAAAAGCACTCACTAACGTTACTGATTTTTTTAATAGCAGTAGGAATATAATTACACAAAATAAAAATTAGATAAAAAATTAAACAAAATGCCTTTTTTTGTTAGAAAAACAAATCCATTTAGCCCAGGATAATTTAAAAAATAAAATAAAAAAATTTGGAACACGAAAATAATTTTACTACTACAAACTAATACAACAAACAGTATAAAAATGGTTCCTTGGTTTTATTATTTTTATGCTGCTTTCGGGGATCACTATGTTGCTTAAAAAAAAATCATTACTACATATAAAAAAGGAATATGTTGCTGCGCGCGCGGAGGGTGTTTTATGTTACTCCTCATAACAATACATAAAAAAAGCGAAAATACTCTTAACAAAATTTATGTAGTTGAAAAAACTCGCGTCAAATTGCGTCATCATATAGATAACGAAATGGAAAATGATTTTTTCAAGGGAACTTGCTATTTTAGATATTTTCACCAAAAATAATACTGCAAAGGGGAAAACAAAAACACAATGTATAGCTGCTCCTCTTGTTTTGATGTAATCCAACAATTTTAATAACTCTGGCCACCCAGCGGTTTATTATAAATTATAAACTGTTTTTAATTAATAAAAAATATTTTAAGTCATATATAAATGTCGAATTAAATATTCTTAAGAAAAAATCCAGAAAATAGTAAACAAATAATAAATATTTGAAATTTTTGATTACAATAAATAAAAAAAATTGTTTATAGAGAGGATTTTGTAGACTTAAAATAAATTATATTACAGTGTTGCCGAAATTGTACTTTTTTTGGAGATACAAATAACAGAACTGATGAGGGAATGCGCATGATTTTTTAAAATGGATACTAAAGAGTATTTAAATGCGCGTAATTTAGCGAATCCTTTTTTCTTGCTATTAAATAGTACTTAAAAATTATTTATAGCAAAATTTCCAATAAGAAAGATTTCACTTTTAGGTAAATAAAAAAATATTACTTTAACTAATAAAAATAAAAGGTGTTTGGGCATTTCAATGAATAAACTCAACAACAATAAACTGTAGGGTGGTAGTCAGCATAAAATTTATTGATTCACTACTAAACGCATGCGTTATATTTTATTCTATTTATGTTTGATAATGTTATGTTATTTTGTTCTACACACAGGAAAGTAATATTTAATCATGTAAAAATAATTACAAAAAACGACACAATAAACTCAAATATTTATTTTTCTTATCAGCAGATATCAATAAAAAAAAACTTTTTACTACATATTTACTCATTTGTTTCAAAGATTCAAATTAATAAAAAAATATCATAAAACATGCGCATTTTACAAATGTTATTTTTTTGTTTAAAAAGCATTGATGCCAAATTATCAATTAAATAATCGTCATATTGTTGTTATAAATACCAAATTACAGGGAAAACAAAGAGTAAACAAGTAAAATGATTATTCATCAGCTGACATTTTTTTGTACACCTTTAACAAAAATCTCTTTCTTTCAATTATTATGATTTGCTACCTTATCAAAAGTATCAAAATAAAACGAAAAAAAAAAAAATAAAATTTGTTATATATATACGATACTATAAGTGGATCCACGATTATTACAACTGAAACTTGTCTTTATGCCACGTTGCCGTTTTTTAAGACATAAAAAACAACAAACTGGCGCCATTTTAGTAGTCTCACACTTAATTTGCAAAATAATTTTATTTAATTATAAATATGAAACAAGAATAATAAAAAAACAGACATCAAACGCACAAAAAAAAACACGAGAATAAATATTTATAAATAGAAATTCACAATTATTCTGTTATCAAAAGAAAATTTACTGAATAATAATAAGAAGTAAAAACCAAGTGTTTAAAATATAAAAATATTAGAAAATTTAAATCGGTCGCCACTAATAATAATAATAATAATAATATTAAAAAGAAAAAATACTCCCACATATGTAAACATACAATTAAAATCGCGTAAGAAGAAACATATATTTTCACGCAAAAATAAATCTTCTTTCTGCTGTTCTTAAATTTAAAAGCAAAAAAAAAATTTCTAAAAAATAAATAACATTAAATTCCTGTTTCAAAAATGAAACTACGACGTAGCAAATAAGTTTCTTAAAAAAAAATAGCAAGAACAGCAACAAACAAATGAAAAAACTCGAAAATTTTTGACAATTGAGTGTTTGTTTAGCGGGTTGGCGCCCAAGAATCATTCCAGAAAATGAAAAATATTTTTTTTTTAATTTATAATCTTGAAATATTTTTTAACTACTACATGTTGCAAATTGTAAATAAAAATTGTATAAGACAAACAAACAACAGCATATTAGCAATGTAAACTTCCGTTTTGTCATTAGATGTCGGTCCAGTAAATATGATTTAATTTGTAAACAAAATAAATAATAAATAATCACGACATGAACAAAATATTTAAAAAAATAAATAAAGTAACAACATTCCGCCAAAAAAAGACAGCATAAAACCCTTCAAAGTGACAAAATAAATAAATATATATAAATAAATACGAATAATATTCAGCTGTATTATAATTATTATTAATGAGTTAAATAAATCGAATAAAAAAATATTTCGTTGTTTCGCGTTTTATAAAATTATTTTTCTGCTAAAATTAATTTTCGTTGTCAAAATTGCTAAAAACAAGTAAATATGAAAAAATTTAAATTTTTAATCAAATAACTTTACAAAAATATACAGCTATGGTCATACAAATAGCAAAAATTATAAAATTTCTTAGTTATTCGTATATTTTGTGTAATTTAATTAATAAACAGCTCTTGGCTTGTCTTCCTAAAGATAAATCGAATCCTCCCTCACCAGCTGCAGCGCATTGTACACCATTTTTCTATAGCATCCCATAATATCAGCTATTTCAGCAACTTTTTTGTTTTTAGATTTAAGCTGGTATATCATACGCCGTTGCTCAACCGTACACAATGTTGTTTTCTGCCCATTATTATAAAAATATTTCATCGAAATAATTAACAAATAATTAATTTTTAATGTAAATCTTCTTAGACTGCAATTGAAAGCAATTTAAATACAATAGATCTAAAATAATCAAATTGTGCTATTTGTATGACCGTAGTTGTATGCTTCGTTTAAATTATCGAAAATAAAATTTGTAAATTACAATAAAGAATCCAATAGATTTCATGCAATATTTTGAAACAATCTAGAGTTAACAACTTTTTTGATATATTTTTCAATACATATATGTATATATATAAAGTATGTATAGTATAAAGATAAAAAAAATTGTAAATTTTCTATGCAAACCAATTTTATTCAAGAAAATTAATTTCAATTTATCAAACAAACAATATTTATATTATTGAATTGAGCATTCGGATAATTATGCCTTGGTTATAATGACGCGGCGCTACACACCACAAATTCAAAATTTTCAAGATTGCGCCATTATAACTCAATGTTTTGACTTTCATATGTTTAAAGTTGCTGCCTTTAGCAGCGCTTTGTGGTGCGGCGTCAGTATAACCAAGACTTTATTTTAATTATTTAATTACTTTTGGCTTTGCTAAAGAAAAAAATTTAAAAACTAAAAAAAAACAACATAAAAATAATTTTTTAATAAAAAAACACAAACATTCATCCATCTTATCAAATAACACATTAACATTTATTTATCATTAACCAAATTAAAAATTATTCGAGCAAGTGGTGACAAAACCAAAACAAAACAATCTTTTTTATCCAGAATAATTAATTGATGTAAGAAAAAAAAACAAACAGAAAAATACTAAAATAATTTAACCTTGAAAATATAAAAATAAAATAAAAGCTAAAACAGGCTATAAACACAAAATTTTAAAACAGCAATTTAAGGATGATAAATACGAGAATAACAACAATAAAAATTGTTAAAGGTTACAGCGAACATTTTCAAATTGTTAAGGAAATAGCATAAAAACATTATTTAATTAACATAATTAATTTAACAAGAAAGATAAATGAAACTTGCTAATTAAACAATGCAAATAATATAAATTGTCAAAATGACTAATTAGGAGTGAAGTAAATATTAAAAAAGTTGTTTTTTATTAAAAGACAAAGCAAAAACAAGTCTAATCTAATCTCTAATGCTAAAAGTTAATAAAAAAAAACATTAAATGTTATGTAATATAATTAATACAAAAAAAAAACGCCCCAACACACAGGTAAACATGGGCATATTCATTTTAATTACCATAAGTAAATATTTGTTTTTCTAATTTAAATTAAATAAAATAATATATGTAAATAGAAGAAGTGTGTGATTCACTGATAATTCATTAATTTATGTTAATTTATTCTTAATTAATATTAACGTTAATTTACTATTGTTAAAAAATTATTGATTCTAGTATTAGTTCGGATCTAAACTTGGAGCATACTAGGTAACGACGTTTAAAGCCTTAGACACTTTTTAAGATATAAATGAAAACAAACAGAAGGGAAACGCGAAACCTAGTAGCAGGGAATCATTCAATGAACAAAAAAGTCAAAATGTTTAAAGTAAAAAACAATAAAGTGATAACAAACCTGACCAATAAAATAAAATAAAAAAATATATCTGATATATGAACCTCGAAACATTGAATTAAAACCATTAAATACATTGATTTCACAAAATAAACAGTAGTCGCGACAGAAACACAAAATTCAACCTTGTAGCATCCAAATTTAGATTTATTTGTTCTCCGTTCCTCCAAGTGTTTCGAAACACTATTTATACAATTTTTTTTTGAATCGCAAAGAAAATTTGTGTAAAAAAATTGTTTTCTTTCAAACGTTTTCAATTAAAATTTCAATTTAAATCTAAATAATTAGTGTTTTTCATGCTTCATCATTTTCAACTAAAAACAAAAATTAAACTTAAATAACTTTTTTAATTAAGAGATACAGCAGCCGCGAAAGAATCATTACTAAATGTGTTTGTAGACAAATTTAATTTCATTTAATTAATTTATTTAAAACTATAAGAAAACATCAGCACAATTACATCTTGTTTATTTATAATAAAATTGTTTTGTTAATTGAAATTAAATTTAATTAGAAATGAAAAAAAAAAAAGAAAAACAATTCAATTGAAAATTTTATTTTTGAACATTATTACCGCAAAAAAAAATGTTAAAACAATTTTTTCAAAAATAGAATAATATTAATTAAATAATTTGAAATTTAAATTGAAATACAGCGACAAATAAAATTCTGTAAATTTATCTTAAAAAATAGTTACACAGAGGCAGCAAATTTATATTTAAAATAAAAAAACAAGATTTATCCAACGAAACACCATACTACATAAAGCATCTTCTTTTCTATCGTTAATTTAGGTTTTTTCTAAAGCACAACCTTAATTATAAAAAAAGAGTAATTAGAGTGAGTGACAGCAACTGTTTATATTAAGGAGAAATAATGAAAAATAAATAGAGCAACAAGCAAGTGTGTTGTTACTAGCTCGTATGTAAACCATCGGATCTTTGTGTTAAAAATTTTAAAGAAAGGAAAAAAAATGTTATGCAAACATAAAAATAGAAACGAAAGTGAAGCAGCAAAAAGGATTATTATTTATATTTTAGTCAGTCAATCATTTGAGATTATTCATTTAATTAGCGTTTCTTGCTGTTTGCTCACCAGCTTTGTGAAAAATAGAAAAAAAAAACAAAAACTTTCTTTGAAAATTTTAATAAAAAAAATATAAAAGTCACAAATATGTTGACATACTTTTATGCTTTTTTAAAATAGATAATCAAATTTGTTGTTAATAAATGAAAAAAACGAACAATCAGTGGATCACAACCTTACACTTCACCATTCATGTATTAATCCAAACAAATCGTCAATTAATGTCACCGGCTTAGTCTTAATTAATTGTTTTATGTGACATACAAAATGTGGCTTTTAGCCATCAACACATTCATTTTGTTAAGAAGATGAGGGACTTCAAATGCAACCGTCGCTTTACAATATTTTTATTTATTTGTACCAACAGATAGGCAACATAATGGTACCATAGAACAGTAATTTTCACAAATGATTTAAGACAAGCCAGATATATTTTTTTAAACAACGATTTTCAGCAACGTTTAGAATCAGCTGTGCATTTTTGTCATGTAAAATCAACAATATTTTTGATTTAATGTATTAAATTTGATAATTAACAAACATTTTTGTAATTTTTTCTTCTTTTAAACAATTAAAATTGTTGTTAAAAATTTAATTAAAAATAAAGAAAAATCTGCCAAAAACAATTAACCAAACAACTAAAATTCTAAGAAAAAACATTAACTCTACTACGACGACGATGATAATTAACCTCAAAACAAATCATTAAAGCATAACGAAATAAATATTTTATTATTTTTATATAATTGAAATTCATCAGACATGATGGCAGCGCAACCTAACACAACATCATTTGCATACGTGAGGAAAGCAATAAAACATATGAGACTTTTGTAAGCGGAAAACTTTTGTGTTAAAAGTTTTAAGAAAATATGATTTTAAAGATTATAGAAGTGCACAAATAATAATAATAATAATAATAATAATAATAATAATAATAATAATAATAATTAGTGTCGAGTTCACGATTATACATCACAAATTACTTTGTTTTAATTTATTTGACAAAATTAATATCTGATGATTTGTGCTAAATAAATATTTTAATGAAGAAATATATTTTTTTATCGCGAATAATTAAAATTGATGCTTTGAATAATAATAATTATAAAAACAAAAAAACAATATATATCATTCAAGGTGACTGTTTTTTAAATATAATTAAGAAAAACCAACACAAGAGTGTTTATAAAGTGACAAAAACTTTCCGATTTGACGACAAAGACATATTATTTCTTATAAAAATAAAATAAATCTACATCACCTACCTATCACATTAACTTTTTGTTTTTTCGCCAATTATCACGCAACACAAAAAATTTAGTAGCAAACCAAAAAAAAAAAAAAATCATTTATCGTCGTCATGCTAAAAAATTTAATGAAATTTATATTTAAAAAAAGTAAATAAATAAACACCAACAAAATTAAATTAAAAAAATGAAAGAAGAAAAAAAAAACAAAATACTATAATCGCGAGACTGCTTGTCGCCAATGTTGTTGTTGAATTTTCTTCTTCTCTAAACTAAAATAATAGAAAAATAAAAAATACCAGAAAAAGTCACAAATATAAATAAAATACCGTCGTCGTCGTCATCGTCAGCAGTATAAATAAGCATTTAGCAATTATTATTATTATTTTTTCAAAAGAAGTCACGCCACCTTTCAAAAACAACAACAATTGTTAAGTTACTAGTAGACGACGAGGTGTAATATTGTTGGCTATATATTTTAGAAAAAAAAGTAAACATAAACAAAACCAAAGTGTAACTGCGGAGGACATTTGAGACACTAACAAAAAAAAAAAAAACTAAAAAATCAAAACGTATATTATATTACGTTTAGATACTACAGCCCAGTGTTAATAGCTGGTATGAATTGTTGACGTCTGGCTTGGTTGCCCTTTGCCCCATTTTTTTAGTATTTAAAATTATATTTACTGGTAGTAAAAAGGATGTTTCGTATTTTGTAAATACGCAATTTACTTAATTAATAAAAAAAAAAAAAAGAACGAAATGTGGACATGATAATTATATTAAAAATAAAAACTAATCCATTTAATTTTATTAGTTAATTATAATAATTAGTTTTTATATATTACAATTTTAAAATAATATTTTAACAACATTATAACGATTAAAAAGATACTATTATTTGTATTCTTTAATAGTGATTAAAAACGGCAAAAAACGTTCACAAAAAACGTGAGTTAATTAATTGGCAAATAAGAAAAGTAAAAAAAAAATACACAGCGACATTCAGCATTAAAAAATAAATAAATGGAAATTTTACACATATGAAAAAGAAGTAAAAATATCCAATCAAATTATTAAAAATAGGAAAAAATTAATAAATCTACTGTCAATTATACAAAATGATAAAAAAAACGATCGCATTGGCTAATATTAAATAAAAATAAATTAATTTATCAGCAATTAAAAATCATTTTGCAAATAAAGTTACAAAAAAAAATATTTTCCTATAAAACTCTGATTTTTGCTTTATATAAAACTCTCTCATCCTAAACTTTAGACGACCTTCAAATAAAATCAAAACACAATCTAAAGTTGTTTTACATAAATAACTTTAATAATTACTGCTTATCAATTATAAATTTATTTAGAATGCAGTTTATTGATTGTAATCAGGTGACGCTCAATAAACCAAAATTTAGCGATAAGAAAAAAGAAGAAGAAGAAGGAAAATTATCTAAATAACAATAAAAACGATTTATTTAAGCACAAGTATGTATGTGTTTCTTATAATTAGTTGTTATTATTTCCTATATAATTAAAATTTACTTTAAAAATTGGCGTAATTTTCTTAACTAATTATTGTATGGAAAAAGATAGTTATATACATATCCAATTTAAATACAATTCTGACGTTCAAATGCAATACTCAATTTAAAAATAAAAACGCTTATATAATTATGATCTATATTTCTTTCTATATACATATACATAAATACATAAGGTACTACATTTATGATTGAAAATCAGCATTTCTATAAAAATTTTGTTTTTAATTTTAATTATTTTTTTACTTTGGTTGAAGTAAAAACAGAAAAAAGTAATAATAATTATGAGATCATCGACAAATAAAGTAAAAACCACATTAAATAAACGCACACAGTGGCATGATCATTATTAAAGGTAATAAAAAGAAAATACAAATAATAAAAATGTTAAATAAATATGGAAAAGAGGAAGGAGGGACAAACAAAAAAAAAATAAAAATAAAAAAGCAGTCAAAAAACACACTAAAAGTAATAAAAAAAAAGCACGAAAAAGGTTTGCAAACAAATAACAAAAGTTTTTTTTTAATTGTTTATTCTGTAATAAAAAATATTTTTGTTTTATTATTTTTTTTTAATTTTTTTTTTTCGTAATGATTTAAGTCATCTGCGCGCACGGCAAGTAACAAAACAGCGAAAAAAGTGTCGAGGAGCAAAGAACAATATAAAAAGTCATTTATAGGTCAAAAAATTTTTAATTTTATTTTTAATTTTGGCAAACAATAATAATAAAAAAAAAATTTAACAAAAAATAAATCACAAATGACACATAAAAAAAAAAGAAACAGCAAGATCCACCCACCCACCATTAACCAATCCCACACCTAATATTTATATATATATAAACACCTTAATTTATTGTTTCTTATAATAATATCTACATGGCGTGTGTGTTCTAGTTAATTTACCTTGTAACAATAATAAGAAACTCTAATTATATTAAAAATAATAATAGGTGAAAAAAATGTCACCATTTATGCTTTGTTTTTTCAAAGTTTAAATTAAGAATTTTTCTTTTTTAACAATAAATATTTATTAAAAAATTTACACCACAGATAAATAATTTGTTGCTGCTAAGTACGTCCTAGTGGGAATTTATGACTTAAAAATTGAATATCCTAGTTCTTGTTTAATTACTTTTCTAACATTCTAAAAACAATCTACGCGCAAAACAAAATAAATGGTCATTTAATTGATATTTACCTGATAACTTTATTTTATTTAAATCAAATGATTTCGTTATGATTTTATTAAATTAAAAAAAATCTTTTAAATTGTATTTAATTGACAGTAGTAAAAACTATTATAATTTTTGAATATAAAGTGTTATGCGTCAGTTACAATTTATGTAGGTCATCATACTGGTACAATTTTATAGGAATTACTTAATAAATGCCAAAGGGTTTTTATTTGTTTTTTTTTGTAGTTAAAACTACGGTGTAAAATATTAGTTAATCAGTAAATAATAAGTTTAAAAAAACCGTGCTTGTAATAAAAATGAAGTTGCAATGATTAAAAAACATGGAGATAGGTCGAATTAACTTATGAAATTATTTTTATTTAATTTTCCAACTATAATAATCACTTTTTGACACAAGTCATAATAAAATTGTGTATAAACAAAGCATTAAAAACACAAACAGAATTAACAAAGAGCATGAAAAACAATTTTTTATTAGATTTAGTAATGTAAATTAAAACAAAGCGTTGATTCAAAATAAACAAATTAAATTAAAATAACAAGTAAAGATAATAATAGTGATCAAAGATGAGAAATCAATTCGCATTTACGTCATACACAGTAATTTATTTTTACTTAATTTAATTCAAATTTTTTTGTGCAAACCTAATGACAAAATCCAACCAAGCGAATAATATATATATAAATAAAAAATCAAAACAATAAAAATAATATTTTCTGCGTGTGTTATATTGTTTTTACTGTTGTTGTTTGTTATCGATATTTCAATAATATATGTATATATATATATATATATATATATATATATATATGTGACTTGACAACAAGAATCGAGTAAGGTAAGTAAGAAATAATATTAAAATTAACCGTGTTGTAACCAAGTAAAAAATATTATTAATGAAAGAAAAAAAAAAAGAAATAAAAAATAATTTAAAAAAAAAGTAAAGGAAAGGAACTGCAAAAAAAAAAATAATAAATATAAATTTATATAACGTTGAATGAAAAGAAAAAACACTATATTCATGATTCAATTTTCATTTAAAAAAAAATTAATTAAATAATAATAAAATAGTAATGGTAGTGAACCAACAACACCAACAAGCACTGTTAAACTAGCAACTATTCACATTGTAAATTTTTCCTTTATGCATAAAATAAATAATTTATTAAAAATAAATCTCGTAAAATATGATTTTTTAATAAAATTTACAATGTTTACATCTTCATACATTTTATTGAGCAGTTTGAAGAAGAAAATTCTTTTAAGAGGCGCATAAATTAAATATATTAGAATACAAAATGCACACTTTCGAAAGGAATTAATCAGTTTATTTACAGTGATAAACAAATAACGGAAATAGAATTAATACAATTGATTATGACCCCTGTAAAAAAAAACGCAAACAAAATATTATTTGTTAACCAACCATAAACAAAACTTTTTTAAAATGTGTATTCCAATTACAATTATTATTATTCTGATTGTAAAGCAGAAATAGCTAAAAAAAAATCATATGATTTGAATAACATGCTGTTGTTTTGCGTTGAACAGCAAAATGATATTAAAAAAAAAAGAAAATAAATTATATAAAACCAAATAAATGAAAAAAAAAAAAAAAAAAATCCAATTAAAATGGAAAAAAAAACGAAAAGCTTTCACTTTTTCACACAAAAATAATTAATTCCCTTGTGTGTGTGTAATATATACATATATATATATATATATTTCTCTAATTATTATTGTGGTTGATTGTGTGCGCATTTTTATTTAATTAAATCTTTCACTTTTTTTTTTAGAAAAATAATAATTAAATAATTTGAATTGGTTTGTTAAATATAATTGAAAACAAAAATGTAAGGAAAAATAATAAAAAAAACTCAATTTATAAAAAAAAAACATTTTTATAATTTAGCGACAACAAACTTTAGTCTCTTCACCTTAAAAGCAAATAACAATTATTTTCGTTGGCAATTTAAATTTTTTTTTTATTAAACACTACAATTAATAAAACAAATTTAAATTGCGTTCAGTACTTAATTTTATAATGAAAATAATTAACAAGTAAATAAAGAGAGTTATAAAAATATACAAACACATCAAGGTAAATAGAAATTGTAAATATTTAATTAAAGTAAAATAAAAAAAAATATAATTTCTTATTATCACAAATTGCGGTTAATTAGTTTATAGAAACAGAAAATTCGTTTCTATCGTCGTCAAAATGGGCCGAAAAATTAACTTTAGATAATTTACACAATAAAAAAGAAGAAGAAGAAGAAGAACTTTGTAATTAAATGAAGTAGTAAATGCCTGCAATAACCTTTACTCGTCTGTTTATTACCTAATTAAATTGTTAAAACATGCAACAATCATGTTTATAGCAAAGAAATGATTACAGAAAATTTTAATTATAAAGCAAACATCTAATTAAAGTTAAAAAAGTTTTAAATAAACAAAATTAAGAGCAAAGTCTCCTCATCGTATTGCTTAAAATTTAAAAAACAATTAAATAATTCGTAGAAAATAAAAAAAAAACAAACGTGAACAAAGGCAGCACACCTCATTGATCCAAAAATATAAAATTATCTTTAATAACGTCATATCGTTTTTACTATTATTTTTAAATAAATAATTATATTCGTTTTTTTGCAAAAAAAAAAAAAAAAAAAAAAAACAAACAAACTAACTAACTAACCATAAATGATGATTTCATTGAAAATAAATAATAACGTCATGATGAAGAAAATAATATAATTAACATCATCGATATTTAATTAATGTGGTTGCATAGCAGCGAACAATGACGTCTTAGTTAAATTTTAAATATAATGAGATCACTCGTTCAGAATTTGTCTCATTAAACAAATTAACACCATTGCCTTTCTAGAATCATTATAAATAAATACAAAAAGCTACAAAAAGTTAGTTAAATCAAATAAAGAAAAACGACAAAGCAGGAAAACAATTATTTAAATTAAAAAAAAAATAGAAAAGAAAAAAACACACAAGGACACAAAACCCAACCTGTAGTCTCCACCGCCAGTGCCGCTTGAAGAAGCACGACCCCCATCAACTCCTATCGATATAGGTGCAATACTAGTCGATGCAGATGACATTGGTGATGAAGCCCTGCTCACTGGACCACTACCAGTTTGACTAGTTAATTGGCTCGTATAACCACCATTTGATGGTGAACCATAGTTAAATGATTGTGGTACAATTTGGGAAACAGGACTGCCACCACGTGATAATGTCGTTAACGGAGAATTCGTATATAAGGATGATAAATTTGTCGATTGTTGTTGCGTCTGCTGATTGCTTTGTTGCTGCTGCTGTTGTTGTGCTTTTGAATTATTAAGAATGTCCGGACTTTTACTAATTCGTTGCGGTATTAAATTCATTCGCATGTCATCATTCTTTTGTTGACCATTATTATTCAAATTTTTATTTGAATTATCATCATGCGGTGTTGGGCCTTGTTTCATCATTAAATTTTCAATACAATTACTAAGAGTTTTATTCGTATATAAATTTACGTCATCGAATAAATTCTGATTTTTTGTTTTATTTATTAAATTATTATTATTGTCGTCACTGTTATTGTGTTTGTTGTCACATTGCAATGAATCATTTGCACTTCTAGCAGCTGCGGCAACAGCAACACCAACAACTGAAGACAATGCAAGTGTTAAAAGTCCAGAGCAACTAGATGTTATAATTTATAACAGAAAATATTTATCAAAACATCATCAAAAAAAAAATTAAAAAAGAAAGAAAGAAAAAGAAAATAAAAAGAAAAAATTATAAGATAAATAAATAATAAAGTAAAACAAAAATATAAATAAACACACAGCAATGAACATGAAACCCGTAACAAAAGGGTTAAAAATACTTTGAAATAAACTGACCTAAGCCTATAATGAAAAAAAAAAAATTCATTTGATTTTCGAAAAATATTTCACCACAATAAATCGGCCAACGGTCAACAAATAAAATTCTATTTCATTTCATCATATTGAAAAGTAAAACTTGAAATGTAATAACAACCCACTGACATCCTTTCTATCTTTAATTATATGAAACATAATAAAAGGAAATATAGAAACAACATAATTTTGTCATTAATTTGAGTTAAAACATAAAACAATTGACCATACATTAACAAAAAAAAAAAAAAAAACACGCAAAGTTCTACTTGCTGCTATCAGCAATAATAATGCTGCTGCAACATAATAACCGCAATATATAAACAATCACAAACGAGCTAATATAGAAAGAATCTAAATTATTTTTTTTCTTTTTTTTTCATTTTATAATAGTAATATGTTATTCCAGGAATTAAAGTCGGCGGCTGTTATGCTTTGTTAAATTATTACAAAATTGAAATTACCAGCAACAACATTAAATCGCGTGACATTTACCATTTAAATAATAAAATTAAATAGAAAAAACACGATTACGAATAATATTATTTTTCTAGTATTTTTATTGAAAAATTAATTGTATTTGCTGTTGCTGTTTTCATTTTTATAATTTTCAATTCAGAATATTTTTTTATTATCAAAGTGCAGCAATTATAAGAGACAATACGTCTCTCATAATTCTGTTGAGAAAGAATAAAAAATTTATAAACAATTTTTCATAGGAAATTTATTATATGTAAAAAATTATAAAAAAAAAAAAAAACAATTTCAAATAATTAAGTGCACGGATTAAAATTTATAAAAATAAAGGTTAAACAAATTAATATTAAAAACAGGGTGATGATTAATCAGTTAATTAAAGAAAATAATTATTTACAAGACAAATCGAAAGTACAAATTATGATGCAATAATTTATATATTAATTTTGCAATTTGACAATTTAATCAATAAATAATCAGGCATTATAAAATTTATAATAATTATAATATTACCACCGTGTTTAGGCATGATATTCGATTAAAATAAATTAATCAATCATTTACAAGAAATTGAAAAAAAAATCAAATGTCATCCAAAAATTAAATAAAAACGCAAAGAAAACCCAATCAAACAAATAAAAAAAAAACAATTGAGTCATTAAAATTAAGTAAAAAATAAATAAATTAGCAATTCTTTTAAATCTATTAAATTAATATAAATTAGCGTAATTTTTCTAATTAACAAAAACGATCACTGGAAAACCACAAAGCACTATAATCTCATTTTCGATCATTTTTATGACACATATTGTTGTTATTATTTGAATAGAAAAACAAAAAAGAAAAAAAAAAATAATAACTAATTAGAACTAGTTTTATGCGGTCAATAGCAGCTGGAATATAAAAATTAATAAAAATAATAGTATTTTGAAGGTAAAAATGATAATAAATAAATACAAAAATTATTTAAAGAAAAATAACCTTTAATATAAGCGCAATAAAAAGATATAAGGAATAAAATTTAATTAAATTTATATTATTTTTTAACGAAAAACTCATAGTTTTTTTGTGATAATTAAAAAAAAAAAAAGAAATATAAATCACAGGTAGACAAATTGTTTTTAAATTAAATAAATAATTAAAATGATTGTTTAAATAAAAGTTGATAACCTCGTTTCTATGTATTCATATCAAAAAATTTAATTAATTTAACGAAATTATTATTTACGTTTGCTTGACGCGTCGTCGTCTTTAATTAATATTTTTTACTTTTAATTTTGTTAAACTTCCGTTTTCTATTAAATAAAAAAAGAAATAAAATATTGCCACTTAATAAAAAGTTAAAATTAATTTTACTACAAAAATGGCAACACAAAGATCTAAACAAAACACAAACAGATGTTTACGTATATAGCGCAAAGTTTCCGTTTGAAAACTTATGGAGGATGTAAAGAGAGGATTAAGGCACAGGATTCAAGGAACTCATTTGCGCTTTCTTAACATATCCAGGAAGTTTGGTACAACATACCAGCGAACCGCTGTCAAAAATTAATAGGTAGTTTACCTAAAAGTGGTGCGGCTGTCATAAAAAATAAAGGCTACCTGGCAAAGTATTAAGGATTGAATATACGTTGCAGATTTTTTTATTGAATTTTTGCTATTAAATTTAAGTTTTTTTTGTTGTGTTTCTAATTATATGACCAGGTAATGAAGTCACAAATTAAAAAAAAAAAAAATTATTTTATAAAAGATTTTCTAAAAAATAATTGTCAGCTGGCCACCACTGTATATGTATTCGATATATATATAATTAATTCTAAATTTAATTTTGCATAAATTAATTTTAAATTTGAATAGAAACGCGATTTTTCAAATGAATGAAATTCTGCTAGATTAATATTTTGTTTTCTGTTTGTACAGCAGTAACTGTAAGAAATTTATTGTAATTTTAAGAAAAATTTTAATAACAAACAAAGCAGATATTGTATTAGTACAGGTGTTATTTAACAATGATCTAATTGTTTGAAAAATTAATTTATCTCGAATATCTTGAGTTGAATTTCAATAAAAATCATAAACTTTATTGCATCAATTTTATATGCTTAATTTTTAAACAATTAAAGAACTAAATATAATTGACAGGATTAAGAAAATTAAAAACAATTAAAATAGTTTTAATTAAGCATCGACGGAAGTTGTAACAACAAAAAATAAGAAAGAAAAAAAAAATCGCCAAAAACACACAAAATAAGCAAATCATCATACTTATTTTCTTGCCAAATAAATTATATAAATATTTTGCTTAAAAATTATAAAAATAAAAAAAACTTTAAAGACCTCATTGAAAAACTAAACTATTTTTTTTGCTTCTAAATTAATCAAACAACATGTGATAATCACACGTAGATTTAAACATAACAGAAAAAAATATATTTATTTTTAAAATTTATAATCAATAAAACTAGGCCAACTATACAATGTTTAATGTAGGTAGATGATTAGTTAGGTGGTTTTTGTTGTTTCATATAATTTTCGTGTTAAATTTTCATATCTCTCTTTGTATTTAGAAAATTAACCAAAATCTAGCGCCAAATCCACCAACATAAAGGACTAATGTGATGACATTAATAATGAAAGAAAAAATTTGTAAATAATAAAAATAATGATTTTTTTCGACGTTTTTACACGATAAAAACAATAAAAAATAAAATAAATTCCCTTAATAATAGAATAGTAAATTCTTGAGAAATATTATGCATACATAAAAATAATAATGAATAAAATGCGATGAAAAAGAGAACTTTTATTAATTTTTCATCATTTCTTATGAAATATGTAAGTAAAAAGAAACTATTAATGTATTTTTTCAATTAAAAATAAGATAAAAATCAAAATTTTCTAAGACAACTATTAAAGTTTGAGCTTTTTTTAATCAACAGAATGATATTATTGCCAGAAATATTGTTGAAAAAGATAATTTTATTAAAAATGATTAAAAATTACAGAAATTTCAATATCCTTAGGTGATACTATTAGTTGATTGTTGACGCATTTTGTGTTTCAACACGCCAAAAAACAAAGCGCACAAATTAAAACAACAGCAGCAATAAAAGAAAAGCACAGTGTAACTATTTTTATTATTCAAATAAAAAATATTAGTAGACAATGTGGCAACAACAACGACGACTTTGTATTTTGAATAAATATTTAGTTGGCATTTAACCACCACCCAAAATATAATTTATTAATACCTCCCAAGCGAAATACATGAAATGACAAAATAAAAACTAAAACACAACAATATTAAGCAGAAATGAACTTAATTTTTTTTTTTAATATTTATTAAGGTAATAAATAATACAAAAAAAAATACATAATGAAAATACGCGCTTAAACGACAAAGGACACTTAATTATTCATAAAGGGAATTACTTTAACCAGCAAACACAAATCAGCAATCCAAAAAAAAAAATTAGTTTGTTAACCTTTTTATTACATTTTTTTTTACCAATAAATTTATTTCTCTAAACAACAAATCGCCTAATAGAATTTTTTTTTAAATTAAACTGACCATAAAAATAAATGTTTTAATTTGTTTTATAAAAATTAATAACGAAAAATAAAAAGGAAAAATTTCTGGCAAAAACAAAAATTTTTAAATTTAATTTCATTTTTTTTTCTTAATTAAAATATTATTACATAAAATTAAATTGCAAAAATTACATTCTGTGTAATAAAACAAGAAAAGAATTTAAAAAAAAAACATTTAAATGATTCAACAGAAACAACAAATAAGATGATTTTGGTAATTTTTTAAAAAATATTTTTGATAAAATTCTTGAAAATTTTATTCATTTCAAAAAGAAAATTAATGTTTTGTGTGTTCAACTTGAATAGCTAAATAGACCAACGTAGTTATTTTTTTTTTCAAAATTATTATTTATTTAAAAATCACCTACCCGTCGTCGTCGTCGCCTGTTTATTATTATTTTATTGTGGGAAATTCTTTTATTCTAAAAATAAGAAAAAGTAAAGACTAGTAGCTAAAGTTACACGGGAACACCCAACATTGCAAATTATAGATGCTCTATAATTTTCGTACAATAAATATACGATTGCATTATTTACTTGCTGATAAATAATTTTTTTAAGGAAAAATTTGATTGATAAAACTCTTTAAATTTTTTTTAATCATTTGTCCGTAGTATATAGCAAAAATTAAATATTATTGAGTGAATTTTAAACAGATTATTAAAGGTGAATAATTTTTAATTTAATTACATTAAATTTAATTTAAAACGAGGTGAACAGCTTTACATTTTTCCTTTTACGTAAAATAATTATGAAAATAAAATAAAAAAAAAACATTAAAACAAGATTTTTAGCTTTTTTTGTTTGCATTTTATTATTTTTATTATAAATATTGAAATTAAATTAACATTTTTTCTTTTACTGTTAAATAAAAATTAAAATATAATTAAATTAAATAAATGGAAAAACATATCTACATATATAGGTGCTGCTCAAAGACATAATGATTATTGTTATTATTACTATACATAAATAATTTAACTATTATCTACATAGGAAAAAATTAATATAATAAAAATTAACAACAAAAATGATGTAATTTGTAAAAATAATTTTATATTTTTAACAACAATAATAATAATAATAATAATAATAAAAATAAAAATCAAATCTAAAAATAAAGTGAATTAAAGTTAAAAATAATAATAATAATAAAAATATAATAATAAAGGAAAGATAAATATTTGAATAAATGATTCACGAAAATAATCAAAGAACGAACAAACAAACATAATCAACCAACCAACCAACAAAGCAAACAAACATAATCAACCGCCAAATGTTAATACATAACGCTAATAATAATTACACAATTTTTGTTTTAATTAATAACATTTAAATAACCAAAAAATATGACACATAAGATTTGACAGCAGTAGCATCCATAAGTACACATGAAAAATTAACGAAAAAAAAATGTCAATAACCTGTGTATGCCGCTACTCATCGTTTAATTTAAATTTTTTTAAAAATACAAAAAATTAAATGCAAAATTAAAAATCATTTTTAAGTTAAAAAATTAAAAAAAATTATAAAACAAACATGTGTTAACCAGAGGTAAAAAAAGATCATAAACTGTTGATGATTGACGTGAAAAAAGTTAAAATAATATTTAACAAAGTAAAAATAAAGAAAAAAAAAATATTTTTTTTTACGAAAAACCCCATTGTTGCCATTACACAAAAATTATTTATTTATTAAACTTTAATAACTTGCACATTTTTATTGCCTTAAAACCAATAATAATCGTATAAAAGCGACGATAAAAAAAACAATTTTCCTTATAAAATTTAGACTGCATTTTGCAAAGATGACTTTTTTCAATAATCTTGTGCATTTATAATTAAGAATATTTAGTTAGAATTAAATTCAATTTACTTTCTTTTAAATTATTAATATAATAATTTATAAATTAATTAATTTCCATTAGAAAAATAAATAATTTCAACATATACATATATATAAAGAGGTAAATGAATAAAATTAATTTTGCAATAAATTATAAACATCTACCACCCACTATGTTAAATAATAAGAAACAAACCGAAACAATTATATTTAAAAAAAAAAACTACAAAACCGCGACCTTAAACCATAAATCCTCTTAAATAATATTTTTGTGTTTGAAAAAAAAATAAAAGTGGTTGGAAAAACCACTTCAATCCAATTGAACTTTTTTTTTTAATTAATTTTCTCAATTTATTTTCTATAAGTGTTGCTACTTTTCAAATACGATAATGATTACAACAGTTTTATCTTCATTTTCGTTTTCTTTTTAAACAAAGTTGAAAAAAAAAAAAGATTATGAAATGAGTAATAAATAAATAAGCAAAAAATGCTTCAAGAATAATCTAGAAATGAGGCTATGAATTACTAATAAAAGAAAAATAAATATTAAATGACCAAACAAACTAACCACATGTCTGTCTAATAAATAAATATTATTATTATTATTCTATTACAAAATAGTAACAGCAGAGCAGCAAAATAACAACACAAGAAAAGTGTAAAAATCTTTTTCTTTTTACTATTTTCTTCATATCTCTCGTAAGTTTAACTAATAAAAATAGATTTATATGTAGATCAGCGTACAACAAAAACAAGTAAAAAAAAAAGTATATTTCTATAAACAAAGATGTTTTTGTTTAAACAAGATAATTATTTTTAGCTCAATTTTACCGGATCTTAAAATATATTTTTCACATGTTTTTATGATTTATAAATATGTTATTTAAAAAAATATAATAACATTAATCAAATAAAAATTTAAACAAATCAATATCAAAACAATCATTTATTCAATAAATGAAAACAATTAAAGATAAACAAAACATAACAAAAAAAAAAAAAAATGAAATAATAAAAATAAAAAATAAACTAGGACAACAATTACTAAATTGTTCCTAAAGAAAAAGGTATACCACCAATTTGAATTAATTTATTTTATTAATGAAAATCAATAGTTAATAATTATTTGACCTAAAAACAATAATAAAATGTCAACCCCATATTCTCTATCAATTTAAATAGAAAACACAACTAGCTACAAATCAAATACTAATTTCCTACCACCCATCCACATCTAATGTACATTTCTGTAATAACACACTTATGCCACAATCAAAATTTATTTTATAATCATATTCATACAATAAAAGACCTAATTCGTGGTCGTTTAATTTCATAAATAATAA
Organism: Ptychoptera contaminata; assembly: GCA_963942525.1. NCBI lineage: Eukaryota > Metazoa > Arthropoda > Insecta > Diptera > Ptychopteridae > Ptychoptera > Ptychoptera contaminata. Next base: position 24,702,707 of record OZ012636.1, on the reverse strand, counting down.
TAATAGATTTATTTACCAAAACAGTGATTTATCATTTTTTTACTTAGTCATCATTTTCCTGCTTAATAATCAACACATTTGTTTCGGGGGCAAAAATAAACACCCAAAAAATGAATTAAATGATTAATTATATCGATGACATACACTGAAAAATAATTGAACTTTTTAGAACAATTTTTCATTTAATGTTTCAGTTCAATAAACTGTTTTTATTTGTGAAAAGATGTTACTTTTTTGATAATAAAAAATATATAATAATTTTTGCAGGTAAATACATTAACGGGGTGCATTGTTGGATATTATAAATATATAATAGTTGCTGCCAAGCATTTTTCTTAATTTCCTCGGAATATTTATATTATTTTTCTTTAATAATTATAGAAGAAATATATAAGCAATGCTTTAGGGCAGCGGTTGACAGAAACATAGACATTATTTGTATTTTTTAATTCCAAGCAATTTCGGAAATATAAGTAATAATTACACAGATGAACGATGCCATAAGATCAGTTCAATCTCGCAAGACGTACAATTATCTGTCAGAAAACATCGTCAATTAAAAAAAACAACAAATTACATTTAAATTAATAATTTCTGACTATTCTTGAAGTATGAAAATTAGAATAAATAAAATTAATATTTCGCGGTACGGTATATTAAACTTAATATTTTAATCAATAGTATTAAAGCTCCTGTTATGGTATGGTTTCCAGCCGTTTTTTAATATCATTCAAGCAACCTTTTCTTAGAAAAAAAAAACCATTAAAAAATGCTATAAAAATAACCAACAACGACGACACTGTAAAATGTCATTGATATTTATTAATTTTAAATAACAAATTATTTATTTTAATTCAAATCACACAACAAACCTTCCTTCCTTAAATAAATTTTTATTACTTGTTTTCTTTTAAATTTGTCAGAATTATTAATCAAACGATAAGAGATCAAAAATAATAAAATAAATAATTAATATAATAGTGGGGGTCAAGCAACCACTTAATTGTTAATTTATAAAATAGAAAAAAAAACTCCAACAGTCTGCCCATTTGTCTAAAGAAAAACGATGAAAAAAAAAAACGCAAAAAAAAAATAAAAATATATTTTTTAACAAAACTCAAAACAATACAAAAAAAAAATTTAAATTATTAGCAAGTTGATTGGCAGCTGTCGCTAAAAATGTAGGACAAGGATTTTTGAATAGTTTTTCAACATTTTTTTTTTTTTTGCTTCAAAACTCTCTAAACATAAAACTTGTTTAAAGCAGCAAAAATTTGAAAATAATAATTATTAAATAATTAGTAATGTTGCGCAACGGAAATCATAAAAAAATGAATTTAATTCATTAATAATATGTGTGCGTATCGGCATACTACTATAAGAAATTAATAAAATGAATTGTAGGTTTAAACAATCAAACTTAATTAAGATTTATAAAAGTGTTTGATGAGGAGACTGAGTACTTTGATATGTACTGTACTGGACCGCATTTAAGATTTACAAAAACCAAATTTACAATTAAGTTTTAAATTACTCACCAGTCTAAAACAAATTCGGGATTTAGACTTCTTCAATATTATCACTGTCTGATTTCATTATGAATTTATATAACATAAAACTTGCAAAGGATTAAATTAATTTTTTAGACACATTTATCGATTTGACAGAAACATATTACAAAAAAAAAAAAAAAAAAAAAAATCTTATATAAAGAAAGTTTAAAAATATGTCTGTTGGGGATTTACCAATTTTTTTTTACATAATAATCTTTATCATTAATTAATCTTTCTTTACATTGTCAACAATCCTAATAAATACTAATATAAAAAAAAACACTAATAAAGTGAAAATGAACATAAATAACAAATAAAAAGCATAACAACAATCACTTTACTTGCAACAAATAATAAAAACTAAAAATGATATTTGTTTGGAATAATAAAATTTTACTTTTCATATTTTATTGTTAAATAAATTAAAAAAAAAAAAACACAAAATATGTAAATTAGTGCAACAGCAAACATATGTATATTATTGCATAAATTCTATGGAAAAAACGCTGCAATTTAATCGCAGAATATCTGTATACAATTTAATTATTTTTTTTGTTCTTTTATTTATTATTTATTGAGGAAATAAGTATTATGTATAAATCATTTGGTTATGCCTTTGGACTCTTTTTTTAACAATAAACATAATTTTATTACGTGATTATAAAATCGTACCATAATTGTTTTTATTTTCCAAATAATTAAAAACATAAATGTACAAAGTATATGAAGGTTAAGATATCTGGCAACAAAACAAATCAAAGCAATCATAACAATATCATGTTCCTAAACTTACGCACCATAATGATTATGATTTACATAAAATAAGTGTGATAAAATATGGTTTATTCTGTTTCATAATTGTTAATGTATTTAAGCAAAAGACCCTCATAAAATTAAATTAATAACATTTAATCAATTCTCTACTGTGTTGGTATTTTTAATAGTTAAAGTAAAATCATTTAAATTTAATTAAATTTATTATTTTAATTATCCGGAAATAAAATGTTAAACATAAAATTAATAACCATTTAAAACAAATGTTCAAGTAAAAAAAAAATAAATAATTAACTTTTAAATAATGGAAAACAATACAACAGAGACTATTTGTCTGTTTGAAATAAAAAAAAAATTGTATTATTTTTTTATGCATTTGTTAAAAAAATCTTTAAATAAAAAAAAAAAACATAATAAAATAAAATTGCTATTGCTGTTGCTAATTAATTTATTATCAACAATATTTTTTTGATCTTTAGTCATTTATTACTGTTAATTATTATTATGTTATTCAATCCACGTCATGACATTTTATTATTTTAATTTTTTAAATATAAAATTCACATGTTAAAGAACGCGATTAACATTATTATTTATATTTAAAAAAAAAAAATCATTTAGAGAATTTATAAGAGAAATTTTTTTTTTTTAAATCCAAAAGTACACTTGTTTTCCTTGGATGAATAATAAAATAATTAATCTAAAACATTATAGTTTTTTTTTTGTTGCAAATTTAATAATCAAAAATCAATCAATTGCTAATTATAGTTAAGGAAAAGAGACACAATATAAAATATTTTCGAAAAACAAATATATGTATATAAAGAAATGTTGTAATAAGATAAATTAACGAAAGAAAAAATTTATTGCAAATAAAATATAATTATAATAATAACATAATAAACGTAGCATAATTATATAGAAACTTGTTTTCGATATAGCAAATGCAGCAACCAGAATGAAATAATATTTTGCAGCAAACATAAAATACAATTATTGCAACAGTTATTACTGAGTGTATTGAAATTTTTTTGTTATTTATTCTCTCTTGACTTCCAATATTTTTTTTATTATATAAGATAATATATTAAAAATAAAAAAACTTATACTCACTTACTAACGATGCAATTAACAATTGCACAAGATAAAATACTAATTACACCTTTCGCTAGGCAATAGAAATATAATAAAGAAAAATTTCTCTTATGAATTCACAACGCTAACTTTCGGTATTTAAATGTAACAAGTCGTATATTTATTTATTAAGTATATACACAAACCATTATTTAAAATTCACAATTTAGCAAATTAACAGAAAGTATTATTGTTATAAACTTGGATAAAATATAAATTATTTTTAATGTATTAATATTGCCTACATTTATGTGATTATCTTTATGCATAACAACTATCAAAAGGAAAACTAAAATTTTATTCCACAAATTGTAATGAAATAAAAAGAATAAATAATTGCAAAATCACAAAAGCACATTTTTTGTTTTGAAAAAATTCTCTCTAGACAACAATACTTGCGAGTTATTTTTTTGTTATTAAATTATTTAATTAACAAACAATTTATTTAAATTAAAAATAATTAATAATGACGAATAATTTTTTATTAAATTATTATTATTTGTATTAAAAAAGAAGAGAAAAAACAAAACGCCAACATTTCTGCACCATTTACAAATATTTTATCAAGTGAAATAAAAAAACTAAACATAAAATAATAAAAAAAACACAAAGCAACGTCGTTACGAGACGACAACCGCAATGAATCAACATCACAATCACCATATAATCAACCAGTAAAGTCAAGCAGTAAAAAACTTAAAAAATAGACATCAAAATAATTTAATTTTTTGCCTTGCTTTCTTAATTCTTGTTTAAACAATAAAAATGCATAAATTACAAAAAAGTGACATGCTTTCTGTTTTTAGTAAATTTTTACAACTATTTTCCAATAATTTCTATTTAAAATTATCGTATCATGTCTGGCTGTAAAAGTCTTTGCTGTTGGCAATTTTGTTGTTGTTATTATTAAAAAAAAAACTATTGTTGAGAAAATTAACCTCAAGTCGTCGTATGTCAACTTATTAAGATATTTTAATGAAATTATAGTTGTTGATGGGTTTGTCTCTGTTCAGCTACTACTGGTAATGTGTGGACAAATTAAATATAAATTGTACATGTAATTTTTCAATTAAATGTATTAACAACAGCAAATAAATATAACCGCAATTTAAATTGACTTCTCCACCGGATTTATAAAATTATTTTATTAAACAATAAAGCAATAAGAGTGAATTCATTTTGTTTTGAAAATTTATTTGCAAGAAAATTTGTCTTTTAATAAAATATATATTAATGAATGAATTTTAAATTAATTAAATTAATTTTAAACTGTTTTTAAGGATTTCTTTCAAATCAAAATAAATAAATAATAAATGATTTTTTTTTTTAAATATATTAATATGGAATGAACAGAATAAAATAAATACCTAATTAATATTTTTAAATTATAATAAATCATAAATTAAAAATATAACTTATTCAAGAAAATTAAGTGGTGAATATAAATTTGGTTGTTGTCTTAAATAGCGAAGACACCTACAATAATAACATTAAAAAGGTAAAATATAAAACAAAAACTGTGAAAACAAAGCCAACAGCAGCTGACATTAAAATAAATTTACAAAAAAATAAAAACTACCTTTGCAGGTTAACTATATTTAAACAAATTTAGTAAAATCAGCAATAATGACGTCAAACGATAAACCTTCAATAAATTTTTACCATTATAACCCAATTACTACTCTTCAAATCATTGAAACGGCGTCCAATTATGTTGTGAGTTTACACAGACAGAATATATATTTTTTATTATTATTTTTTTAAATAAATTTAATTCTCTACCGCCTGTCTGCCCACAATTAAACAATAAATTATTTTAAATAATAAATAATTGAAATACAGAAAGGAAAAAAAAAACCAACTATACGTTGTATACAACGACGACAGATAAAAGACAAGAAAATGAAAAATAATGACAAAAAGTTTTTTAAGCCTTAAAAAAACAATTAAAATAAAAAAGCACACGCAAGAGCAATTTCAGAATAATAATAATACGCGTCAACAGCCAACCAACCAAATGAAAACAACAATGTTACATTTGTATTTATTTTTCTTAAATGAAAACCAATCAATTGAGAAGTTTTCTGAAAATTTTTTACAAAAAAAAAACGCAATATTATTATAAGAGGAAATAAAAAAGTAATAGAAGCAACCAACATCATTCATGTAAGATCAGCGAAAAAAAGAAAATTATATATATTTTTTGCAAAAAATAATAAAATAAATACAAAAAAAAAACATCATTTGAAAATTAGGCCAAAAAGATGCGCAGTTCTATCGCAGTGTTATAAAGTAAAATAAAAATAAAAGTTAAAGAAAAAACAAATACTCTGCTGCAAACACTACACAAATATGATATTATATGTTGGAGTGAAATTCAATTAAAAAATTTGTAAAATAAATAAATTATCCGCGTTTAATAAACACATATTAAAAATATTGATACAAATTAAATTATATTCAAGAATTTATTATACGATTAGAATGCAAGAACAGTAAGTAATAAGAACATAAATGTGTAAAAATAAAAAATATGAAGTGCAATGACAATGGCAGGAAGTGCAATCAGCATAGGAAATTTAATTTAAATAATAAAAAATTTGTCATTGAAAAATTTCTAATGTGACTGGTGGTACCAACTTCTGCTGCTGCCTCGTCATTTGTATGCCATTCACAACAGTAAACATGTTGGCATAGAATTATTTTAGTGTAAATAAAGAGAACGAACAAGGGAATTGAAATTTGTGTTGACATTTAGTTGTTTCATTGTTAGCTGACAAAATGCATCAAAAGCAGCTGATTAGAGCTCGTGTTTAACTGAACATAAAACGATCGATACGCGCAATGGAATTGATATGAAGTCAGTTAAAAAGGTTATTTACAATGGCAGTACTATCCCTTTTATTAAGTAAAAAAAATCCTGTTGGCGTCGTTGCTTTTGAGTTTTGACGTTATTAACAAAAAGTTTAAAAAATGTTTTCTTAGATTTATAAATAAATGATTTAAAAATTTTATCAATCAAATAAAATTGAAATTATTTATGAATCACATAGCAGTAAATAACTTAAATGTTTTTATCATTTTTACAACCGAAAAGATTGATCGGAATTTATTAGCAAAATTTAAGTAGCAAAAAAAAAAATAATTAAGAAATAAATAAAAATCATTTATGTTACATAAAAAACGTGATAAAAATAATTAAAAGAAGATTTTTGTATTTTTTAAATTCATCAAAAAATGGTATTAATATGTTTTAAGCTTTACGAAGCAGAGTGGTGAACCGAGTCGGGTCTCACATGCCATCATACTATTATTATTTATTTTTTCAGTGATTTTTGACTTAGTAAACTGCTTAATTGAGTAAATATGAATCACAAACAAATTGTATGAGTAGATTTAGCAATTTTCGGAAAATTACTTTCTGAGAACATAAAAATATCGTTTTCATTTTTTCTTTAAACGAAGTTCTAATTCATACATATTCAACTTTAACTTTAATTTTATGGAAAATGATTTATTTCTGAAGGCAATTTTTTTATTAAGATTGTTTGTCACACAGTAGTAATTCAAAAAATATAAAATTTTTGCGAACAAAATAAACAAACAAACGTAAATTGTGGTTTATTTAGAAATAAATATATGACGCAAAATTAACGCAATATGCTACTAATAAATAACTTATTATTCAAAAGAACAAGTATTTTTATTTTTTAATGGTAAAAATTTAAGTTGTAAAGCAGCCTTAAAAATTTTATAAAACATAAATTAACTAACCAACTACAAATTAGCAATTAGTCACAAACACTCTACAAATAATAATAATAATAATAATAATAATAATAATTTAGACATAGAAGAACAGTAAATTATGTATGAATCATAATGAATGAAATTTTCTGTTTCATATTAAGTTAGTAATTAGTTTTTGGTATCTTTACAATTGATTAAATTTTAACTAATGACTGAATCACATAGTGTTAGTTATATAGTGTTACACGAAGAATTTTTCATTTAAAAACGAGAAAAATATATTTTTTTAAAACAAATAAAGTTTAGAATAATAGTGCAAAATAATTTAAATTTATTATTTGATTCGTAAGTGACTGGACTGTATATATTATAAAAACTTCTGAAAAAAAAACTGTAAAGAATATACATACAAAATTTAAAATTAATGGTGGAGTTCCACCAGTATATATATTTATTAAAATTTCTTAAATAAAGATAAATGAAAATACGAAACTTTTGTCAAAAAAATCTTTTTTCTTTAAATAAATTACGTTTTTAAATAAAACCAATAACACTTTAAATTAATAGGTTTTTAAATATAGAAATTCATTCTCCTGGATCTTGCAATAAGAAATTAACAGCTAATAAAAATATTATTAAAAAAAGAAGAAAATTCTCAGCCATTCATAACCACCTCCAGTCTGTTGCCGGCTTTAACCTTTTAAAGAGCCACAATTTAGTAAAACAACAAACCAAACAATAAAAAAAGAAAAGTTAAACATATTAAAGCTCAGCAATAAAATGTCTAATAAATGACGGAAGAACCATAAAAATAAAATTTATTTTTTTAATATTATCATTAAATAATTGGCTTATTTTTAAAATCTGTAATTATTTTTAATGTATAAAAAAATACAAATAAGAAAAAATATAATTCTCTTAGTAAATAATAAAATAAATAAGGAAATTAAATGATAATTTTTGCTACAAGTAAACAAAAAACTAATTTTATGATTTAAAGGATAATAAAAATTGAATATTCGCTTGTTTTGCTTTAAACAAAAAAAAAAAGGAAAAAAACGAAAACAGAAATATTCGTTTACGTTTTCTGACGTAAAAATACAAAATTATTTTACAACCGCATTGTTGAAAATATATATATATATATATATTTATACCGTAGAGCAAATTTAAACAAGACAAAACAACACAATTTATTGTCACCCACACAAACCTAAAGGAAAAATAAATAAATACAAAAATAAACCATGCATTGTGTCGAGACATAATATCGACTATTTAAAATTCTTTTACAAAAAATTCACACACAACAAAACATTTAAATTTATTTACATAGAAATACTTAGTTAAATCCCACTCATTAAAAACGAAAAAAAAAAAATTCTCCTCCCCATGATCGAATCGCTGCTTGTTTAATCAATTTTTAACAAATAAATTTATTTTTTCAAAAAAAACCGCAACGAAAAGAAAGAACTTTTTTAAATTTCTAGCTTCTGGCTAGTTTAAATACCATTTCTCGTTAATTCATTTATTATTATTATTATTATTTATTTTTTAACCAAAATGATTATTACAAATCTCTATTTTCTAAAACTAAAATTTCTTCTTTCATAGCCATGTAATATTCAATTTATGACGAATAAATTGCTATTCAAGAAAATTATTGCGATAAAACACGAAAGGTGATTAAAATATAAATAAAACTAAGAAAAAAAAACTAATAATACAATGACCCGCTGACCAAATTGATAATAGTTTCCAAATATTTAAAACAAAGAAAATTTTGAGTGTATATCGTGCTTTGGGATAAGCGCACCTTAAAATACGCAATCAAAATATTTGTAGTATGGAATAAAAATGCTAGAACGATATATACTCTAACAAAAGTAATAATTATTATTATTTAAATTGAAACAATATCAAAATTAAAAATTGAACCTAAATAACAAATTAAATGTCCTTAAATTAATTCGAACATCTTTTAGTTTGTTTTTCTAAATGATACCGTAAAAGATATTTTTTTTCTAAATATGTACATTTTTAAACTATAGTAATATAACCTACACTAAAGATATGCGATTTGGGAAATTTTTTATTCTTCAAAATTGTCATGTTTAGAGAACACGATATATCGTGACAGTGGCACTATGTCAAATCGAAGGATGGCTCTTAAAATATTTATTTTAAACATCTTTTTTAAAGTATGGGATGTTCGAGTAAAGAAATAATTTTGTTATCTCGTGGTTTAAACCTTATTTAGCATCACTGTTAAACTGTGAATGACTATTTAAGGACTACTTTCGCAAACAGATTTTTGGCGTGGTTGTATTTATATTGAAAAAGAACTTGATTAATTTCTTAACAATGTTTGAGAGGATCTTTTTTCGATTATCTGAGTTTCTTAAGCTCCTCGTAATCTACAATTATTTATGGCAAAATATCAAACATAAATAATGTCAGAATGATATTAGTTAAATAAAACCAAATATAATCGCTCCTAAAATTAAAAAAAATAAAATTTGTAGTAATGACGAAACAATTATTTACCACAAATATACTGCAATGTAAAACCTTATCGCTACTTATATTTTCTTATCTGTTAAATACTATTTAAAAATATAAAAATTTAACGTCATAATAGCAAATAATTAAAAAAAAAAAAAATTATTAAGAAATTTGTATTTAATTTTTTATGGTTAGTTGCATTGTTTGTAAAGAGAAATTTGTCATAATATCACCATTTATATATAATATTTGCATCAAAGCACCATAAATTTAATGTTTTGTTCAAGTGATTTTAAATAATTAACAATCACATTCACATATTGTACTCGATAACAAAGTCAAAATTATATACGGTATATATTTGTGAGTTTTGTAGCTGAAAATTGATGAATCAAATTTCTTTTATCATATAATATCTATCAATTGTTTGCTAAAAAAAAGAAAGAAAAAAAAAAGCAAGAAACTAAAGTAAATATCATGAGAGATTGCCAGTAACGTCTTTATATAAAATACAAAGAAAGTACTACATACTGTATTTGCTTGTTGGTGTAGTAATAAAATAAAAATAATTAAACGTAGTAAGAAAAAAAACAAAACGCGAGAGAGAAAATTTTAAAACACCTTTCCACCTTTCATAATTATTATTCATTCTTCCGTGTCTAAATCTCTATGTATTCCACAGTGGCGTTGCGTCATACTAGCGAAAGGATGCTTAGCATCCCTATGTTTAGAATTAAAAATTGGACATAAATAAGGATAAATTAAAAATAAAATTTTTTTATTAATTCGCAAAAAATTTCTAATAATATTCATAAATTTTCAAAGAAATCATATTTCATTATGAACTCAATATAAATCAACAATATTTCAGTTCAGTTCATATTCACAAGAAAAATTCATGCATTTTGTTGTTGTTGTGATTTAAATGCGAATGAAGTGGCAAAGCAAAATAAAAAGCAATAATGACGAATATTTTTAAAACAAAGAGAATATGGTTAAAATAAGTCTCTCAAAAAAAGCTAGCTTTTTCCAAATTATTTGTATAAAATATATATGTAGTGGTAGAACTAGCGATTTGCATAGAAAATTAAATAAAAAAAATACATTTCTCTCAATTTAAATAAATTTTTTTGCTTAAATTTTACTCATTTGGATGCTACAAAAATATTGCTTCACCATGCAATTAATATATATAACACAAATAAATTGAAAGAAACTTAATGCAGATTGGATATGATTCTACGTTTCATAGTATTGAATCTATCTTGTTTTATTTTTCTCATGATAAGTGAAACATTTGACTAGATTGCTCTGTTGATTGCTGACGCATATCAATTTAATTATAAAAAAATTAATTAAAAGAAAGATAAATATTTAATTGGTAATTTTTTCAAATATTACTTAAAATTGTATTAAGTTAAAATTTGAATAAACAAATAAAACAAGATGAAAGTAATAAATAAATGCAATTGTTATATTGAAAAACTGTTGAAAAAGTCATTTGCAATGCATAATTTTGTTGAAAAGCAACATATAATTGATATTGGAAGGCATACACCAATTATGGACATTACAGTTAAGAATAGGTCTTGTACTAGGCATTTTACTGATAAATTATATAAAACCAACAACTGGGTAGCGTGATGCGAATTTTTAAACAAATATATTAGGCCATGCCTACTGTTTTCAGTAGAACAAAATGTTTGGTGCAAGGATAGATTTTCGGACTTGAATAACATTCATAAAGCTGCAGATAGGCATTGCAAAAAGTCTCAAAATTTAGTCATGACGATGCCAATAACAAGTGCATCAGCTGAAAGAAGCTTTTCGACATTAAAGCGCATCAAAATTTAATTGAGAAATACAACTGGCGAAGAAAGATTAAGTAGCTTTGCAATTATTTCAATTAAAAAAATCTTTTAAAAAATTTATGAATAAAAGATAGAAAATATGATGCAATTATATATGAGTTTGCCAAAAAAGATAGAAGGATTTTTAATTTTTACAGGATACTTACACTATTTATATTAACAGGATATTTAATTTTATTTATTTTTATAAATTTTATTTTTTTATGTATATTAATAATCCTGTATTTGATATGCAGATAGAAAAATTAGTCAAGTGATGATATAGTTATATTATATTATTCATACATCTGATGACTACAGCACAAAAAAAAACTAGAGCTTCCCTAATTCAAAAAGTCACGCCACGCTACTGGTATTCCACCTTCTGCCACCTACTCTTCCCTTTCATTTCATTTGCCATAATAAAACATTTAAAAAACCGCACTACACAATAATAAAATAAATAAATCGCATTGACTTTATTGCAAAAAAAAAAAAAAAATGTAAACAAAACATTACAATACGTAGAATGTGACGATGTGATTTTGTTTCATTGCAAAAAAAAAAAAAAAAATAAATAATATTAATGCTATGGAACAATGATTAATTTGATAAAAATGTTTATGAAATTGTTATTGCAAACCTAAATTATTTTATTTATTTAATACGTAATTATTAATTTCTTAAAAATAATTTCTTCATCAAATCTAATTAGAATCGGATAGGTAAATTTATATTTGAAGAGAAATTTTTTGAAATATTACAGTCTTTAAATTTTTCGAAATAGACAGTTATATTCTGAAATTTTTATGGGTTTTTTACCAAAACTTTTTTGATTACCTTGTTATTAATGATCATAAAATGTTTTCACAACTTTTATTTATGAAGATATTCTGGAAATTAATTTCTTTTAGAAAATAGTATAGTTACAGTCTCTAAATTCTAAATTTCAATATAAACATTTTTTTGCAATAAAATAACTGTTTTGACCGAAATCTAATTACAGGATCATAAAAAATTCTAAGAATAATACCAAATACAAAAATTATTCATTATTATCTGTATTTAGAAACTCAGTTGAAATTGATCTGTTTTGTTGATTATTCAATAGTTATAAAAAAAATATTAAAAAACTCTGTCGATTAATGAAATTCTCATATGACTCAATTAAAATTTTAATTTTTTTATTTCAATAATAAATTTATAGTAACTTTTAAATGAATGAAAAAGTAATAAAAACAGATAAATACTTGATAATTAATTTAACTTTTAATAAATAATAATAATAATAATATAATAAAAAAAAAGTTTTTAAAATAAATAGCAAAAAATAATATCAATAAACGTCACGTCAAAGAGATTTATTTGTAAATAAAGAAAACAAAAAGCAAAAATTGAAAAATATTTTCTCTTCATTACGTTTCTTTTTATTTAATTAAAATAAGAAAATCATAGTAGAAAACTTTTTTAATTGCAAAAAACTTTTTTTTAACTAATCAGTCACACGATTTAACGCGATAAAATACGGAAAATATAAATAATAAAATAGCAGTAAGAAAAATATACAAAAAAAAAAAAAAAATAGACTTAAAATATTATCTATTTTTATTTATAATTCATAAAAGAAAAACCAAATATAATTATAACAAAAAAAAAATCATATTCATATTCGCAACAAAAAAGATTCACAAAATATTAATTATATTTAAGCGCGTGTGTTTTGTGTACACAAAAATAAAAAAGAGATATGACATCAAGGTATTTAAATATATTTATATTATATATTAACTGAAGGATACTAAATATTAAATGCATTTAACAGAAAATATATTTTTTGATAAGGTATTTTGTGTATTCTTTGCGGTATAAATATCTTTATATGTACAATATTTCTTGAGGTGAATAAATATGGTTGATGTCTTAAATAGTAAAGACGCTTGGATAAATACAAAAATAAAAAAATAAATAAGGCAGAATTAAAAATACAAAAACAACAAGAACTGTCAAAATTTGTATAGAGAAATGAAAAAAAAAAACACTTGTTTAGCGTTTTTTATTTGCGTGCATATTTATTTTTTTTCATTTTTTCGTTTTCTCCGTCAAGTTCAAATTTTATCTAACGATAATTATATTTAAAAAAAATATATCCATATGACATACTAATAAAAGAAAAATTTTAAGTCCTCGAAAGTAAAGAATAAAGAAACGAAAAAATTGCATAACATAAAAAAATACTATAATACTAATTTTTTTTAAATTATCTTAAAAATAAACAATTTTTATATCCATAAGGTAAGTAAAGTAATGTGTTAAAAGCTAATAATAATGCAGATATTGTTGAGCTATGGGCCGAAATGTCGCCTGTCTGACAAACATTTTTTTTTTATTTAAACGTCATTATTTAAGAAACCAACTACAATGTTGCTGTATTTTAAAATTAAAAAATATTTAAAAAAAATTATAATTAATGAAAGTATGTTTGCTTTCATAATAAATTGGCAACACTTCGATACAATTTTAATGTCTATATAGCTTCTTCCCTTCACCCACTGCAAGAGACAAAAGCAAACACTAATTGATGAATAAGTTTAAAAAAAATGTTTTTTATTTTGTTCAATTAAACAAATTGACGTTCTTAACCAAATAAAATTTAATTCGTTTTTTATTACGTGAATATAATAAAGCCAAGTTTAAACCAAGTAACTCTAAATCAAACTATTAAAAGCAAAAAATCAATAAGAACCATATAATAATCCACATGCGTCAACTGATATTAACATTGACGTTGAAAGTAAAGTAATAAATCCAACAAAAATCTCTACAAGATTGTTTCCTATTTCTGTAAATCATTGAAATACAACGCATATGTATGTAAACGAGTAAACGGACAAATATTCAATAGCATAAAAATAAAATAAAACCGCACTAACCTTTCGCCATCCTCTGCCGCAGCTGGCTGTGTTTCATCACCTCCAGTTGTTGCATTTGTCGCCGTAGTTGCTGTAGTCCCTGTACCACTTTCGTTTGTTATTTCGTTGATTGTTTGTCCTGGTGTTCCAGTACCGGATACTGATCCAGTGCCTGTTCCAGCCGTTGTTGTCGTTGATGGAATTCCTGTTGCTCCCGCTCCTTGACCTGGTAATATTGTTGTACCGAGTGGAACTGTTTGTTGTGTCGTTTGACCACCGTTATTATTATTATTAGTTTGAACGCCACCAATTGCTTGACCATCAATAACTGGAGCCGGTCCAGTCAGGCCAGCTGGTGATACAATTGTATTTGTTCCTTGTTGTTGATGTTGAGTATTTATTGGATCAAGTCCATTCTCAATCGAATTCACCATACTATTATTATGGCTGACATTAACATTTATCATACTACTTGGTAGGCTTGTCGTGGAACTAGTAGGTGGTGCCATTTGATATGATGACGCCTGTTGCTGTTGGCTTGCTTGTGATGTTGCTGGAGCAGCAGAAAAATTATTATTGGCCATATCTTGTTGCGGATTATCTGTGTAACTAACAGGCACGCCAGACGTTGGTACTAATGCAATTCCTGTTTGATTATTATACTGCTGCTGTTGTTGATCGGATGACTGTTGTTGTGGTTGTTGCATTCCCATTATATTTGGTTGTTCCTGTTGCTGATTTTCTAGATGATAAGTTAAATTAACCATACTCATAGGCTGCTGTGGATTATTATTAACTGATTGTTGAGATTGTTGTTGTGGAAGAGCATTTGATAAACTATTTGTTTGATTAATATCATTTTGGCCACTAGTTTTTGAACCACCATTTCCACTTTGTAATACCATTCCATGAAATAATTCAGCGGGTAATGTAGCACCATGATGAGGATGTGGAATTGCATGCTGTTGTTGTTGATTGTAATATTGACCGGAATTTGACTGAGCTTGTTGCTGTGGTTGTGTCATTGATGCCGGCGTTGATACTGATTGAAAAATTTGCTGTTGATTTTCTTGTTGTTGATTTTCTTGCTGTTGTTGATTATTACTAATTGGTTGCTGTATAACTGAACCTTGCTGGTTTTGTTGTTGAACATTCACCATATTCATATCAGTCATCATCATAGGATGAGGCATAGTTTGAGCAGCTTGCTGTTGTTGCTGCTGCTGTTGTTGTTGTTGTTGTGGTTGATGTGTTGTCATCTGAGGCACATTGACATTTATATGCGTCATTGTCTGAGCATGTTGATGTATTTGATGATGGTGATGATGATTATTTATATTATTTTGATCATGCTGTTGTTGAATTTGAATATTATGTTGCAAACTTTGTCCAGGTGATATCGCTGATGATGGAAAACCCATTGGTGCACTTTGACCAGCTACCAGATTATTATTATTAATATTGTTGTTATTAACATTATTATTGTTGCTATTATTATTATTATTATTATTATTATTATTATTATTTATATTACTATTATTACTACTACTATTATTATTATTATTATTAATATTATTATGACTAGTTGAATATATATGATGACCAAGTGATATACCAATATCATTATCAATATTATTAGGTGAGTCTATAGCACTCATAGAATTAGCCACGTCGCCATCGTTATTATTTTCATTTAATACAACACCACTATCATTTGTTGTCGTTGTTGAATAATCACCACCACCACCATCTCCATCCCCTTTAGTATTTGACGGTGAATTCTGTTGTGGTTGGCTAGTATTATTTTGCATTGTTGTGTGGTCTAAATAGTCCATACAAATCCAACGACCGCGTTTGAATGGTTCCGTGCTCTCTATTTTAACAACTTTAAACCTCTCATTTCGTTGATGCAACTCTTTCAGATCTACCTCATGCTGTTTTGAATTACCAACTATATTAATACCAGCATCTGTCACACTGACATGCACATCTGATGAATTTTGTCCACCGTTACCGGATAAATCTTGTGCAACAATTGCCAAACCGTATTGAGAACTAGTTGGTATAACCGGTGCGGCGCCAATAGAATTGCCCGAAAAGAAAACATCCTCCTTTGAGAATGTATCTTCGGAAAAACTAGGTGTCTCATTCTCTAAATCGGTTATCCGACTATTATCGTCTGTGTGAGATTCATCCAGATCATCTGCTGAATCTTCACCATTGTCAACATTCATTCTAGTGCCAACAGTCACCGACGTAATCTGAAATGATGATGTTTTTGGTTTCCTAGGTCCTGGATTAGTATTATTATTATTACTACTATTTGAACTGTTTATAGATGATGGTGATGTTGAATTTGATATTGGAGACGTAGGTGGAAGGTGTGACGACGACGATGTTATTGACGAACCAATTGACGTTTTATCTACTGATGACGCTGTATTATCACCACCTAAACGAAGACTTTCACTTGTTGTCCTATGAATTATATTCTGATGTTTACTAGTTAATTTATTATCAGCCTGTTGTTGTTTTAGTAATTTTTTTTGTTGTGACAAATTCGAAATTGTGTTACTGTCAGCCATATTGATCCCGAAATGTCTAAATGCGATTTTTTTTCTGTTTTTAATTTTATTCTATATTTTTTGTTTTTATATTTTATTGACCAATACTACGAAACACTTTACTTGTGTGGTATGGTATACAATACTGTCATACAATTATATACATATCCTATATAAACTTTATAAGAAATAAATATTAAAAGCAAAAGAAAATTTTTCTAAATAAATTTTTCTTAAAAATAATTTTTATTGAAAAAAATAATTTTTTTTCTAAAATCTTTTTTCTATTCTTAGCACAATTAATTAATTTTTTTCTTCTCTTTATTTAACAATTATATATCTTTTTTACTTCACTTAATCTTTGATTGTTTTCACTAAAAAAATATATAAAATATTTTTTTTTATCCATTCCATATGTATTTTTTTTACTGCACTGATACACACTTATCCAACGTTCATTTGCTGTTGTAGTTGTGTAGGCTCACGGAATTGATATGAATAGAATAAAAAAAATTTCCTTCTTTTAGATGTTTTTTTAAATGTAGTTGTGTAATTTTATATTTATTTTATTCTACAAATAAAAATTATTCATCTTTATTCACATTTATTTATAACAATTTAAATATATATAAATATATTTTTAAATAAATATATATATTTACTGATGTAATTTTCAGATAAATATTAAAAGAAAGAGAAAAATTTTTTTTCTTAAAAATATATTTTCACTTCATCCCCAAAATGCAGTTATATAAATAACACAGTCTTCAACATATGTTAACGCATTTAGAACATATTTTAATTATTATAATCATATTATATAATAAATAATATAATTATATTCACAATAAATTTAATATATGTAGAGTAATTTAATGATTAAATCGCAATCATAAACACACACAAGAACTGATGAAATTTTTGTAGAGGCAGCCATACTTTTTTTTATATAAAAAAATAAATTTTCTAACTACATTGAACTATGACGCATTTAAAATTTTGTGAATATTTTTTTTTACTTATTTTATATTATTTCACATTATTGTTTTATTTTTATTGTGAATATTTTGCCATAAATATATAAGTGCTGCCTGATGATATTTATTTTTATTTACTTTTTATTTTTATAAAACAATTTATGAAACTTTATTAACATAAAAATATATAACAATAATTGATTAATTTTTTTTTTATTAAACAAAACGTTTAAATATATATTATTCAATTAATAAAAACTGTTTTAAGTTTAAACTTATTGTTATTCACTTGTTGTTTTGATAGAAAATTAAAGTGGAAAAATTTTCATCATTTCAAAAAATAAAATCACAAAAAACTATCGAATTTCTTTCGTTTATTTTTTAATTTGAATAAATATAAATTAAAATAAAATAAACAGTATTTATCAATAAAAAAAATGTTTACTTGCAAAATGTTTATGGTTCGGTAAATTAAAAAAATTTATATCCTCAAGGCCAGCAAGAAAATAATTCGTCATTTTTTTTTTCTTTTAAATATTTTTAATACAAATTTTGAAAATAAAATGTTTAATATTTATACAGTAGAAGAATAATTATTTGTTTAATTAACAAAAAAAAAAAAATCAAACTTTAAATAATTATATATATATTTTAATCTTTTATTATTGTTTATTCACCTTCTTTTCAAAATGAATTTTATTTTGTGCGGAAAATTTAATAGAAATAAACAGCGAAGACATTGCGTACATTGACGATTTAAATTAATAGGAAAAATTAAAAATATTTTTATTAAAATTATGATTACATTACTAGTACTAACAAGAATATTTAAGATTTATAAACAATAAAATAGCTAAAATTAATCATTTATTTATTGTATTAATGAATAAAGAAATAAATTAAAAAAAATTATTTTTGAAATTTCGTTAATAAACTAGATAGAGGTGTTGCAATTATGTTTGATTCTTATCTAAAATGTTAACATATACTGACATCTCTTAGAAAAATATTGTAAACTAACAATGTATTGCAAATTTATTTTCAAAAAAATTTAATTATATTTATTTGTGTTTTTTTTTTTACTTTATTTAGATTAATAAATAATATTAAATAAAAAAATTGACTTTTTAATTTTTGGTTTAAACTTCAACTAATTCTACTGTCAAAGAACTTACTACGCTGATAAAAATCAATAAATTATTCTTTATTATGATTATATTTTCCTTTTAGATGCAAGTAAATAATTTTTAGGATATAAACAATATACACAATAGCATAATAATAATAATATCAATTTTTTCGAATAACATTTATTAGTAACGATAAAATTATGGATACAATCCGGTGTTGTGAAAAAAACTTATATGTATATATTTGGCATTGGGGAAATGATAGCAGAAATAAAAAAAAAAAATAAATATTTTTTCATTATTTTTATATTTCTTTATTATGAATAACAATTTTACAATATTTGGCAAATGTAGACAACGACACATAGTTTTTCGGTTAGAATTTATTGATTTTTTATGGTTTTGAAAGATTTTCTCCAGCAATATATCGCATAAATTATAATATAGAAATTGAAAAATACTTTAATAGCATCCTTTCTATGGCTGATTTGTTATGAATTATGTTCAACTGATTATTTTCTGAGTTTTAATTATATTTTCGTCTTTAATAACAAATAAGGAAAGTAATTAAGGATGAGGACTGCAGATTCTGATGTGTTAATTAAATTTGTTAATTATATATTGTTCTTATTTGCTTTTATATATTTTGTTAAGAAAATTAAGATAAATAGAATTTTATTTTTAGGTCAATAACTAAAATTATGCAAGATCAATAATTGGACTTTGATGACATCAACATATTTTTTTTATCAAAATTTAATATTGTTATAGTCTCGTGGTAATTAATTATGTTATTAATGTAGTTATTAATATATATTAAAAGTTCTTTTTTAAATAATCACTTTTAAAATGACTAAATAAAATTTAATAAAAAAGATTTTGTATTAAAACAAAGTTAAATCGAGTAATTATAGTTATTTTTTGATAAAAAAGCATTTTTATATTAGATTTTAAAATAACCAGCAATTCCTGAAAGTAATTTAATTTTTACAATTAAATGTTAATTATCATATTTTGTTATTTTATTTAATTAGTAACTATATTGCTCATCAGATAATTCCTTTATTTTGCTTATTTTGTAATTTTGTTTAAAAAAAGAAAATTAAGTACATTCAAGGTTATTCCTCATATAATTCAAACTAAGTACTAAGCATATAATCATGAAACAGTGTAAAAAAACTTTGTTTTAATTAATAAATCTATTAATAAATCATAAATAAAATTAACTTTTCCTTCACGCATCTGACAAATGTTAAAAATTAAATTAAAAATTTATTTAAAAATAAAAACCAAAAACAATTTAATTAACTAAAAGTTATATAAATTTATTTTTGTCTTAATCCAAATTCAAATAAACGTCCATCAAGAGTATTGTTTTTATTCTTATTAAATAAATTTCATAAAAAATTTCATTATGTGAGGCTTACTCTTTTTTTTTTATTATGTTCTTAATTATGTATATATACATATATATATATAGATTATTTATTTTATTTTTTTAAAATTTTTTTTTTGGTAAATAAATAATAAATCAAATCGTAATTATTTTGGTTTTATCTAGTTCTTGTTTTGTTCGTGTTTTTGTCACTTTGTTTTTATGTAGAAAAAAATATATCTTTTTATGAGTCATTTTTGTTCCTTATTAAGTCATAAAATCCTAACAACAACATAATCTATTTTATTGAATGGTCATCCTTTTATGTTGAACTATTGATGTGTCTATGCTATAATAATAAACCGGCAATTTTACTGTAGTCAAGACACAAATTATTTACATTTCGGAGCAATTTTTTTTTGTTTATGATATAAGATGAATCATAAGTATAATAGAAGAACAATGATATGATAAATCAAAATTTATAATAGAAACGTGATGAAAACATTCTTTAAACAATAGATAAATATATAAAATTTTTGGCAATTAAAATTATATTTCAATAAAAAATAAAATAAAATTTATAGTATAATACGGTTTATGCCTTTGCTAATGCAAATATTATTAATTTCTCCACAAAAAGCTCATCTTAAATAATATAAATGAAAAATTTCTTAAATACCATGAACAAGTCACGTTATTCTATTCTGAACATTTTTTTTTCTTCTTTAAATAATAACAGTAGGATCTTATTTGTCTAAACTTTAAACCTGGGCAATATAAAAATAGAAACCTTATACATGGTTTAAGTGAAATGAAATATTAAATATGAAGAAACAAGAATAAAAAAATTAAAAAAAAAAATAATAATAAGAAAAGAACAAATAAATTCATAATAATAATAAAAATAAAAAACACAAACAATGATAAAAAAGTCACTTAAAACAAAATATATGTCTTTGAAATACAAAATAAATATAAAAATGTAACTTAAATTTAATACTAAGCCATATTATTATTATTATTAATAATAATAAGAATATTATATATATATAATATAATGACAATGATTATCTCTTTCTATTCTGATAATAAAATCATATTTCAAGACCTTAAATTATTTTAGTGTCGCTTAAGACACCAACACGATCAGTTAAGCGTTTTAAAATTTTTATTTTTTTCAAATTTAAATATTCTTTTCTTTTTTTTTTTAATTACAATTTTTTTGGTTAATTATTTGTTTTTATTCTTTAAAGTCTATAATTAAATTACAATTTACATTGAAAGTTAAGTGAATTTTTTAAAATTAAATTCTGTAAAACTGCCGATAAAGGATATAACAGTAATAAAAGCGGAAACTTTTCGTTGTGTGGTGAATATAAGTAAAGACACAAGCCATTGCAAAGTGCCAATCCTTAAACTTAAATGGCTGCTATATATGCTGATATTTAGATTTTGTGACTTTTGTTTAATTGAATATTTTAATACATTTTTTTATTATATTTTTTTTTTTTAATTTTAAGTAGCAGAAAATATAAAAACGTTAAAATTATATATTATTTAAAAAATAAAATAAAGTTCTATTCACTTAAGCCTCTATTCTAAAATTGTATTCTTTATTCAACTTATGCCATTTTAAATGGTTTTTATTGATAAATTGCTTTTATTATACAAGAAGCAAGAAAATAAAATTTAATATTTATATTTTTTAAACAAATACAAATAAGAAATATTAATAATAACAAGACAAGGCAAATTTTATTGAAGTAAAATAATTTAATGGACAAAAGACAAGAAAACGTGCGTGATTTAATTTTATGTATGCTTTTTTTTTAATCGAAAAAAAAAAAAACTTTTACAGTGTTTAGTGTTTTTGTGAATTAATTAATAGTTATAATTTTGTATCTTTTTGTTTTTTAAAAAATATTTTCGAATATTTTTGTGGGGCTTAAAAACAATTTTATTTCAAGTGTAAACCAACAGCTTATTATTATTATCAATTTGGTCTTCCGAAATTTAGGCAGTACTACCTTTGGGGTAAAAAATAAAATATAAAAAACTAATAATAATAATAATAATAAAAAATAATACAAAACAAAAATGGGTGAAGAAATAGCAACAGATACAAATGAAAAGCCGGATGTTACAAAATTTGGTAAATTTTGTCAAAAACATGGAATTAATTCAAATTTAATTATGTTAAAAATAACATTATTCGTTATGTATGGAGGTAAAATAAATATTATGTTAATTTAAAAATAGCTAACAAAAAAAAAATGTTTTTTTTTTTAAATAATTAATGAGCATTGATTATTCTTATTAACAGCAATTAAAATTAAAAGCATACGAAAAAAAAAAAACAAAAACAACAAGAACCACAACGTAAAATTAATAATTGGCAATGAATTTTTACCATTATTATTAATTAAATTAATTTTGTATGCTTAAGTTACTCTCTTACAATAATATTTTAATTTATTTTAATTGAAAATCATCGTTTTATTAAACCAATTATATGTGTATTAATGCATGTTATTTTTGGCAATAATTTAACAAAAAAGACATTCAATGTAAAAATATAATTATTTGTTTATTTATTTAGCATAAAATGTTGTAAATTTATTGAAAAAATATTATTTTTCTAAACACTTAGCATAAAAGAAAATTGAAAAATTTTGTCAAATTTAAAAAAAGGATTATATTCCTCGTTTCTACGGTTAAATAATGTGCAATTTTTTTTAATAACTCTTAATATATAACAGAATAATTAACGCAAAAGGTAAAATTTAATTTTAATTGAAGTATAGAAGTTTAACCATTAAAATCGAAGTACTTTTCATTTCATTAAATACATGACCACCAATTTTTTTATTCTATTGAAAAAAAAAATAATAAAAATGCTTATACACTAAAAAACTATGCAAAGTAGTTAACAAAGTGATAAAATAAATGTATAAATGTAACAAAAAAAGTTTTTAAACCGCTGCACTATGATTATAATACATTTAAATCTATAATTCTTCATTTTATTATAATAATAATATAAATTATAATTTTCTATGTCAATTTTATTTATAATATTTCTAATAATTTATTTAATAACATAAAACACTATTAATAATAATAATAAATAAAAATATAAATTCTTTAAGAAATATAACTAAGCTTACTCAATAGTTAAGTAAAAAAAATGATAATGTTTAAAAGTAGAACATTTAACTTGTCCCAATTATTTGTAATGACATAGATTTTTCTTTTCTTATTTCGTTTTTTACTTTTATAAATAAAATAAATTATTTAATTTATTTTGGATAATAATAATAATAATTATTATTGTTATTATTATAATTAATTAAAATTTATTTAATTACAGCAACATCATCCCTTTTACCGTATTTAACAATTCATATGCAAAGTATCGGTTTAACTGTCGAGGAGATCGCTATTATATATTTAGCACTACCATTTACAACATTTTTAAGTCCACCAATAACAGGTAATTTATTTATTATTTTATAACGTTATTTATTGAGAAAACATGTTATATAAATTATGCAGCCAGTAACATAACATTTTAAAGTGATTTTATGGTATAATTCTTTCTTTTTTTATTGATGAAAACGATGTGTAATGATCACCTAATAAATGAGAATAAGTAATTCGGGTGTTTAAATATAAAGAAAAAAATTTAAGTATAATCACAAAAGGGTACTAGTACCTCGTTCGGAATAATCTTGTAATAATCAAAGCTCCAATTTGTTTTAATCGCTATTATCGTTTTATTATTATTATTTTTTTTAATGTTTCACTTGTTAGAATTTGACATCATTTTGGTTATGTTTTGAATCGTCCCACTAGTTCAAGTGCACTAGTGCTAGTAAATGGAAACTTATGTTTCGAAAAAGTTTGAATTTGTTGCTTAGAAAAAAATTTATACCATTACAGGGTTAACAGTAAACAAAAAATGTTAATCTGATTTTTTCTCATATAAAGGATACTCCATTCGAGTTGTTTTTAAATTTATGGTGAATTTACTAATTCAAATTTTAAAGCCAATTTAAAAAAAAAAATTACAAAACTGCTTAATTTAGGAGTTAATTAATTACATAGTCCTTAAATACCAAATTAAGCTCATACCAAAAGATTATTTAATTTATGCAAAATCATTATATTTTGTTAAACTTTAAGCGATAATAATTTTGTTTTTATGTTTTATTTATTTTCTTAATTGTTAATTGCAAAAAATAAACAAAGTTACTTTAAAACCAATTAAAATAAATAAATTAAACCTGATCTAATTTTCTTTGTGTAATTTTGTTCACTTTAAGTCATATTACACAGTTCATTTGTTTGTTTATTTTATTTTTTGTAAATAAAAAAAAAATTAAATGAAAAAACTGATCTATGGTTAATTCAGAGTTTGTTTTTTTTTTCGTGACACAACGAGATACAAAAATGATAAAAGTACTTAAATTAAGTTAAATAAAAATAAAAAATTACTATCTGCGAGCGCCACATTTTTAAATTTTAATTTCTTCAATGCTCAGTCTTTCTTGTGTTTATTTCTTTATTTATTATTATATACATATTTTTTTATGATTGTAGATGTAGGAAAGTTATTAATTTAGTATTTCCGGATAATATGACAGTTTTAATCATTTAATTTTGTCTAATTTTACGTTATTTATTGCTCTTTTTCTTAATTCTGTTTTTTTGTTAAATAAACTTTTTGAGTTTCGCTGTGAAAACAAATGAAACAAGTACTGAGCAGCAAAAAGCTACAAAAAAAAAAAAAAACAAATAAATAAAATCATTTTATTTATTTATTGATTTTGGTTTATTTGTTGTCAATAATTTCCAATAAATAAAATACAGTAAATCGAGTACGAGAATTTTAAAAACGAATTTTCATCATTGAAAATATTATGACGTCAAAAATAATGTGAACAAATTAAAAAGTAAAGATTTTTTTTTTTATATAAACAGAATGCCGCGTTGTGGGTGATTTAAGGCGGTTCAGTAATCATTTTAAAAATTGAATAGAAAAAAAAAACGAACAAAAAGCAATAAAATATTAGGATGAATAGAGCAAAAATAAACAAATGGAAATGTTAATGCTTGATACGACAAAAATAAAATAAACAACAGAAAATTGCTTTAGGGTTATATAGAAGAAGAAAATTTAAATTTACATTATTTATGAGCGTATAGTTTTTCCCTTTCAGTAAAATTCTATATCGCGACGTCTATGCCGAAGTGCATTTAGTGCGTTTTCAAGCGAGCAACATTAATAGCATTAAGAATTAAATAAATTAATTTGTTTTTTTTTTAATGATTTTTCCAATAGGAAAGTATATAAAGATGGATAAATAAAGCCGCAATTAAAATGTTTCGGTCGATTAGTCACGTGCGACAGTTTTAATGAATTCAGATTATTTATTTTTTTAACTTTTATTTTACAAACAGGTTGGAGTGTTTATTTTGTTTTTATTATAATTCATTCATACAGGCTGCATAAATATAGATTTAATGTATACTTGTGTGTCCGTAAATGCACTGATTTTAATTTTTTATTTTGTTTAAAAAGGTTTTTTGGTTGATAAATTTGGTAAATACAAGCCTGTAGTGGTTTTGAGTTTATTATTGAATGCGTTGTTCCATCATTCGCTGTTGTTTATACCGCAACAGGAGATACCTGGTATTATGCCTTCTGCTTATGTGATGCGACATCCAGAGACTGGTAATGTTGAGGTATGGTGGTCACCGTGTCCTAGCCGTGAATGTCCGGAAGAGGAAGAAATTGATATTGTCGTCGATCAATGCTTAGATCATTGCTTGTTGCTAGAACAAAATCCAAAAATAGAAATTTTGCCGCCACCGACAAATGCTCCTATTCAGAGACCGGCTGATATTGGTGATATTGACGATTTGAATTTTCATGTGAGTAAACGAAAACAAAAGGAAAATGGCAATGGTAGCGGTAACGGTGGTGGGAGTACAACGAATGGGCCACCACAAAGGCGAGTGCCAAGCATAAGTTCGACAACAGAGAGTAGCTTAAGTTTTAGTGATAGTGGAAGTTCTGGAGAATCTGGTCATTTAGATTTAATTAACACGACGATATTATTTATGGGAAATGATTCCTCGATCGAAGTGACAGCGACTACAAAACAAGAAGATAGTGCAGAAGAAGGTTGGGTTCTGGCTGATAGTCAGGATGCTGCATTTTTTTTACTTGACATGCATCCAGACTTAGGAGACCCTATTGAACAGCTGGGTATAGAAATCGAACAGGACGATAACGAGACAATAACGGATTTTAAACAACGATTTGGTGAAAAATTACTTTGGAACTCTGGCGTCAATGTAACTGCGCTAGAAGATGAAGATTTACGTTGTGGAGGTCTAGTGCTGTCATCAAACATGTCAATAACATATAATTTACGATTAAGTGAATTGGCGGCTGATTGTATGGTGCAAAAATGCCACTTCCGACAAGGCGGTCCTGAAATATGTCCACCTGATTATAAAGAAAGTGACGATAAAATATTTTGGATATACTTTCTGTTAAGGTAAATATTTGCTCTTTAAAATAAAGATGAATTCTAATGATTTTTATAAATAGATTTTTGGCAACGACTATGTTATCGGCTGGTGTGACTATAATGGATCCAATTGCACTGACAATGATAGAAAAATATGGTGGAGACTTTGGTAGAGAGCGTTTATTCTCCAGCATTGGTATGGCCATCTTCTCTCCAATTACTGGAGTTTTGATCGATCATTTCTCCAAAGGACTTGGCTATACAGATTATTCCGCTGCTTTTTACACTTATGATATTTTACTGATAATATCAGCGATAACAGTATTTTTGATGCCACTCGGAGAGAAATTACCAGCCGACAATGTATTCAGGGATCTATTTAATTTACTCAAGATGCCGCATGTGATCATTTTTATATTATTCCTATTTTGCTTGGGTAACTTTTGGGGATTCATTGAGAGCTTTTTGTTCCTTTACTTAAAAGAATTAGGCGCACCAAATTATTTACTTGGAATTACAATCACAGTGGGTACGGTTAGTAGTATACCATTCTTGTACGGAGCAGAAAAAATTACCAAAATATTTGGACATGTTAATTTAATTATTGTGGCTTTCTTTTCACACGCGTGTCGCTTGGTGGGATATTCATTTATTGAGTAAGTAACTTCCTTCAGGAGTATTATCGGAAATAATTCTGATTGTTTTTATTGTTTTTATTTAGAAACGCATGGTGGTGCTTCCCTTTTGAAGCCATGGAAGCACTATCATGTCATTTAATGTGGGTTGCTGCGGCAACATACTGCGCAATATTAGCCCCAAAGAATCTTTTAGCTACACTAATTGGTGTTCTCGGAATGGCTCATTTTAGTTTAGGTCGCGGTAGTGGCAGTTTCACTGGTGGCTTTCTTATAAGTCACTTTGGTACTCGTGACGCATTTCGGTACATGGGCTTATGTGCTGTTGTTGGTGGTATCGCTTACGGCTTAATACATGCTCTGTGGTTACGTAAATTCGATCATCATATTCCCGACAAAGATGATCAGGAAGCAATCGAAAATGGTGAAACAGAAAAACTAACAGAGCCCAAAACAAAGGACCAGGGAACGACAATGTCTCAAGAGCGCTTAAGTCTTATGATAAAATACAATCAAATTGGTAGTTTAACTTCACTACCACGTGGATCAAAGGTAAGAAAAAAATGCTTAGTTTTATTATATATAAGAAAAGATAATTTTAAATCAAATTACGTCGACACTGTTCAAACTAATAAAAGTAAGAAAACAATAAAAAATCAACTGATAACAATAGACAAAAAAAAATATAAAGGGATTAAGCTGGATTAAGATGCGCGCACATTTTACACTTACCTGTCACTCATTTGTTATATTCAGTCTAATTTATTTATTTACTTACTAATTATGGCCCATTGTGTTGTGTTTGTTAAGCAAGAAAAACAGTACGCCAATGAATATATCTAATTAACATAAATTATATTTTACAGGTTGACATACATGATTCGTTGTCACGTCGTCGCAGCAGTTATAATATCGAATTTGTGAAAACACCAAAAGGTGGTGGCAGTGCGTCAAAGGTTGATCTGCTCAAGTCAGCTTTGGAAATTAATCATAAAACATCTAATTCAGGTTTGATGGGCGGTGTTACACCGTCAGCTGGTGGCCTCGGTAGTAATGGAAGTGGTGGAGCTGGCGGTATTGGCTCTGGCCGATTAGATAAAACGTCTAATCAATCATTGAATAAAAGTCGACGTGCTGATAGCGCACCGAAATTAAACCACAACAATGCAAAGAATCACCCTGCACTGTGCGCTGTTGTTGACGAGGTAATCTACACGTTTTCTCATTATTCATTCTTATTATGATTTATTAATTAAATAATTTATTTATTCTGTGTGTATCCGTGGTGTGAGTGTGTGTGCCTATGTTTTCTTTACTTTTGTTAAAATTATTTCTTCGTTATCAAACGTAAAATACAATTTGCTTTTCTGTTTTAATGAAATAACGAAACAAAAAAGGCAACCGAACCGACACCCTTATCACATAGTAAACGTCATAAAAGTGGCCTTTTGTTTACCCTTATACCGGATACCCCGTGGGGTGGTGTTGGTACAGGAGGCATCGGTTCATCTAGCGTATGGGATGCAGAAACAATTACTGAACATGTACCATTGGGTGAAGTGACACCAATTTATGTTGATGACGCAGAAATTATAGGCCGTTGTAATGTCATTGATCAGTCGTCGGTAAACAAAGAATAGATATTAATTAGAAATTGCATTTGAAGTTGTATGCTGATTAATTCATGCATCTTGGGAAATGTAACCAGAATTGTATTGTGCATGTTATGAAATATTTGTATGTTTATCCGTTTATACTGCTTGTTCGGTTTTATTTTATGCCCTGCATGTAGATTTAACTTTTTTTTTTATAAATTAATTTTATATTTTTAATCAAAACAATTTTATTTACACGATATACTAGGATAATGAACGACGTGATTCAATACCAGAGGAAGAAGGTGAATTAAATGCAACCAATTCAAATGTTCGTCAAGTGGCACCTGTTCAACAGCCGCTTGTACAACAGCAAAAAATTTCATTTGGTGAATATGACACAACACAAACTAATATAACACCAAACCAATCAGCAAAAGTTTGTAGTGATGTAGAAACAGCATTAACATTATCAACGATAACATCACCAACAACAACGTCTAGCCATGGACCGCATAACGAGGGAACCTGATTGCTTTTAATAATAAATAAAAACAATAATTATTTAATTAATAAAATATGAAAATGATGAATAAAATTTTTATAAAAATAAGTTAGGTGTGACACAATAGAGTCATTTAATTAAATAAATAAATAAAAATAATTTTTATTTTCTTATTACTTTTATTATTGTTAATATTATTATTACTATTAATATTGTTGATGTTTTTGTTATTATTTAGTTTAATTTACTTTTAGCTTATAATAAAAATATAAAAACTACAAAAAAAAACGAATTATATTTTCAACTGTTCTATTTATTATATGAAAAATGTAAAATATACAGGAGAGATATAGGTGGATTTAAAGAAAGATTGAAAGCGAAAGGTCAATCATAACATTTAAACAAATTTATAGACTTTGTCATATCTGCAAACCTAAAGATGACATAGAGACAATGACAAAACTATAATCGGAGACCCAAGTATCATATAATATTTATTATGGAGAAAAATTGTTTTACTATAAATAGAATCATTACTATTGATTTATAGAGTTTTTTTTTTGGTTTGCTAAAATTAAGACAGTGAGAAGGCGGCAATTAAGCGGTAGGAGAAATGTGAAAAATAATTTTAAATTATAGTTCTGTGATGACTGCATGATGAAGACACATATTATTACTAAACACACATACAGTATAAAATTAAAGAAAAAACTTTGCAAAAACACAGCCCAATAATATAATATAATGGTGTCGATACCAGCTAATTAATTAAATAAAACATCATTAAATTGGATAATTTTCTCTTTATTAATCCTCAAAGAATATTTTCACGTTTTTTTTTGATTTATTTTTAAAATTTTCATTCCTCTCTTGTTAATAATAAAATGTTTTTTTTTTCTTTTAAATTTCTTTTAATAATTATGAAACTTGTCTTAATTATTTCTTATTGACATTTATTAAATTTATTTAATTATTTTAGTTAATATTATTATTATTATTATTTTGTTTAATTTTTAATTTTATTTAATTTAATTACAATAATTATAACAATTTTAATTTCAATTTAACGATAATTTTTCATTATAAACTTTTTAATTTAATTTAATCAATTAAATTTCATCGAATGTTTAATTATTTTTCATTGTTTCTCATTCAATTAGAAAAACATAAAATAATCAAACAATGAAAAGAATTAAAAAAAAAAAAATATAAGGAAAAATGAAATTAACAATTAAAATAAAGCAAAACAAAACAGGTTAACCAAAAGGTAATAAGCAAAATAGATTCATTCTTATAAATTTTTGGTTTTAATTTTTTTTTTTTCTTATATATTTTTCTTTTTATTTTTTTATTTGAGATTGAGATTGGAGGGATTCGCATTGCACTGTTATTTAATTTTATTATATTTTTTTGTTTCATAAAATATTTTTGTTTGTTTTGGCAAAAGCTCTGTAATAAAGCTCAGTTAAAAGGTCGCGGAAAGCTCACTTTTATATTTAAAGTATGTTTTTTTTTTTATTTTTTAAATGATAAAAACGTAGCTGATTATTTAAATAATAATATTTATTTTCACTAAAAACTACAAAACTTCTTCCTTAAAATTGATTTGGGTATTTGGGCGTAATATGATGTTAAAGGTAAATTATAAATTATCTAAAGGAAGAAATTGTTTTACAATTTTTATAATATTTTTGATTTGATTTGATTTTTAAACATATTTTTATTGTTTTACTTAGAACTTTCATTCAACATTAAATTTACTATTTATTTTCCTTCTTGTAATAAAACACTAAATATTTTTTATTATAAATATTTTTATTTTTAAATTAATATTTTTATTAAAAGCGACTTAACTAATGTTTTAGTTTTTATTTTAAATTAATTTTATTTATTTTTTTTTCTATTATAAATATTTATTTTTATTTTATTTAAGTTAATTGAATTAATTTTCTTATTATTATTATTACTATTCCATTATTTTAAAAATAATCAAATAAGATAAATTTAATTTTCTTAGAGAAAAGAAAAAAAAAACTCTTCTAAAAACCAATAAAAATGTTTTAAGAGATAATAACTTCTTCTATTGTTTATTTTTTTTTGTAATTTACTATTTTTTACTTTACTTAAATAAAGCTTAATATCAGTTGACAACAAAAGGACATGAAGAAAAACAAATTCAATAGAAATAAAAGATAAAATTTCAACAAAAATAAGAAGAAAAAAACTAATTTAAAACTTAATCCAGTCATTAGTTTAAGAAACGTTAAGGAAAATACATTAAAAATAAAATAAAAATAATAATAATAATAATAATGAAAACTTCTTCTCTTTTGTTTAAAGAAGGATTAAGTGTTGTGAAAAATGTCAGGCAAGAGCACACAAATCTATTTTTGATTATTTTTCCATTTGTAATCTCAGAAGCGGAAGACCGTTTCTAATGTAAGAATTAAATAAATAAGTAAAAAAAAATATATATATAAATATCCGAAACCGACGATTACAATAAAGAAAATACAAAATTAAAATAATTGAATGCAGACGCCTGGTAGTTTATGCCTGGTATAGAGAATAAAAAACACAAGTGGAGGCGCCCAATTATTATGTAATTACATAATAAAATTTATGAATTCAATTAGTTTCTTCTTATTATCTATCTTTATCTCTGGCTCTTACTCAGTTTAAACAGAAAATAAGATAATAATTAAAAGAAAGCAATTACACTATTAATAATGTTTAATTTATATTCTTCGTCAATTATATATTTTTAGCAATTAGAAAATGTTAATTTTTTTGTGTAACTAATTCTTATGCCTTCACCGTTTTCTTTATTTATTTTTCTACTTTGTATTATTGCTTCAATTATTTTCAATTACAAAAATTTGAATTTTCTTATAATTGCCAAATAATAACTAAAATTTTTGTGTATGTACAAAAAGTGTAGATTTTTAACTGATTTAAATAAAATGTAAATTAATTTTTTTTTTATTTTAAATAATATTTTTAATAGTTAATTCATTAATAATTCTTTAGATCGTGCTTTTATTTTAATTTTTGTTTATTTTTATTTCTGTTTTGTTTTATTCGCATTATTTAATTTAACTTATTGATCTGAATTTATTTTATTAAATTAACTTTTAATCAGATTTAAATTTTATTTTTTTATTATTATTTTTTTCTTATATAATAAATTTACTTGTTGTGTTCTGTGCTTTTAAGGTATAAAATTATAATCTTTTCTTTGTTTCAATTATTTTACTTTATTAATAATATCTAACCGCATGGTTTAGAAAAACAAAAGGTTTTTCTTACATAATTTTCATGTTAAAGAAACAATAAGTTCTTTGGAACAAAGAAAAAACTTAAAATAAAACATAAAAAAAAAGTATTTAATTACAATACAAAAAAAAAATTAATATATATATTCGATAGCAAACAACACAATGCAAATAATTTATCTTACTATTGAGTAACAACAATTCTGAGGTTAAAAGGATTAGTTAAGATTAAAATAGAAAAATTATTTAATTGTTGATGGTTGCCGTGCTAAGTAAATAATTGAATAAACCTTTAACATTGTACCTTTTGTTATTTTTTTTTAATAAATAGTAATTAAATAAATTAAAATTATAATTCAATGTAATTCCCAATTATTTGTTTAAAATTAATATAACAATGCTAAATTACTTTGGTTACTCAAAAAAAAAAAAAAAAAATATACAAATTGAATTAAAAGATTAAAAAAAAACTCGTTCACTCGTACAAAAATTTAATTAATTAAAATTTTTTCCTTGTTTTTAATAAATAAATGTAAATAAATTAAATAAAGAAAAAATGAATTAAATTAAAATAAATAAATAAATGAAAATTTTTACGCTAAAGTCTCTCCACCTGTTAATAAATTAAATATATAAAAAAAAATTCTAATAAAAATTGTGAGACAAGACTTCGTGTAGTTTTTAAAGCATAAAAAACTTACAAAAGTTAATTAAATAATTTATTCAGTTACATAAATAAAAAAAAAGTCAACTGAATTTTACGTTTTGCACTAATTTTAATCAAGATAATGTTAAGCTGTTGTTGCTTGTTTAATGTTTACTGTTGTTGATTCAATTTTCTACCTTTGATTTATTCGGATTCCAGGTAATTAGAAGTAATTTTATTTAATTGTATCTTGTGCAATTTCACTGTATTTTTTTTCACTCTCTATATATTCTTGTAATAATGTAATAATAACATAAAAAAGCTGTGTTTCAATTATTATCACCTGTTTTAATAATAATTAACTGTTTAAACCAATAGCAATAGTAGTGTGTTAATCAAGGTAAACATCGCTTTTTCTATTATTATTATTCTCGCAAATTAATCAAAGAAATTCAATTTTAAAATGGATTTTTATTGAATTAGCTACCTTGAATTAATTTGTAAAATATTTTTTTTTTTTTTTGAAAAATAAAATAATTATTTTCATAATATGAAAATGTACTAAAGCTTTTAAAAAGTTTATCAATTTTTTAACTAAAAAATATAGAAATACAAAAAAGAAAAAAAAACAACATAAACCAATAAATATCAGTCACACAAAATTAATTAATTATTTATTTATTGTTATGGTTTTTTACAAGCAGTTATTAAATAATTATTATTTTTGAGCAATTTAATAATTAATTTCAGTGGTTTAATATTTTTAAACAAAACATCGGTCAAAAGCGTAGTATGGTTTAAAAAAAATCTAAATTTTATTTGGTTTTTTACTGTATTAATGGCGAATTTTGTGAATCACTAAAATCAACTGTGTAGTACATGTCATTCTCAAGGTTCATGGCTAGTGGCCGATTATTAAAGGAACGACTATCATAGTGTTGTCCACCATTGTTGGCATTTTGGTTACCTGGGCTTGTTCCGTTATGGCAAAGTTGTCCATTAGATGCACCATTAGTCGCTTTGACACCTGCTGCTGTTGTTGTGCTATTGGAAACCGCACCTTTGCCACTTAACCAGTGACGATGGCCAGCCGCAGCTGATTTGTGACTACGTCGCATAAACCCAAAGAATGGAATTGACAAATGACTATGACTGTACTGCTGCTGTTGTTGTTGCTGATGTCGACTGGCTGCAAAACGTCGATAGGTTTGATGGACTTTGCAATGGCACACGGTCACAATGACAGCAACAATAAATATCGCTGCCGCTAATGTACCAGCTGCTATATACGCATTATGTAATTCAATCGGTCCATGATTTGTTGACATTTCATTGCCAAACTGCACGGTGCCAGCTGGTTCACCAAATGAATGCACATTTGACGCTGCCGAGCCAAAGTCTGATACAATTTCATTTGAACTAACAACAGTCTCGACAATAAAATCATCTAATTTGTGACAAAAAACGTTTGTTATTTTATTGTTATTAAATTAATATTAAATATTGAAAAAAAGGAGAGAATTGTTAAAAATAAATACCTTCACATAATTTACCAGTAAAACCAGGTCGACATGCACAGTAGAAAGATTCTTCGCTCGTCCAGCATGTACCACCATTTTCACAAGGATTTACATTGCACAGCTGCAATAAGTATTAAACATATAAAAATTATATTGAAAAAACACAAATATTCAATATGAAAAACTTTGTAATTGATTGTTTTTTATGTTTTAACATTTTACATCAGGGAAATTTAAATTCATAGCCAGTAAGTTAAGGCGAGGCCACACATTGGACTGAGATGAAAAAATTCTTCTTTTTTTTTCCAATCAAAATCAATTTTATTCTCATTTCCGCTTGATTATATTTTCATAGACTTAATCCATTACAAATAAAAACAAAACAGAATAAAAAAAAACTGGGGTGGAGATCTTTAAGTATCCAAACTTTCAGCTTTATGTATAAAATTTGAACCGTCGAAAAAAAAACTCTATGTGCAATGAATATATTTTCCCTATTTTAATTCACAACTTGTGTTTTTTTTCTTACAAGCATTGAATGAGAAAAAAATTAAATAGTAAAGAAAAAACGGTGAAAATATGTATATCCTGATGTTGAAATTGATTTTATTTTTTATTTAGTAAGAAAAATATTAAATAAATAAGTAAAATGTAAAAGCAAGCAACCCCAATGGTGCCAATTTTATAACCAGCTCAATGAATAGTAAGAAAAAAACATTTTTTTTTGTTATTGACCCGGTCAATACAGGATTATTTTCCATATTAATAAATATTGTTAACTTAGGAAAAAGTGTGGTGGTTATACTTATTAATAACAAAAATAAAATCCCAGTGGATTAACATCACATGTTACCCAAAACATGGACACCGGAGTATCATAACGAAAATACAAATTTCACAAACCGTTCTTGGCACTTGATTACAGTCTGGTCCATTACGTCCGCCTGGACATTCACATGTAAAATCGTCTCCACGATCAGCACAGTGGTGTCCCTCTGGACATGGATTATTTGCACAAAAATCCACCTGAAAAGTAGTTTTTTTTTATAATTAATTAACTAACAAAAAAAAAAATTAAACAAAATTATTGTTTCATTACTTTAATATGACAACGATCACCAGTGTATCCTCTGGTACATTTGCATAAATAATAACCAATATGATCATTACATTGCCCACCATTTAAACATGGATTTGATTCACATTCATTGTATTCAAAATTACATAATTCACCAGCAAATCCTTTAATAAAAGTAAAATAAAATTAAAATAAAAAACTCCAATTAATTCTGGAATATTAAATAATTCATAAAACCACAATAGATGGGTGGTACAATCAATGAAAAGTCAATTATTGTTACATTTTATTTGTTTTATTTACAAAAATTAATTTTTTATTAAAAAAAAAAAACAAACTAAAAGCACTTTTTCAATAAATAATTAAAATAATATTATTAACTCTGTCTAATAATTTTTTTTTTGCGGGAAATTGCTGAAATTTCTATTTTTCCCGAATTGAATTTGTCTTAATGCTTCATTTACCATCATTGTATATAGACACATAGCAGAAAGTTAATAATAATAATTATTTTCAATTGTATATCTGTTATAAAAAACATACTATTGCCGATGTTATTAACCAAATTGAAAAATACTGGGTGGTAAATATTTGATTTGCAGGAAAATATTATCATGAACAAAACACAAAAAAAAATTGATGAGGTGAAAATAAAATGTATAGGAAATTTATTCAGCTTCATAAAACATAATATGATAATGATAAAACATTGATTTAATCAAGGTAAATTATTATTATTATAAAATAAATTGATTAAAAAAAATCGATAAATAATAAATTATTATTAAAAATATTTATTCATTTTAATATATGTAGAAATGATTTTTAATTCCAATAAATGGCTATTGGAACGTCAACTCTTAAAAGTTTAAACAAAACAGAATCGGTAAAAATGGCGTCATATTTAGTTAGTGATTTATAATAATTTTTTTTTTGTTTTTTTAATTTAAATTTATATTTTTAATTAAAATACTTTAAACTTTGTTATCACACGATAGAGAAAACGTATCCCCATCTAAATGTAAATAATGTAAAAGTTGATTACGAGATTTTCAGGATAATTTTAATTAAATTATCTTAATTGAAAATAAGGATTTAATATTATTTAGTATAGAGCAGGTGATAAACGAACCTTTTTTATAATAAAAAAAAATAAAATAAACTATTTTTTTCAGTGTTTTGCATTTATACAGGGTTTTTGAACATTAGAATGAAGGATTAATACTGTTTGTTGTTTAATCAAATCGTGTTGCTAGTTTAACCTTGATTATTAATTTTTATTTAAATTTACTTTTTCTAATTCTATTGAAAAAAGTGAACTTTATCCAACTATGTAGTTTTCGTACCGTAATGCTATACTTTACTATCAAGTATGGTATAATGAAAAATGAACCAATCGCGTTGCTTTTAAGTGTTGAATAATGGATTTTCATATATTCATTACACCATACTTTTAGCAGGCCGTTTTTCGAAACTCATAAATAATATACTATTAAACATTTCAAATATTCAAATTTAATATGTATTTAATTGTTTTCAAATTTTTCAATCTCATTAGAAAAAGCATAGTACACTACTCGTGAGTAAATCGTCATTATAAACTCGAATTTTCACTCACTTGTAGTGTAATATACTATTATATACCATATTCGATTAGCAGAGTTTATTATTGGTGAAAGTTTACGCATTTAATACTTCTTGGATAAGGTTTATTAAATTATTAATATTTTATGAAATATTAAATATTTTTTCAGCATATTTATCATGTATTCTACTTTTCACTGTCAATAAAATTTGATAGATTTCATTTATTATTAAATGATTGTTATTATGATTATTATTAATGTTATTCGATATGTGTATCATTTTCATCATTTTTGATTCATAAATAAATCATTTTTTATAAATAGTTTTAACAGCGCACCAAAAATAAGAAAGTAGAAAGTAAAGAAAAACGTTAAAAGAGGTAAAATATTACCCTTACAGAAGGCAGTCAAAAATAAAAAAAAATAAATGTTAAATATTTTGTGGATTTCAACGAAAGTATATTTTTAGCAAGCAAGTAAGTAAGGGTGAGTTAGCTTAGCTTGTTTAATCAGCATACTTGCTTACAATTGTATATATAGAAGCCACAAAGTTGTATAAAATTTTCTACTCAGAAAACCTCATAGTCTGATGTTAATTTAATTGCTTTGTGCTTGACTGCACCGCATGGCTGTATTTTATTTTATTTATATTGTTGGCTAAAATATTTTTGAAATAGAAAATAAGTTGCTGCCTTTTCTAATATAATTTTGTTTAGGTAATGTGAATGTGAATAAAAGTGACTTAAATTTGTTTTATATTTTCTATTACTCTTTAAATATATACTTATAATCAACTGCCTGTCCCCAATGACAGTTGGTGGTTTATCGTTTTAAATACACAAAACAAGAATACTATATATTTGAATAAACAACAGATTTCTATTTAAATGTTCATATGATTGCGGCTAAGGAAATTATATGGAATGTGAAATTAAACTAAAAAAAATAAGATGAAAATTTGAATAAAAAACTATAAATTACCTGGCTGACAGAAACATCGAAATCCATCCTCTTGATCAACGCAGATTCCATGTATACAGGGTGACGATTCACATTCATTTAGATTGTGTTGACATAATGGCCCAGTGTATCCTGGCGTGCAATCACACCGAAAGTGTGTCGAATTACCGATGCAACTGCCTCCATTCATACATTGCGATGGATTGCAAGGATCTGATTCGTATTGGCAATTTTTGCCTGTGTAACCTAATCAAGAGAAAAGCAAGAATAGAAAATTATTTTATACATTATACAGTGGCTTTTATCGTATTATTCTGTGATTATAAAGTGGGAGTAACTGATCTAGGTGAGTAATTGGATTTATGTTAAAAAAGTATATACATATACATGTATATAAAAATGACAATCAAATCAAATGAAGCAACCCCATAATTTTCCGTTCATTTTTCAGTAATAAATTTTGTCTAACAATCAGATTTTGATTTTCTATGGTATTACTGTTTCAAAAATTTAAAACGCAATATTGGTGGTTTATTATAATTATTATTATCATTATTTACTAGTTTCGTATACTTGCATAAAACCTGGTGAGAAAAAAAAAAAGAAAACGAAAAGAAAAATACAAACAAACCACAATTTAGATTCTATTTAGTCGACAAATGATTATTATTCTACGTAGCAGCTAGTTTGCTCTTGATGTTACTGTTGTTGTTGTTGCTATTGCTGGTGCGGATGATTGTGTAAGAGACATCTTCAATGAAAAAAAATCAACCCTTGCGAATATTTTCTGCTTCAAAAAATTAAGCGGAATGAAGTAAAAGAAAAAATTCAACGTGTCGATGATGATAATGAGAAAGGAAAAACTTTTGTTATTTCTTTTTTTTTTTTGGTGAAATACTAAATTGTCTATATTGTAATGTTTCGAGCGTATGTGAGAGCTGTCTTTTGTTAAGGATGAGTAAATACAACGAAAGAAACCCCATATTGATATCGTTACAATTCCCAGCATGAAAATTGCTTTATTGAGATCAGATCATCATCTCATCAATTTTTTTTTGTATTTTTTAGCTCGTTTTCCTTTGCCTTTAATTTATTTACATTTTCTCTTCCTTTTTCAATAGATTTTGTTTGTTGTTGATCGTATCCTGACCAATTTTGTTTTATGCAAACAGTTATAAGGCTTCAATATTATTAAATGAATATCAAGAGGCAAAAAAAAAAAATAAGAAGAAATATCGGATTAGGAGGCGTTTCATCGTTACACCCACTATTTATTTAAAAGAGTAAATAAACCAACCGCATAGCGACAAATAAATCGAGGCAAAAAATTTTTTTCGAAATGATGTTGCATAAATAAAAAAAAAAAATTTTTTTTTTGCGCTCTGGGACATTTTGAGGATATACAATTTGAGGTTATGTCATAATTTTATACAATTTTATGTCGCTTTGCTTTTTTACTGTTCGCTTATTTTATTTTACATTTTGCTATCTTTATTAGAAAACGATAGACGACGATTGATAGTGACAACGTGAATTTCGTTCTTCTTTTGCATTAAATTTTTCTTCACTTTTCTGTTACTTTATGATAATCAGCACTTGTCTATATTTTACATTTCCATTTAGTTTTTTACAAATAAATATATAAA
The DNA here is from genome assembly GCA_963942525.1 of Ptychoptera contaminata. NCBI lineage: Eukaryota > Metazoa > Arthropoda > Insecta > Diptera > Ptychopteridae > Ptychoptera > Ptychoptera contaminata. The sequence goes on along the minus strand of OZ012636.1, from coordinate 24,662,195 downwards.
ATTTCTATAATCTACAGCTGTGCGCTGATAATAAAATTACACAGAAAAAATTGGTAAGATTGATTTATTACAGATTTTTACAATCTCACATCACTAATAAAGAATGACGCTGAGAAAAATTTATATTTATATAAATAAAAAACCACTTCGTAAATCTACGTTTCGTTTTTTTTTTAATTTAATTTACTTTTAATTTTCTAATTTATTAAATTTAATGTAATTTTTTTTCTGTGTGTTTTTTTTGTTGTGATAATAGTCAACCAAAGTCATTAAGAAAAAATAAAATAGAAATTCAAATTTAGTTGTGTTTTATTACCTTTATTATTTTTCTTTTTGCTATAAATGGTTTTATGTAGAGCTTTTTTATCGTTGACGATTAAAAGTTTATTCGCCCAGAAGGAAAAAAACTTTCTTTATTTTTTCCTGTTCTTTGTTTTTTTTTAATTATTACCATCATCACCCCATCTGATCACTGTAATTTCAACAATTATAAGCAATAAAGTTGGAAAAAATAAAAACTCCTAACGATGGTTTGTTTCTTGTGTTTTTTACAATTTTACTAGCTTATTGATCAATTTAAGCTTTTATGAAAGTCAAGAGTAGTCGAGTCGGTAAAAATAGAACGGAAAAATAAAAACAAATGAGTTTATAAGAGGAAAACCAATCGAGAAAAATAAACAAAGGTAAAACTATTACGTTGTTATCGATATTTTATACATTTCTCGGTTTAATGCTGTATTTTTTTCAAGTTATTTATGTACATATGGGAGGATTGTATGGATTTTTTAAATGTTGAAGAAAACGTTATTTCCCTTCTATTTGTATAATAAAATGATTTTACCATATTTCAATTTAGTAAATGACATGCACTATGTTTCTATTTATTTATTTATAAAAGCAACGAAAGTATGAAAAAAAAGTAATACAGCACTAACAACGGAAATATAAAGAAATCAACGTGATATTGTTTATTTAACCATCAATACATATTTTCTTAAAATATATTTAGCATTCACATAGATAAAAACATCTTGAAAGATATAAATAAAAATAGAAACATAAAATCTTATTTATGTTGCTCTAGTAAATTCCCCATATACATAAATGCTATTTTGCCACTTTTAGTATTCAGTTCGCTATTTTTATTAAAATAAAAAAAAGTTACTATAATGAAAAAAACTATAGAATATACACAAGGATTTTTTTTTGATAAAATGAAAAATAGAAAAATATTATATGCGAAATATTTATTTATTTAAAATAAAATTTATTGTTATTTGAGGGTGGTGAAAATTGTATAACAAATTTATGTAGATATGCATATAAAATTAAAATAAAATGACGACGGCAAGTTGCATTGTAATTAAATAATGAATAAAAATTTAAATAATACAAATTTTATTGTTTCAATGTTGAACACGACGTGCATTTCTATATATTATACTTTCCGTAGTTTTTTAGTGCTTTGTGATTGAACAGAGTCAGCTTTAATATTTGCAGCGTATATGGCGCAATAAAATCCCATCAAAATCATAAATTTTATCACATTTTGCAATGCAGTTTAACTATAAGATTTATGTATAGTATTATTGATGAAACGACACTGACAAGTACTTTCTATTAAAATCTAGCCAACTCTGTCTTCCACAAATAAAATATTAGCTAATTCTGCATATAATAAAAACTTTTACCAGCAAATGTTCAATTTTATGTTTTATTGTTAAAAATTTATTTATATAATTTTAAAGTTTTTTTTTTTAGTTTTTTCACTTTAAATTTATTTTTTTAAATTTAATTTATAGAAAAGCATACAACCGGAATGCATAATAACAACATACAACATACATACATACAACCGGAAAACATAAATTTAATTAACAACAATTGGGTAGCAGAAAACAAAACAAAAAAATTATGAAGATATACGATTTCCTTAAAGAATTTCCGGATAAATAGTAAACAATAAAACAGAGTTAATATTTGCGCATTAATTTTCCCGGCTTTTTATATAAACATTTATCTTTTAACAATTTTTTTATTACATTTTGTTTACTTTTTTTGTTAACAAGAAAGAAGAAGTAACTGGATAATACGAATTTCAATTGTTGTTAATTAGGTCTTCCTCTTAATCACTGATAAGAATAAAATTGTAGCTAATAATTATTACTTTTATAGGAAGAAAATAAAAAAGAAAAAAATCTTATAACAGCTGCTAGTGAAATAAAAAAAAAAAACGCTTAAATAAGATTGTTTATTTGCGTGTGAGCTTTTGTAACAATTATTATCAGAAGACAGGCTGCTTATTTTTTATATCATAATGAAATTCTTGTTTTATTCATTTTATCTTCACTTTAATCATGCTTAAATGATCTTAAATTCATTTTTTTTTTCTAAATTATTATTAATTAAAATGCAACGTAGCCTAAATATTGTAATTAAATAATCATAACTTAACTGCGAACATTATCGCCAACATTAAAATCATCTTTATCGTCAAAATATTTTTATTATCATTTACTTGTTAAACATCGTTTCATTGTTGTGCTTTTCTCATTTGTTGTTTAACAACTTGGTGTGTTGTTATCGTTGAAACAATATTATTTTTTCCTAAGAAAAATGTCAGATAAAAAAATTACGAAAAACTAATTAAGATAAACGAATACACCCTTTTTAAGTGATATTGTTTATCGGTCGTGTTATTCCGTTTTTTTCTTCTCTTCTAATTATAAACGTAATTAGATGTAATTCTTGTAATAATTAACGGCACAAAATACCTTGTAAAGTTGTTAATAATTATTTAGCTGAATCTATTCTAAGAAATCCATTAAGTATTATCGTCAAGGAAAGTGCAGTAAACTCATTACATTACAATTATCTCCCTTGTCAAGAATATAAAACATATTACATACATTCTTTTCTACTAATACTCTCTTCGAGGAAAATTATTATCAAAAGAACAGTTTCGAAGTTTACTAGAGCCCACATGGTGTACGAACAACATAAAAATTCACCTGGGATATAATTAATTTAACAAATATATTATTCTTGTTTAAAATAAATTAATAATTATCGAAACAGGTGTACTGTAGGTAGATTAATAACCTGCATTGCAGAAAAACAATTTTTTTCATTTACTTTATTTTAAAAGATAAATAATTATGACATGCAATATGGCATGTTTTTCTGCAAGTAAAAGTCAAATAAATTTTCTGTTTTTCTTAAAAACTTTTTAACGGAATTTTCATTCTCACCTGATTTTTTTTTTTTTTCATTATAACATAGTACAAAACAGAGAAAGTTAACAAAACAAGCGACAAGTAAAAAGCTAGTTACATACGTGACAAGCATTTAAATCACCAAGCGTGGACTTGTTTCTGTTATTATATTTTTCATTTTTGTTGCAGAAATATTTTCATATTAAAAATGCATATTAAAAAAAATATTTGAAGGTTTTATAAAAAAAAAAAAAACAAATCATAAACAAAAGACTGTAAAATTGGTGAATCGCGTTTAACTAGGTGATGCTTTTTATAATATTATATTATATTTTTGCTGTTATAAAAAATAAATGAAAAAAATATCAGCAGATGAATAAAAAAATTAAAAAAAAGGTTGAAGGTAGTAAATAAGAAATATATAATAAAAATACAAAAAGAAAAATAAATTAATACTCATGTCATGTACTAAACAACAACGTTGAAAATATGTATATGTAAAAAAAATACTTTTTCCCGTGTTAACAGTTGTTTCTAGAGGTTTCTCGTTAACTGCCACCAATAGTGGAGGTTTTTAATGTAGAATGATGGCAAAACGAACGAACGAACAAATAAAAAAAAAAAGAACACGTAATAAAAGGATGCGCCAACAAATATAAACAAAACAATAAATTTTATGCTCGTGTATAACGATAAACACGATTATAAGTTCATTTCGTTGTATAAAAATAAAAATTGTATTTTTATTTTTAATAACAAATTCGATTTTTACCTACTCTACTACAAATAAGTATAGAAATTACGTTTTATTCTTGATAAAAAATTTAAATTTAATTTTAATAAGAAAGAAAAATAAGAAAAGATCTGGAATAACAAAAAAAAAAAAAACTCCACTCAATTGAAGAAATTATTACTAATTAATAATAATTGGTTCAAACGTTTTGTTTTTAGTTGGTACAGTGCTTTTTCCATTAAGGAAAAATTAAATTAATTTTAAATTAGAGAATATTCAACGGAATATTAAGGAATTTAATTCAATTATTTACTAATTAAATGACAAATTAATATTAGTTAAAAGATTTAATTTAAACAAAAAAAAAATCCGTTTTATCCTTAATTTAATAAAGTATTTTCACTTTCTTAATTTTTATCGTAGTTATTTTACTTTTTTCCTTTTATGATACCGATTGCCCCCATTGTCTACAGTTATTAAGAAAGGAAAAATTTAATAAATTAAGACAAGGACTATTAATAAAATCTTTTCTCTTGTTGAATGTCCTTTTAGGTATTGTTAGCCTTTGTTTTTTCTTTTGCACTAATATTAATACAATCATTTTTTTTATCCCTTACTCATTCAATGTTTAATCTAGTGAACAGTTTAAGGATATTATAGTTGATATTTGTTTATAAGGTTGTTGTATTAAACATTAAATGAAATGTACTGTGCGTAGATGATGATGATCATCATAATCAGTATGAATATCGAGATGATGAAAGTATACCTGTTTTGTGGGGTGCAGGTTTTTATACTCGTATAAGTAACAAAATTTTATTTATATATTTCTTTGGTTTCTTCGACTTTATGTACTTAAATTTAATATTATTGAATATATTGATATGATAGAAGAACGCAAAAAAATTTATTAAAACTAAAAATAAAATAGAGACTAGAAGAATCTAATCAATATTTGTTGAGGTGTTATGAAGTGATTTGAATAAAGCACTTTCCAATAAAAAAAATAAAATAATAAGCAAAAAGTAATGATTGCATTAATCTGGGTGGGCGGCTAGTATTGTGTTATGTTATTGCGTATTTTTTTATTAGGTCGAGACTTTATGCCGTCATACGAATTTTATTTATTTTCTTTTAATATTATCATCATCTTCACTTTCTATGTAAACTAACAAACTCTCATAGGATGTAAAGCCCTTTGTGGGTTACACATTTAAGGGGTTGCTGTCTGATTATTTATTCTTGAGGATACTAATAATGATAATAATACGACGAAAAGAAAAAAAATTAGAAAAGATAACTGTAGTGAAAGTAACACAAATAATATATCCCAATCGCAAATCATATATGGATAGATAGACTCTTCTGAGATTTAGTCAGCAATAAATAAACAATCAGTAATCTTGTCACGTCTTTAGAAGCACTTCAATTTGGAAGGCGTTACATTTTCTTAAAGACAACAAAACAAAACTCATTTACTGATGTTTTTTTTTTTGCATCAGTTTTATCATTACTGTGTTTGCTGTTTTTATTGCTTGTGCTGTGCTATGTTATTTAGTGCAATGATTTGAAACTTTTGTAAGTGTTTATTGTTAAAATATATGTTAATATAAATAAATATTATACAAAAGATGAATATTATTATTATTGTATTTATAATCTTAAAAATAAATATAGAATTTTATAAATGTAAATGTAATGCGATGGAATGTGTATGTTAAATAAAATTTTCGTCATCATCGTTTGTGCAAAATATTTGTTTTTCTCTTTATTTTTATTATTTTGAAAGAAGACAATAAATGTGAAGCTTTTAATATATGTATATAAACATATCTTCTCTTCTTTTCTTTTTTTTTTAATTAATGCAAATAATTTTTTTTTTTGTTATAAATGTTTCAGGTTTCTTTAAATATTCTGATTTATTTTTACCACTCATTTGTGATTTATTTATGAATCATTTAAAAGGAGTTTAATGGGAGCTTTTTATTCTAATTTTTTTCTTTTTCATTCCTTTTAAAATCTTTTATTTATTTCTACATTTATTATGAAAAGTGTTTTATTTTTTTTATTTTTCTAAGAAATAAAATATACTTTAAAAAGCATTAAAATCGTTTGTGCATAAGAAATATATATTAAAAAAAAAAGAAGAATACTTTGTCTCGTTCATCACCTTTTGACTAAAGAGCGTCATCACAAACATATATATATATATATATATATATACATTGAATCGTTTTTTTTATACATTATAATATCACATTTTCTTAACAGAGAAAATTCTGTACAACATTCACTTTATTGAATAAAATAAAATAACAAATCAGCATTTTTGTGTAAACATCAACAGACCGTAATGAAAATCAATATTAATAATAAAAATAATATTTTTTTTTTTTTGGTGAATATAGTTGGCAAAATAGAAGTTAGGGTAAAAGAAATAAGTAATAATTATTGTTTATTACCATGATTGGTACGAGGAGTTTGACCTAATTTAGCATTAATTTGATATTAGTAAGCAAATGATGATAACTAACTAATTGCCTAAGGAAAACAGCAGCTTTTTTGTGTATTTTAATTAATTACGAGCTTAAATATTAAAATGGCGAATAGCGTGTTTGCTATACAAATAAAAAAATTATTTCATTTATACAAAATTAATGTAATCACATAATAAAGTAGTAATATACAAGCAAAACAAAAAAAAAAATAATTACTTAGTTTTATCTCTATTGATAAGAAGTTCCAAAGCTATTTCTGAATTATTTAAGTGAAAAATTGTTTTGTTTTTTTATCAAACATGACAAATATTCTACTAACTTTGGGTACATAAAAAGCAAAAGTATGAAAAAATTCTTATCTTAGTCAACAAACGTTAAATTTTTTTTACTATCACAAAATCAGCAATCTCTGGAGATAATTCAACTGAATTAAATTGAATTGGTTTTTTGTTTTTTTTTTCCTTGTAGAATCATTATTTAAGTGGTCTTTAATAAAAAATACGCAGAAAAACTATGATTTTATAAATATAAGTTATGCTGTATTTCACCTAGCACCTTTATTTTGACAAAATTTGTCAGCAATAATATTTTTTTTTTTAATCATTGATTTTTAACCTAGATTATTATTTTTTTTGTTTTTTATTAAATCCATAACAGGAGACATAAAACAGTAATAAAATAAAATAAAAATAACAAACGAAATAAAGAAGCAATAACATAATTAATGCAATAAAATTATAGCTTACCATAGGGACATAAACATTGATATGAGTTTCCTTCATGTCCTTGTGACAGGTCAACACATATCCCATTATTTGTACATGGACTAGGTGAACAGGCGTCAATTTCTTCACAGTGGGAACCAGCAAAACCACTACAGCATTGACATTCATATCCCTCCTATGGTTATTATGAAATATAAAAAAAATACATAGAAAATTTTTTCCTTAGTATGGTATTTATCTTTCTTCTTAGATATAAAAGAACAAATTTTTATGCTCGCAAACATATTTAAGTTTTTCTTTTTGTTTTATTTTTGGGGTTTAAAAAAATAAATAAATAAACTTTTTATTCGTCTTTTATTATGTCATATTTTTCACTGTTATCAACAAAATATTTTTCTTTTGATGAAAAACTTTTTTTTCTCATCTTAACGAATATCTTTTTTAAAACAAAAAATCCTTTTTTTTTCTTTTTCGTTTTGCATTGTAGAATTTTTCTCTTGCAAAATTATTAGAAAGAAAAATTAAAGAAAAGTTATAAAAGTAAACATCTTACCATTGAAATATTTGAGAAGCAAACACCTTTTCCAGTGCAATCAGCATTTTCACCGCAATTATCTGATTTTACTGTCACTTTAAGACGTACACATTGTTGACGCCATAACTCCGAAACGACTGTAAAATTTGTTTTTTAATTACATGAAATATGAATATAAAATTTTTAATTAATTAAAAAACATTATTTTTACCAATTAATAAATTAATGCCTTCACTTAAATCCTTATCGTATAGGGTGACTAATTTTTTGCCATCAACAACTAATGGCGTAATGTCAAGCAAAATACCTTCAGTTATATCGCAGTGCTCATGACCTAAACGTGTCACTTGATAAACAGCAGCTGTTGGTGTTTTATGTGTCTCACTACCAATAAAAAGAAAAAGAATAAGTAAAAGAATATAAAAACGAAATTTAATATTAATAATTTGGTTTCTCTCGTTACTAGTCGATATGGTAAAAATGTCCTAAATTCTACGTGTTATTTTTTATAGAAGATTTTTCTCGTTTTTTTATTTAATTTATTTAATATAAACAACAAAGTTAACAAACAAAGGGAAATAAAGTAGAAAAAGTATATTAAGATAACCAGAAAATCAATCAATCATTTCATTTTAATAATATTGGTTGTGAGAAAGAGTTTCTACCTTTTACAGTAATTTAATTCAAATCGATTTATCTATTTATACAATATTTGTTATATATGTATGTTATATATAACTTGATATTATTAGTTTTTTGTATGTTCATTGTTATAATATATCCCGAAGGACTTTATTTCAATATTAAACACCACAAATAATAACTCAAACCACAATAAACCTATTTTATTTAATAATAACAAAGAAGTAGAAAAATAATAAAGTGTTTTCGAGCCTTTTTAGAAAAAATTACAAAAAAAAAAAAAAAAAATACATAATAATAGTATAAACTAGTGGGCGATATAAAATTTGAATATGCGAAATCAATTGTAGTGCAGAAAAGTTAACCTTAACCAAACATTATTTCTCTTTTATATATATTATATTTGATTTAATTTTTCTCTCTATTATTTTATGTAGAAAATTGAAATAAATCTAATGACATGACTAATAAAATATAAAAATAAAGGGAAAATATACAATAAGCACAAATTGTCACAGCATCACGTCCACTCAGATCAAGAGCATCTATACTGTACTGATTGATTAATGATGTTATCATGGTCATGGGTATTATTGTATATTTATAATTATTATTTTATTTTTGAGAACGGAAATAAAGGAAAACTTATTTAACCTCATTCCATTCATTAATTTGCTATTATATTAAAATTGTATATTTCAACATTGATTACATTGGTTAATCGATTTAATATAATTTAATTTTGTTATACAAATACATGACCAAACAGTATATATATACATATATTTATGTTTTATGTTACATATATAATAGGAAAGCAAAAAAAAAAAAATAATAAAAAATATTATCCCTTTAAAATTGTGTAAAAACAATAAAATTATAATCAAATCACAAAAAGAAAAACGAACCAAAAATTTTTCAACAGCACGAAAAAAAAAACATTATCAAAAAATTCGCATAGAATTAAAGGTTAAACGATTTTGTTTGGATTTTTGGTTTAATTCAAATTAGGATTAAAGTTAAATCTCCACACAATAAAACATAACATAAAAACATACAACCAACGAAATTACATTAAAAAAGAAAGAAAACGAAAATCATCATTGCATTTGTGTAGGAAAATTCCCATGAGTAGACTTTACTGTGTTAAAAGCTTAAAAGTATTGAGAAGAAGCTTAAATAGCTAAAAACAAAAAGCTTAATGCAAAACAAAAACAAAGTGGACGTAAGTAAAGTAACATAGAATAAAAAATAAATAAGTAAAACTCGGAAGAATATTTAAGAATCGTTTAAGAAAAATTGGTGGAACGTGAATATCTGATAGAAAGATAAAAACCCATTTAACCCTTATCATCAATACACCGAAGAGTAAAAGACAAAGCCAAGAAAGAAAAAAAGAATAGAAAATAAATGGAAGAGAACGGTGGAGGTTGATTTTGGTGTTTACCGTATGTCGCATGCAATAAATTGTTGATATGGTTGTTGCTTACTGGATATCCTTTTACGTTTACTATATCCTTTGCTTTGCTTTATTTCGCATATATTGTATGTGTGTATATTTCTGCTTCTCTTTGTTTTCGTACCAAACAATTCGATCCAATTCACTTGAAAAGGTCAATCTCTACACTTTTCGCAACAATTTCGATTTTTTTCCACTTAAGTTAGGCTATTTTAAGGTATTTTCTTTTTTGCTAAGGTTAAATGATTCGGAATTATTTTTAATTTAAATTTTGTATCCTTTGGTTAACACAAATAATAGCAGCAATACCAAGAGCATCAGCACAAAAAATAAATAAAATAAAAAGTAAAAAACTGCACAGCAATTAGTGAATTAATCGTGTTATAATCTTTTGCAATTAATTACTAATGTTTTGATGATTAATTTTGTTTTTCGTTTTTGTTAAGGTAAACCACACTTTTGGGTGAGACACGTCCGGGTAATTAAGGTGAACCCTTGTTAAAATGTTTTCTGAGAATGAGGTTCTTTAAAGAAATTTAACTATGTAAAACCTTCACCCATTCACCAAAACTATTCCAGTAATTTTATTTTCTTTGTTCTTTTGCTTTTAAAAAGCTTTGATCTTAAAACAGGCTGCACATTTTTTGTTATTATTATTGCTATATTATTTGGTTAAATCATAAAACACAAACAACGCAACTTCTTTGTCTGAATAAAAGAAATGCTGATGCGTCGCTATTTGTTGGCAGTTTTCTCTTTATTTGAATATCATTGTGTTGTGTTCAGGTGCTTTTACCCCTCTAATACGTATTTTATCCGTTAAATTAATTTTATTCCTCTTATTTATCATGATTTTATCGTTGTCTTTTTTTATAACAATTCAATCTAAATTATATTTTGCAAGAAAAAATATTTTTAAAAATAAAAGTGAAATTTTAACGTGTCACTGTCAGTGTAGCTGTCTTCCAGTTACTTTTATTCCTTGCGAGTCTTAATTTTGTATGTAACAAAAGCTGTTAAATCTATTTTAATGCAAGAACAAAAATAAAGCATAAATAAAGAATTCTTTAAAAGAAAAAAAATATTACTCTTAGATGACAAACAAATTAACAACATAGAGAGCAGAAACAAAAACGAAACATAAAAAAGAAGGTAGAAATCCTTGTTGAAAATCCTGACAACTGCGTTAAAGAGCTTAACAGACTAACAACGTTCTTTTCAACATCAAGTAATGATAAAAGAAGCAACAAAAGCAGCAAGGCAAGAAAGAAAAAAAAAAACAAAAAAATATTTATTAGAAGTTTGTAAAAAGAAAAAAAAAAAACAAAATTACACCTTGTGTTATGTTTCTGATTGTAATTTCACTCTGTTGTCATTTACACCAGGTTTTCTTTTCTTTTTTTTCTGTTTTGTTCTTGTCTTATATCCAACAAAGATGAACAAAATAAAAGAAGTGAAAAGAAAATAAAGTGAAAGAAAAGAAAAAGTCGTTGTAAAAGCTGTTTCCACATATTAAATAATGTTGACAACACTAATCAACGCCATCTTCCATGTTATATTATTTTTACCTAACTTTCCAATTCTGTTGTTGAGTTTTTTCATTTTTTTTTGTATATTGTTTTTTGTGTTTTGTTTTCTAATATTAGTCCATCTATATCTTGTGTCACTCATATGGAGCAAATACATAAAACAAATAAATAAGCAAACAACAATGTTTCAAGTTTCTATCTTACACATATATTTACCGATATTCTATTTTATCTTACTCCTCACTTATAATCATGTGGACAACCGTGAATAATAATCGAAAAAAGCTCAGTTTATTTAACTTTTTTGTATATTTTGTCGTTGTTTTTTATTTGTTTTTTTTTTCAACTACGTTAAAACGAGGTGGTTAGCTGACTTAGAAATATACAAAAGTCTAAAAGATCTAATATTATAAGACTGTAAAAAATAATATAATAAAAAAAGATTTCGTTGTTTATAAATTTCCTATACCTTATTTTGTACGTGCATCGTAGAGAATATTAATAAAAGCGAAAAAGAAATACAATGAATCAACTGATAAGACTGTGTAAGAAAAAATTCACAAAAAATAACACCGAAATGAAATAACGTCCAAAACTGAAAATTCTCATAGGCCAAAAAAAAAATAAATTCTTTTTTTATTGGTTAAAACAACGAAAAGAAATTGTTTTGTTTATTTTCCTTTGTTTGTTCATTTTGAATTTTCTTTTCTTTAAATAACTATTTAAAAAAGTTGCTTTTTTATATTTTATTTATAACTTCACAATACCCATTTATTATAATATTTTCTTTGGGACAAAACGACTAGTCTTATCTTGTCTGTTGCCAGCCATGCACAATACAGCAAGAGAACACGTAAATATATAATAAAGTAGAAAATACCGTGTGTATGCATGTGTCTACAAGTGAAGTAAATTTAGAAGAAAGAAGAAAAAAATAAACAAAAGCTTCATGAAACTAAATTTTGTTTTTTCTGATTTTGTTAAGCAAAAATATTTTCATTTTTTATTTTGTATTTTGGTAATATTTTGTAAGTAATGTAAAAGCTTAAACAGCAACATTAAGTACTACTCAATCCTCTTAATTTAAAAAAAAAGTTCAACATATGATTCAACATAATAACTCTTTTGTTCATCTTTTATCTCTATTCATTCTTGTTCGTTGCTTTTACCGTAAAGGATGTTGTCTGTTTATCTTCTATAATTTTCTTTTTATAATAATATACTATTGTTGTTGTGTACGTACGTCCACCTTGTTTGTTGTTTGATTGTTACTTTACTTTACAAAATAAAAAAATCATCTTGCAAAAAACAAAACAAAACAAAAATAGAATAAATAAATAAAGAAAATATTTTAAAAAAGGCAAATAAAATGAAAAATCTTTACTATTGTGAATAATAACGCATCAAACAAGCAAAACACGTAACAAAAATAATCTTTTATATATATGGAATTTTGCCTTTTTTGTTTCTCTTTTCAGTACTATTATTACAAAAAAAATGAAAAAATAAACCAAAGAGACTATACCATCTTGCGTTACTGATAAGAAAACTAAATATCACCAACAGACAAACAATAATAACGCCACCGTTACGATCGTTATAGTCCGCTGTTGGACTATCGTAATCCTCTTCCTTTCTTATTTCCAATTTTTTTTTTTGTAAATATCAGTATTGTAAGTCAATGAAATTTGTGGGTGGTTGGCGTACAAAAAGAAAAGCACAACAATAAGACAGAATTTAGTTACAACGAAGAAAAGAAAAAAATGAGACTTTGTACGGTTGCTGAATTGTAATCTTCAATCTTTTCATATTTTTTTTATAAAAAATAAATTTCTGTTATTTCTTTCGCAGAAGAAACTAGACACAGAGAAAATCTAAGATTTAGATTGATAAAAAAGGCGAAAAACTTTCACTTAAAAAAAAAAAAAGTATACATACATGAACAGAAAACAGCCCTTACTAATTCTGTGGTGAAAGTTCAATGTGCGCATAATAAAAGTTCAACCTCAATTTAATTTTTCTCTTTCGTTTAGTTTTATTTAGCTGTTTATTCATTTTTTTTTAAGAATCACCAATACCCACATTCATGTTATTATTGGAAATATTATCAAATAGAAAATAAAAACCACAAACATACGATCTTAAGCACAATCATTGAAATGTGAAATTTATCATGACATCATGTGTCAAATTGTATTTTCCGTGCGCTTATTTCGTACCTACACTACAGTCCTAACACCATCTTTAGTAGAAATCACTTTACATTTCTTATCTCAAATAACAAATCTTATTACAATTATTACGAAAAAGAAAAAAAATATATATAAAATTCCGTTGATTATGTAAAACCATTTAAAAATTGAAGTAGAGAAAAGAAAAAATCGTTTACATTGTGATTCGCTAAATAAAACAATACTAACCCAGTAATATCTCACCCTATTACATCGATGCATAAACATAAAATCAAGATTATGATCATGATCAACCGACAAGAAAAAATATTAATAATGATAATAATCATAATAAAATAGCGAAAACATTTCGCCCTTAAATAAACAATCAACCAATGTACAAAAAAACCTTTTTTTGCTTCTAACTAGCCGGCCTTTAACCAACTCGCAAAAACAAAGAACCAAAAAAAAAAAAAAAAACTAAACAAATAAAAATCTCGAACCAATGAAGAGAAAACGAAATTTATTTTTTTCTTGATTGTTATTGTTATTTTTATTATCCATATTCTATTTTAGAAATATTTTTTTACTCAATTTCATTTCTTTGGTAATTGTCCGAAACGAAATTGTTTTACCCTTCATGGATTTTTCTTTCGTGTGATGGTGGTATGGTTAGAATACGAAGAGTGTTGCTGTTGCTATATTGTTATTATTAGTATTTGCAACTGCTGCTCGTGGTTTATATTAAAATATCCATCCGTACTATTCTATTTATTTTTTATGCCATCAAAATATTTTCCACATGACATAATTGACAAGACAAACAAATAAATAATTAAAGATAAATTTTTTTTCATTTATTTTAATCATTATTGTACTTATTTTTTTGTTTTTTTTTTTTTTTTTTTTTTGAAGGATATATTTTTAGTTTTTTGATTAACCTGATGAAAGAAGCATAGTCACGAAGTTCACTCTCACCTGTTTATATTTTGCGATTACAAACATGAACTTCATCTTTGTTTTATTTGATTTTATTTCGTTATTTTTTTTATTTTTTTATTATTATTTTATTTGACAGGCAAACCACCCAGGTCACCCAGCCTGCCCTTTTATCAGAATTTCTTTTGCACTCCATGATTTTTTTTGTGAAAAAATAAATGAAAATACTGTAACACGTTGCTGGTGATGCTTTTGTTGTGTCAAAAAATTCTTCATTTCATCAATTTTGACATGAGCTGGTATGAAAGTTAAATAATAAATAAAACGGAATCATCAAACTCGTATTTCGTGTCCTATATTGACGGATATAAAAAAAAAAAATAACAAAAAAATTTGACACATATTGCCCCCACATTTATCGCTGCGAAACGAGATAAATCACCATCGAAGTTTAACGGGTGCAATTTACCACACCTTAAAATATTCCCTTGATCCGGTTTAACATTACTTACATGTGTGCGTTTTGATATATAAATACGTTTTCATTACATTTCTATAAAGATTTTCGTTTTCTTTCTACATTTATATACAATCTTAACATAGAGTTTTGTCACATTTCGAAGTAGATACATTGGGTTTAGTAAAGTTTCAACGATATATGATTTTTTTTTTTTAATTCTGAGTATTGGTTATTGGGTCGTTATGTATCCGTTAAAGCAATGAAATGAAAATGAAAGTATCATTGGTTTGAGGTTTTTCATACTTTCTTACTTTCTATTTTAACGTTGATTTAGGATCAAAATCGAATCGTAAAGTTGTATGACTTGAGATTTATATAGAAAAAAATGCTGTAGTTGCTTTATTTATTTATATCATAGATCTGTGTATATAAAACCAAATCAATCGTTATATATGCGAAAAAAAAGTAAAAACAGAAATTTTATTTAAATTAATAAAATTTACCTTTGTCCATCGTTTATTGTTCTGTGTTGTTGCTGCTGCTGCTGTTGTTGCTGATGTGAATGCAGTTGATGCTCATCGTTAAATTGTTCAGAAGAAACCATTGGTGAAGGTATTAATAGTTTATCGTCAATTTCAACAATTAATACGTCACCAGATTGTATTTCAACAACACCTTCCCATGATATAATCATTGGTAAACAGTCAATACCAGATGAGCAATCTTCTGGTGTCTGTAAAATCAAATAAAAATAAAATTAATATTATTTGTAGGTAAAATTGGATAATTTTATTTGAAAATTAAACTGAAAACACAATAACTAATCTAAAATGTAAGTAAACAATCCTCATGTCGCTAATGAAAATCTGTCTTCAATTGTTGTGAACATAATGCTAAACTTTTAAATTGCTACTAACCAATAGATAGGAAAAATTTCTCAAATTTTTGATTTTTTTCTTTTGTGTGGTTTCTTTATAGAATTTTTTTTATTGTTTTACTTTTCGTTTTTTTTAATAAAAAGAAAAAATTGTTCAATTTTCTATTTGCTATTCATATGAATTTTATTGTTTAAAGAACGTTTGGTTATGTACTTTTTTTTTCCTTCTTTTAAGAAAAGCATTTTCGTGCAATCTCCAGAGAATTACTGTAAAGACAAGAATCGTCGTATTGTAAATGAAAAGAAGATGGAAATATGTAGTTTTTACATATTTTTAACATCCTGATTTTTTGTTTTTCATATTTTTCTGTAGTTCAGCATTTGAACTATGTAAAGATATTGTTGTGGCAAGGAATTGAGGAAGTCATGTTGATTTGTTAAAAAAATTCACTTCTGGTTTGACCTGATATAGAATTTTAATGGCTCGGTACTCTTTTCACCATGTTTTATATTACTTGAGGTTTCGTTAAAAGTTTATTTTGCTAACCCAACAAAAATCCATATGGTACCCATATTTTACTTTTTTTTGTATTTCATTACAATTCACTTTCTTCTTCTTCCTTTTCTCTTTTTCTTTTATATAAGTTTTTATTCTTGTATTTTATTACATTTTATCCAATATTTTTACGTTACCATCAATTTTTATAGTTTTTTTTCGTTACATTGTTGTTACTGTGGTGTCTGAGTTGGTCTTTTATTATTCCTTTTTTATAACATTAGCTTTTCTAGCTGAGAGAATGCTACTCAAACCTTTCGGATGATCAGATGACAAAAAATATATGACAACGGCTGCTATCCTTATTTCTTCCGTTTCAGTAATATTTTTTTTTTTTTAATTTTTTCATATCATCATTTTTATTTTATTTTCCTGTTTCTTATAAAACGTCGCCATTTATTTCTTTCAATTTTACAATTTTCTTCATTTTTTATTTTTTTATGCTTATATTTTTGTGCTTTTCGCAACGATTCATTGTCACCATTTATCCTTTTATCATGTTAACAATAGAAACTATGATTTTTCTATACGTTAGATTATATTACTGATGGATTTATATTATTTGTGGCATAAAAATAACCTCAGATTGAATCTGTTTAGTTTGTATTAATTCAAATGCAACATATTAAAAAAAAAATACAATTCAAAATTAGTTTTTTTTACTGAAAACAAATAGAAAATTAAACGGAATTGCTAAATAGTAAGTAAAAAGGAAAATAATAATTCTTTTTCGTATCAGCTTTGTCTTCACAACATAATTATGTTTATTATTTTTTAGCCTGTTAAAACTATATTATTTGTTTATTGTAGAAGTTTTTCCATTTTTCAAAAGTTTAAGTCTTTTGTTTTACAACTTGACAGACAATGGATGATGACAGAAGATGAAGCTTCATATTTTTCATTTTTTTTTTGTTATTCTAATGATGCGAACGACGATATGATACAAAAATGTTTTTTCTTTGTTTTAGTTGTACTTTGTGACATTATTTCTATTGTTTTCTCTACCATCTATCCTTTTATGTGAATATTATTATCAAGTAGTTTAGTTTTTTTGTTATTATTTAGCTTTCTATTACTTTTAGAAAACATTTTTTTTTCTAATTTTATATAGTTTAATTCGTAAATATTCTATTTAATTAATCAAAATAACTGTTGTGAAAAAAAAAACAATTTTCACAATAAAATACTTAAAAGATAAACACAAAATGTGTATTTTTTAAAAAATTCTTTTAAGTAATAAATTGAAAAGAAAATAACTAAAGAAAATTTAAATTATCAAAAGTTTTTTGTTAAAAACTTATTCTCTAGCAAAGTATTTTAATCTATATTTTTTACTAAAGTCTCCGAAAAAGTAAGTAACTTCTGACACTATATTGTCTTTCTTTTATATAAAAAATTTTGTCGGTAAATGTGTAGCAAAAGCGTAAAATTTTCCCATTTTTCTCCATGAACTAGATGTGGAGAAAATATTAAAGCAATAAAAAGAAAAAACTTTTAATTGGAATCAAAATTTTTAAAAACAACAAAGTAGAAGAAAATCTTACCAAATACTGTTCTAATAATAAATTTAAAAGAAAATTAATCGATATTTATTTAGCAAGAAGAGAAAATCAGAAAAAAAAATTTATAACATTCGTCACCTTTTCAGAAAAGCATAAAAAATAAAAATCCCAGAAAATTATTAAAAAAAAAAATTTAGTAAAGCAAAAGTAAATTAAAGAAAATTCCAAGAAAAGCTATTAAGTTATTGTATTATTAAAAGGCCACCAGATATCAATAGTCTGCAACGCACTAAGCATCAGGGAAATAATAAACAAACAAAGGAATAGATGAATTTAGTGACGGGAATCGTAAAAATAATCAAAAGTTTACGCAAAAAATGTTAAAAAGAATTTTATTTAACAAAAAATAATTTTATTTTATATTTTTTGATTATTGATCACTCGAATCCGACCGAACACACCTTCTTATAAATTATATGAAAGAGAAAAATACAAATGGGATGACACTTGCCCTGAAGCGAAAACTGAATGAAATAGACGCAAAGGAAGTATAAATAAAAATTGGATTTTTAGAAGCAGCAGTGATAGTAAACGCATGTTGTTCAAATCAGGAAATAGTAAAAAAAAATATAAATATATGAAACAGGAAAAGTTTAACCAAATAAAAATTGACTACAAAAACAGTTGGTGGCTGTTCTCATTTTGAGTGGTGACAAACGACTTTTTCTTTAACATTGCTATAGTTGACCCAAAGTTTAGTAAAAACAGTAAATTCTCGAAAAGTTTGAAATTTTTTTCCGAGAAAATCAGTGTTTAATTTACCCTAACCTTAAACAAATTAGTTTAGTAAATCGAGGATTTACAGTAAGCATATCATAACTCATACCAATACCGACGTATCAGATCATCAATATGATGATGATTGTCGACAAACTACGTCTGTCTGTCTGCCTGTTGGTTACTCTAACCTAATCAATCCCAGGAAAATTTCATCAAAAACGTTCGCATATCAGTAAAACTCTCAACCCTATCACACATATATATATATATAGGCGTTGCGTTAAAAAAAACAAAAAGAAAAAAAGAAGTAACATTGACCCTTCACCCATGTTTTTATTTTTTTTTTATTTATTTATTATAAAGTTAGAAATGAATGCCTAAAGCTACACAAGTACAGGATTATATTCAGCAGAGAGAAGCATAATACAACAAAACACTGATGATGTAGACATGATGAAGAAAAAACGAAAAAAGTTTAAGGGATAATTTTGATGTCGAAATGTAATCAAACTTGATTGATGGGAATTTATATTTGGCCTTTTTATATCCTTTAATTTATTTTCTTCTATTTTTTTTTCTTTGGTTTATTTTTCATTTTATTTTCATCATGAGTCTATGAGTCTATTGCTATATGTACGTAGGCATGCATGTGTGTAATTGGGGACAATGAAAGAAAACTAAGGCAATGTGGCGTGCTACTTAAATATGAAATGGAAATACGAATAAAGAATAAACTATGTCAAATGGAGAATATTAACAGAAATGATTAGATTTTTATTATCTCTAATCTGTTGTCTAGATGTCTAAGAATTTTGTAAAAGGAAACAAAAAAAAAACACTATTGAAACTTTTCGTCTACTAGTGATAATGAGAAAACAATTTGTAATGTTTGTAGCATTAATCATTTTAACTTAATTTCATTCAGTTTAAATCATGTAGGACGTTTATATAATTTGTGATTCAATTTATTTAAAGGGTACTCCATTAGTAATTTTTTATATAAGAAGAAAGATTTTAAAAATATTTTTAGATTTTATTATTTTATCTATTCTGTGCTTCTGTTCTAAGCTTACGTTCTCAAATCGGGATTAAAGTGGTATTAAAAATTTGGTTTTTCATTATGACTGAGTAACAACAAATAATTATGAGTGGAAAATAAGTTTGGCAAAAAAATACTATAAATTTTATCCTAATTACCAAGTTTATTAATTTATTATTGTAGTAAAATATAACTATTTTTATTATTATTATTATTATTATTATTATTATTATTATTATTATTATTATTATTATTATTATTATTATTATTATTATTATTATTATTATTATTATTATTATTATTATTATTATTATTATTATTATTATTATTATTATTATTATTATTATTATTATTATTATTATTATTATTAGTATTATTATTATTATAATTTCAATTCAAAATGGAATAATAAACAGACTATCGATGCTTGTGTTTAATAATTAAATTTAATAGTTTCCTTATATTGCATAATAATATTATATTTACTTAGTAATGTTAAGTTAAATTAATACCAAGTAAAATAATAGCAAATTGTTAAATGAACATTTCAAAAATGGGTTTTCAACATTAAAAAGAAAGTATTCTAGATATGTTTTCTATTTAACAGTCATATCCATATGTAATGATGTATAAATGTTGTGTAGGAATAACATATAAAACTAAAGGCTAACAAATATTCTATATTTTCTATTATTAGTATTAAACTTTATTCATTTATTTAATAATCTTGCAAAACTTATTTAAGCGGACGTTCATTGAATTTAATTTTATTTATTTAATAATGTTTCTTTTTATCTAGATAAAAAGTTAATAAAACTAAGCGAGAGGAATAAAATTTTTATATAAAATAGTTATTATTTCAAAAAAAGAAAAACAAATTATTTTTTGTTCTCTAGTTTTAATATTGTTAAACATAAATATTTGCTTTAAACAATTTAGTGATTCTTATCTTTAAATGTTAAAATATTGTTTATTGACCCTGCAAAATATTCAATTTTATATATTTGTAGAAAATTTTGGTACCATAACCTTACAACTGCTGTTACCGCAATTGTATCTAATAAATATTATGCAATTGAATACAAACAAATTGTATACAAAAAAAAAATCAATAAATAAATATGAGTGCTAGGCAGTTATGCCAGTGAGCAGAGTTATTCACTAAACATGTTTCTTTTCCGGATGAAAAATTATCGGAGAAGTTCAGTCACGATTTTAAGAGGGTAAAATGAAGTTTTTGTTAAGCTTTTAAGAATTTCCTTCTTGAATAAAACTTTTCAATTTTTCTGGTACATGACAAAAGATAAAAACACAAAAATCACTTGGCGTGTCACAAATCACAAATGTGATTTCTTGAGTGCACACAGGTTGTCAAACGTTTCCACATAGAGAATCTTTTATTTATTAATCATGTTTAAATATATATGAACAGAGCATAATATGCTTACCTACTGTAACATATTTTTCTAAGATATCATTCTTACTATTTTCCATAAATAATAAATTATGCTAGTATATTAATATTATTATTTCACTGCATTACATTATTCAAGATTAAACATATATTATATGATTAATATTATTATAATTTGTATTTTTGACTTTATGTTGAGTAAATTTATTAATTAAGAGGATAAAAATATATACAAAAAAAAAATAATAAAATAGAAAAACAAATTTATTCTACGGATTACGAATACAAAATTTAATTACAAAATCAGTTTATTACTGCAAAGTGGCACTTGTTTATCCCATAATTCTTTAAGCTGTGTTAGAACCTTGTATCGTTTGAGACAACACAATGTTTAATGTTCAAAAAATTATAAATACATGAAGAAAAGTAAAGACAGGAGAAAAATAAAATTTGATTAAGGAAATTAAATGGAAATTTTCATTTTTATTTAAAACAAAAAAAAAATTATAATAAAAGCAAAGTAAAATCTTTAAGTGGATTTTACTATAATATCACACGTGCCGCCAAGAATAAATTGATTTTGATTAAATTTTATGGAATTTTTTTTTATTATTAATAATAAACATTGAAGGGGTTTTTCATTTTTATTTATTTATTTATTTTTTTACTTATTTATTTACATTTTAGTTTGAGAAAAGTATTTTTTAAATAAAATAACAATCATTAAAAAAGTAGAAAATGATTATTCGTGGCAAATTACGAGAAGTTTAGGTAGAATGTTTTGAAGAAATGAAATCTTGAACTTTTTTTTTAAATAATAAGACATAGATTCTTACATAATATAATAATAACAATAGTAATAATAATAGAAAATCCCTTACTAATTGAACTTGTATTGTTATTTTACTATTATGCTGTTTTAAAGTAGCAAAAAAAAATTTATAAAAATAATAAATTTTTACGAACCACAAAGTTATTAGCAATAACCATAATTTATTTTGTTACTAAAAATATGCTTACAATTTTGTGTTTAATGAAAATCTCTTAATTATTTAAACTAAAAACACAAATTAAAGATTTAAAACCTTAATACTTTATTAATATGTTATTTACTGAAAAAAAAAATTATTAAAAATTTTTCAAATTAAATTATATTTAGTTGAAAGAAAACCCATAATTGCTGCACAAAAATCTAGAATGATTTAATTACTTCGTTTAAACTTTTCATAAACATGAAAAAAACATAGAAAAATAGAATAGAATTATATAAAATTGACTGAAAACAGGGTTTTCTGCAAACGCTCCACCACTACCCCTATTAAAATGATTTTTATTATGTTACAAAAAGAACTAGTGAAAAACATAAAACTTTATCGTTGTAAAAATATATTTTAACAAAATAATTTTTTTTTCACATAGCCAAAAATAAAAAAAAAAACAGAAGAAAAGTTTAAAAATAAGCGTTACGATTAGAATTTATTAACGTGACCAGGCAAGATCGATTGTTGTAAATTACAAACTATAATTCAAAGTTGTTTTTGTTATAAACTACAATAAACTTTCTTCTAACAAGGAACACAAATTTATGTTTATTGCTATTGTTTACTATATTTATAACTTTAATAAAAAAATGAACCAAGTGAAGGCATTTGGTAAATTATCTATGTAATTTTGTATGATAGTCATATAAGCATTCCACATAAATAAGAACAATAGCTAGGTGATTTTTTAATTTAACAAATTGATTTAAATCAATTAAAACCATTATTAATTATAGAGATTAAGGTAAAATAAGTATAGAAAACCTTTACTAACAGCTTATTTTCCTACTAAAATGTTGCATTTATTTTTTGCGAATTAACTTTAATACTTTAATGTATTTTATTTTATTATTTTGTGTTTATTATAATAAATTCGCAGCAGCAGTGTTGTATGCAAATTTTGGCTTAATTTATTAACACTTATTTTTGTTTATACATATATTTTTGTCAAACGATGTTGTTTTTACATAAAAAGTGTAATAATATTTTTAGATTAGTAACTAGAACAGCAAAAATTAACTAAACATATAATAATAACAATAATAATTATGTGTCTAATAAATTTTTTACTAAATTTGTTTAAATATTAGCCAACGAAAGGATCCAGTGAAACAAAAATTGTTTTTATTCGTGAAATAAAACAAAGTAGAATTTTTATTTTTTGGTTATTATTAAAAGCCGACATGTTATTAAAAAAAATGCAAACCAAATAAACAAATATAACTCTCCGGCATAACTAAATGTACAGCAAAAACCTGCAAAATTTCTGTTAAAACAACAATATAAATTTGTTAAAAACTAAATAAAAAAAAGAGAAACATCAGCTGAACAATATGCGGTTGTTGTCCATTTAATGTTGGCGGTTCTTGTTGTTCGCTGCTTTTTTGTATCGTATTTTTTAAGCGTTTTTTTTAGTATTTGTTTGTTTATATTATGTTATTTATACTTTGTTTACCCTGTTTCTGTACTTTTTATGTTAAATATTTATACAAAATAAAAAGTCGACAACGTCAACAACCGAAAATTACACAATTGGGACAAATTACTGTTGTTGGAGGTGGTTGTAGCGGTTTGATATAAACATTTATGTTTTTTATTCATAATTTTCTCATTTTTAAGCATTTTCTCCTTGCCATTATTCTTAATTTGTTGGTTAACTTCAGGAATAAAAAAAAATTAAAGAATAAAAAAAAGTTCAAAAGTAACAACAAAAAAAATATTAAAACTTTTCTTTTCTTCATACATGTCTTGCTCGTTTTGTTTTTCTAATGTTTACGAAAGATTTTCAGATAAACTTAAAAAATAAAATAAAAGAAAAAAGAATTAATGGAACGATGATTTAGTATGGACACACAATAAATAATCACCCTGTGTTAAGTGAAGAAAAAATAAAAATACAGAATTCTGAAAGTTTCCATGGCATACCAATGTACAGTAAAAAAAAATTTGCAATTCAAAGTGATTTAAGAAAGTTTTGAAAAGTATAAAAAAAACTTTTCTACATGACAAAAATGATTAAGGAACATTAAACATTCGCGTTAACTTTGGTATGATGCTTTGGTAAAATAAAAAAGATTTTTTTTTTAATTAATGTCAATAGACATTTTTTGTTGCGTTTTTCTTTTTTGGTTTTAAGTGAGCTGGGGATGAAACAACAGTCAAGGTATAAGATTTCAAATCATTATAATAATTATTGTCATAATAACCAACGATTCAGAAGGTATATAGCATGAAAAATTCTTTACTATGCCACCCTACCCGTTATTGTTGAATTTCTCAACGACTTGTGTGCTTTTCTAAAATATTTGCACGCTTAATCTATTCCCCTTTGTGATTATTATTATTATTATTATTATTATTTTGTTGGTCGCTTAATTAAAGAACGTTGAGCGGGTCTTTAACAAATTTAACACAAACAATGAAAAATTCTAAGCAAACCCCATCAAAAGCTAAATTTATATAATAATAATAATAATGAAAAATAAAAATCTGAGCTCATTAAAATAAAAAAAAGGACATTTCCGTTCTCATTCCGTATTCCTAAAAATTTTTCTTGTCTTCTATTTGTGACAATGTCATTTATTTTATTGTAAATTATTATTTTCTATTTGTTTGCTTGCTTCTTGGCACCCTTAAATTAACGGCAACAATATTTTTGTTAGGATCAAGAGAAATATATAAATAAATAGAAGATAAAAAATCATCTCGCTCATAGGCAAATGAATTCTTCTTTTTTTAAAATTAAATTAAATTATGAACAACAGGATGCTATAACTTACCGTTATGGGGAGGATCAGCTCATGAGTTTCATTACCATGCCAAACGTTGGCGTCAGAAGGTAAGTTGGGGATGTCGCACTCTAGTGAATTGATACGCTCTTGAAGTCGACTAAGTGGACTAGGTGGCCGCTGTAGAAATGTGACTACCTGCTCCGGTTTTTGAATTTGTTGACCAGATGGTTTTTGAGTAGATAATGCTACAGGCATCTCGGTTGTTGTTGCTGTTGCTACAACACCCTCTGCGACAGTCACCGGTGATTGCTTCTTCACTATTCTCTCGGTAGTTGTTACTTTTGTCGTTGATGAAATTTTTCTATCAGCAATTGTAGTGCCCTCATTATTAATTATTTGTGACTGTGGTGTTCTTTCGTTAGATTTATCAACAGGAATTTTATTCGTTCGCAATAATTGCTGTTTTGTCTTTACTTGCTGATTCTTTTTTTTATCAAGTAGAAGTAACGCAGCTTCAGTTTCTTTAAACAACGGGAGTGTTAGTATTTTTGGTTTAGTTGTTGTTACCGCTGATGGTTC
This sequence comes from Ptychoptera contaminata, assembly GCA_963942525.1. Taxonomy (NCBI): domain Eukaryota; kingdom Metazoa; phylum Arthropoda; class Insecta; order Diptera; family Ptychopteridae; genus Ptychoptera; species Ptychoptera contaminata. Next base: position 24,636,770 of record OZ012636.1, on the reverse strand, counting down.
TACTTCAACATTTGCTACAGTTGTTAATGGCTTTAATGCAATAGTTTTCGGAATGTTGGGTACCATTTGATGAGTTTTATTATCTTGTATAGACATTGATTGGGGCTGTGGATGAATTAATTCTGTGTATAATTCACGCGAATTGTAAAATTTAGTTGTTGAGAATTCTGGTTTATCATTTTCTTTTTCATGCTGCTTGACTGGAGCCAATAAACTTGTACTAGCGCCATCACTACTTGGCATACCCGATTCAGAACTGAAACGTGTACTCGCAAAATCGATTCGTCCTCTTACGTCGTCGTGCATGGAATTATAAATGTTGTACTTTAGTGATGGATCACTTTTCTTAACACGACGATCTATAAAGTCACTGCTCCGCAATGGTAGGGGTGAGTTTACACGAACGGGTGTTCGCAGTGTCGTTAATGTCGTAGTAGTTGGAGTACTAACAGTGGGGTTGTTCACGTCTCTAGCGACTCCATCAACATGTTCATCGAAACGTTGAAAATTTGTTTGAATTTCTGAAATGATTGCATCACTTTCTTGTAGTTTTTGCGTCAAATCGATTGCATCCTCGCCAATAGGTGTCTTGTTATTGCTGCCACTTAATGCAGCCCCGTTTCCATTCACCCCATCATCTATTAATTCAATTTCAATTTTTGTCGTTGGTATATTCTCGTCTACTTTGAAAAATTCCTCCTCACCTCCTCGCAAATGATCTTTTTCCTCAATCAACTGACGGTTCGATTCTTGAATTATTGGCTTAAAATCATCCAACTGCGACGGATACAAATCAGCAATATTAATCTTTCCACCCTTGTATGAAGGTCGTTTTTCTCGTTCTGACGGTGGTGTCACAACCCCATCATCCCACATATGAGAGTCTAAACTATTACCACCAAATTCATCTGTTGTTATCTCTGCTATTTTAATCCGATAAAGACCATTTTTTAGTTTTTTCTCTACATGAATTTCATTTGACATTAGTTCATCCTCCATTAAATCATTGTTCATAGTTGAGGATGTTGCTGCTGCTGTTGTCGTTGTTGTGATTGTGGATGTTACTGGCGTTGGGACAGATGTTGACGGCATTGCATTCAGTTGGCCAGTGCTAATTATCGTACTGATTCCACCGGAAGTTGCATTACTTGTATCCGTTTTATGAAGATCAGAAGATGAAAGGGTTGATTTTGTATCAAGTTTAGTTGTTGTGGACTGTGGTGTCTTCTCGGATGCCGTTGTTACTTCAACTGTAAACGATCGTATACCAAAACTAACCGTCTCCGTTGTATCAGCAAAGCTAATAGCATCCGATGTCTGATCAGATGGCGATACTGGTAAACTAATACGTGGCGACATTATTTTTTCTGATTCAACTAATATTGTCGGTTCAACATCTATCGCTTTTGTTGTAATTGTTGCTTTTGGTTCTTCTATTAATTTTGCTGACGTTACTTCTGTTCCAGCAAACATTTTGGTTTGAGTTGGATTAGTAGTTGCCGGTGTCGTTGTTACAAAAACTGTTGCAGCTGAACCACTTACAATCTCTTGTTGTGGTGAGCTAGGTGCTGAAGATAATGGTTGCTGTGTTGATGACGAAACTATAGATGGTGACAATGTTGTCATGTCCACAGCAACCACAGTTATCATGAATAATAAACTACTAACAACCACAAACATTAAACTTTTTTGACACATTTTACTATTAAATTTTAAGAATTGTTTTTAATTATTATTAATCACTTTATTTTGCAATTTTTTGTCTTGCAATAATCTACTATTGTTCTATATTTTTAATTATATTTTCTTAATAACACTTTATTCCTATGTTGGCCACAGTCGATTTTATAAATATAAAATAAAAATAATAATAATGGAAAAAATAAATTAACAAAAATAAAAAATCTGCACACAGGCACACCACAACTCTGCAATATAAAAAAGAAGAAGAGAGAAAATAAATTATTGTACGTGAATTAAATTTATAATAATAAAGAATAAAACTTTATTATTAGTTATAATTAAAATATAATAATAAAATATTTTCTAGGTTTCAAGCATTACATTAAACATTAAATTATGATTTATATAGAAAAAAATATATTTTAAAAATATATGTAATATAAAAAATAATGAAAAAAATGTATAAATAATGTATATGAAGGTTTTAGATGATGTAATTTGTTTTAAGTAAATCTGAAAAATGGGACAAAGGATACATAATATATGTATATTTATATAAACAAAAATAAACAAAACATAAAAACGTGCAAAATTAATTAATAAAATTTTTTATGTGTTTATGTATTTTTAAATTCTTATTGAAGTGAAATATAATCATAATAATATCAATAAAAAAGGAAAAAAAATATTTTCTTGAGATCTTTTAAAAAGGAAGAAAAATAAAAATAATAATAATAGTAGAAAATCATTATAAAAGGCAATAAGATGAGAGCAAAAAAAATATTATTATTATTATTATTATTATTATTAATGTGAAAAACGTGATAAATTTTCATGATTATACCAGTTATAGAATTTTATTTTTATTATTTTCTTTTCCTTTTCTTTAAAAGTTAAAATAAAATTTCTTGTTCCTTTTATAAAAATGGTAAAAAAAATTTCAATGCAAAGAAAAATAACTCTTATTAAATAAATAGAAGCAAACAAAACAACGAAATAAATAATAAAAATTATATTTTTGTATTATCAAAATAATCATATAAAACAAAAAATAAATAAATAATAAAAAAATATTAATATATAATTTAGTTTTAAAAGCTTTCTCATTTCTTTCGAAAGCATAATAAATGAAAAATTAATATTATGTCAGTTTTGTATAATTTAGATAAGAATGTCATAAATAAATAATAAAACCAATGTAACTTTTATGTTATACAGGCTTTAAGACTTTTATACATTTATAACATTTTATAAATGATTGACAAATTAGTTTAATAAAATCAAAATGAGTAAAATGTTAAGATTTATATAAAGGAAATATATATATATATATATATATCAGTGGCGTTGCGTCATACTAGCGAATGGATGCTTAGCATCCCTATGTTTAGAATTAAAAATTGGACATAAATAAGGATAAATTAAAAATAAATTTTTTTTTATTAATTCGCAAAAAATTTCTAATAATATTCATAAATTTTCAAAGAAATCATATTTCATTATGAACTCAATATATATCAACAATATTTCAGTTCAGTTTATATTCACAAGAAAAATTCATGCGTTTTGTTGTTGTTATGATTTAAATACGAATGAAGTGGCAAAGCAAAATAAAAAGCAATAATGACGTATATTTTTAAAACAAAGAGAATATGGTTAAAATAAGTCTCTCAAAAAAAGCTAGCTTTTTCCAAATTACTTGTATAAAATATATATGTAGTGGTAGAACTAGCGATTTGCATAGAAAATTAAATAAAAAAAATACATTTCTCTCAATTTAAATAAATTTTTTGGCTTAAATTTTACTCATTTGGATGCTACAAAAATATTGCTTCACCATGCAATTAATATATATAACACAAATAAATTGAAAGAAACTTAATGCAGATTGGATATGATTCTACGTTTCAAAGTATTGAATCTATCTTGTTTTATGTTTCTCATGACAAGTGAAACATTTGACTAGATTGCTCTGTTGATTGCTGACGCATATCAATTTAATAATAAAAAAATTAATCAAAAGAAAGATAAATATTTAATTGTTAATTTTTTAAAAATATTACTTATAATTGTATTAAGTTAAATTTTGCAATAACAAATAAAACAAGATGAAAGTAATAAATAATTGCAATTGTTATATTGAAAAACTGTTGAAAAAGTCATTTGCAATGCATAATTTTGTTGAAAAGCAACATATAATTGATATTGGAAGGCATACACCAATTATGGACATTACAGTTAAGAATAGGTCTTGTACTAGGCATTTTACTGATAAATTATATAAAACCAACAACTGGGTAGCATGCGAATTTTTAAACAAATATTTTTGCTGGCCATGCCTACTGTTTTCAGTAGAACAAAATGTTTGGTGCAAGGATGGATTTTCAGATTTGAATAACATTTATAAAGCTGCAGATAGGCATTGCAAAAAGTCTCAAAATTTAGTCATGACGATGCCAATAACAAGTGCATCAGCTGAAAGAAGCTTTTCGCCATTAAAGCGCATCAAAACTTATTTGAGAAATACAACTGGCGAAGAAAGATTAAGTAGCTTTGCAATTATTTCAATTGAAAAAAATCTATTAAAAAATTTATGAATAAAAGATAGAAAAAATGATGCAATTATAAATGAGTTTGCCAAAAAAGATAGAAGGATTTTTAATTTTTACAGGATATTTACACTATTTATATTAACAGGATATTCAATTTTATTTATTTTTATAAATTTAATTTTTTGATGTATATTAATAATCCTGTATTTGATGTGCAGATAGAAAAATTAGTCAAGTGATGGTATAGTTATATTATATTATACATACATCTGATGACTACACCACAAAAAAAAACTAGAGCTTCCCTAATTCAAAAAGTCACGCCACGCTACTGATATATATATATATATATATTACGTAAGAAGACACTTGTGGTTAGAGATAATAATGTGTAATGAATACAACAAGTGCTTTTGTTCAGATAAAAATTTTGTTTCAAACATCAGTGATTAATTAAATAAAGGATAAAATTAATTTATTAAATTGATTACTAAAGTCACAAAAATTGTCAATAGCTTTTTATTTTTCTCAATTAAATTCTATTTATACTGTTAAAAATGGACAAAGTTTAGCGTAGGTTGATTACCATAAAAATTTGTTTTTTTTTTTTGTGAGTAACGAAATCAACGTTGCTTTGAAGTATGTAGAGAAATAATTAAATTACGTACAAATACCTCAATCAATCACTTAAATAATAAGGTTTAAAAGTAAAATTTTATGTCAATATTAATTGAATAGCCAATCAAATAATAAATAAATAATGACTAATAATAAAAATAATTTGCTTTAATCTTCTATATAGATATATTTTTATTTCTTTCATATAATAACCCTTTATTGATAAATCGTGTTTTTGCAGAGAAAAAATGCTGAAAGAAAACATAAAAAAACGAATAAGATAATCATGGGTTAGATCAGATTTTTATCATATATAAAGCAACGTTGAATAAAGATTTTTTTATTATTATTTGTATTATTATAGCGTATTTTCTTAGCCAATCCATCTTTAAAATAATTTTTATTATCATTATTATTATTTTTTTGCAAGGAAAACAAGCAAAGACACCAACGACATAAACCTTTAACGAGACTCGAATTTGTTATTTTTCTTTACAAAAAAAAAAAAAGAATCAGCTCAAAACTAATAAAATATTTAACTGCTGACGTTTTTTATCATATTCTTTTTATTATTATTATTATTTTATTCTTGTTTAATAAAAACAGTATTCTGTCATATTTACTCTCTTTGCAATTTTATTTGCTGTTTGTTTTAGAAAAAGAAAGGCGATTCACTGTATTACCGATGTTTGTCAACAATTTTATTTTTCATATTTTATTTTGTTTTCTTGGTAAGTTTCGCTCTGCACTCATTTTTTGCCTTAAATATTAAATCATATTTGACTTTTATAAAATGTAAAATATTATTTAAATCATTTAAAGGATGTTTTATAAATTTATTTCATAAATTGTACGTAAAGAAAACAGTAACCAAAAAATGTCATCTCCACTGTCTGTTTAATATTGTTAGCTGATGTAGCAGCTAGAGAAGAAACATTTCTTTATTTTCTTTTTTCTGTCTCTATCTCAAAGTAAATATTACAAGGACTAGAAAGTTTAAAGTATATTTCTTCTTTTACGTTTAAAAATGAAAAATTACATTGTCGCGTGGCGAAAAAGATTTGAATTATTATTCAGAGAATTTTACCATTCACCCATTATTAAGTCAAAAATGTTTTTAAAGGGAAAAATAACAAAACGTAATGGATATGCTTAGAAGAGGAAGAAATAAGAAAAAAAACCAGTAAAAACTTCGTTAGAACAAAAATTTAAATTGCAAATAAGTAGTAAAGAAATGTTCAGTAAAGTGTCTAGAGGATTTTTATTATTATTATTATTATAATTTTTTAATTTTATTTTTGTTTTTTTACTATTTTGTAATTTTTCTTACTTCTCTAGATAAAATTGCGAAAATGACGATGAAAAATATTACAAAACATTTTTGTTTTGCTTATGTGTTTCCTAATGTTGTTTACGGATTTTAAATGCCAGAGGCGTTTTTAAGAATTATTACGACCTTTGTAATTTTAATTTATTGACAAATTTCTTTTATTTTATACTGTTTTGCTGCATGATTATAATCACAAGTCAATTAATAATTAAAAAAAAATGAAGCATAATTGCTAATATTTTTTGGCATCACTTACTTATAATTATAATTTTAACTAAGTTCTTAAAACGCTTTAAGAAAAAGAACAAGTACAAAAACAGTAAAATTGTGCAATAGTTATAAAAATAATTAAACAACTGGTAAAGTATTAACAAAATATATTGCCTTGTTATGTTAGAATCATTCGAAAAAATTACAGAAAACGAAGTTAGCTTATTCTTTGTTGCTTTTATTTTATTCTTAGTTTTTAAATTCATTGAAAACTCAAATTTAAAAGAAGAAAAACTGGTTTAAAAGCAGCATAATTTGATTAAATTATAAGCTACTGGGTTGGATAGTATAATATTTTCCTATTGTAATGAAAATTATGGTTTCATTTTCTATTTTTTATTAATTTTCATAAAAAATAATAACATTACCAGAATGCATGCTAATAGATGAGTAGGAGTGTTCATTGCATATTCATTGACCGTACAGCGAAACATTCAAAAATAAGCAGACAACAAAAAATAATCTAAATAAATAAATATTAAGTATTTTGTGTTAAACCGGATATGAAATGAAAAACACCCATTTTGCACCCATCGTAAAACTACGTATTTTCCATAAATAAAAGTTAAATTATACAAGGAAACATCGAAAAAGTGTAACATAAAACGTATAACAATTTTATTAAGCTGCCGGATTAAAATAAGATGTAATTTTATAGATTTATAAACCGTTAAGGGAAATGTTTAACAGAGAGAATATTGTTGAAGTACATGTGAATAAGGTGAGATGCGAGGCAATACAAGACAAAATCACAATGCAAAGGTTTTAAAAGATTCTGCGATTTAAGATTAGGAATATTTTTTTTATTTTCTTCTCTTTTAACTTCTTTTTGTTAACTTTTTTCTAACTTTATATATATATATATATCGTTCATACATCGTCATCATGATGTTTTTAAATATTTAAAAAAGAGCAAAATTTTATTTTGTCATTATCAAAAACAAGCCAGAAAATTTTCTTTTTATTTTATTCATTTTAAATTATTCTTCATATTAATTAATAATATCCTTTTACTTTTGTTTTTTTATTTATTTATATTCGTTTTTTTTTTGTTGCAGATCAAAATTCACTAAAGCAACACACGTGTCGTGTCATTTTTTTATTACTTTATTTTTTCTTGCTGTGAATTCTGCAAGGTGGTAAAATATTTTATCCTTATTTTATAAAATAACGTTGTTGTGACGATAAACCTAAAATAACCAACAAATCGAAAAAGAAATTAAATAAGAGAAAATTTACAGAGGGAAACCTAAAGTAACTTCTTGTTACCACGGTTTTGTGCGTTTTTTCTACCATTTTCATTTAGCTTCAATTTTATTGGATTTTATTTTAAGAAAAAGAATGAAAAACAATTTATTTATTCCCTTAATTAACATTTTTTTTTGTTTTTAATGTGAAAATCTTTAAAAAATCTTATTTCTACATTTTATAAGTTAATAAAAAAAAGGTAAACTTCTAATAGAATGTGTCGTACAGACAATTAATTTACGGATTTTATTAGTGTGAAAGGTTTTCCTGAATTTAATTTTCTAAATCATATTAATAACAATTTATTTATGGTAAATAGCTGACTAATTTTAATTTTATTTAAAAAAAAAATATATAAAACCTCTTACTATCTCGCTAGGATTTAATTAATATTTTGTATAAAGTTTAGACCATATCCTTGGGTATTGCAGTATAAATATACTTGTTTGTAGAACAAACTGGAAATTTGTCTAAAACAATATTAATAATAACATTAATAAAAATTAAAGTCAAATACAGTATGTTGTAGCCAAATAAACGTAAATTAATTTGATATTTAGCAAATAAAGCGTTACAGTGTATACAACCCACGGAAAACTTTTTATTGGATTTAATTTTCTTGATAAAACAATTTTTTTTATAATTATTTGTTGATAGTAAAATTAAACTAACAAAAATATAAATTACTAGTATTATTTACCTTATTATTATTATTATTATTAACCCTTATTAACTAAGTTTATGTAATATTAGACTTAGAAAAAAAGTCAAAATAAAATATCCCGAAAGGTATTAGCAGAACGCTTAGACAAAGAATATGAAAATTTTATATGATTATTACGTTATATCATTAATTAAAAAGTAAATGAAAACCTTTTAATAATCATAATAAAAACAACAACCCCAAGGAAAAAACTAAATTTTAAGAATTAGAAGTAGAAACATTAGGAGAAAAAATATTCCAACAACAGAAAACCATCATGAAATTGTTCTTATTTTTATTATTTCCTTTTAAGAACAGAAGAACATTCTGAAGTAAATTGAAAATAAGAAAAAAACGTAACAGATACACATCCTCATTTTACGTGTTATGTCAGATGAGATTAATACCACCTGGTGGTTGTTATTTGGTAGTAAATTTTCTTTAATGTTATCCTAATGGTTTGAGTTTGCCGGTGTTTGCTGCTTAAGACAAAGATACAAAAAATATATTTTTATATTTTCTCTCCGCTATTTGCAGTATTTGTTTTTTATTTTTTCCTCATGCAAAACCCCAAAACAAAAACACATTGAAAAGAGATGTTAAAAACAAATAAAAAACGAAAAACAATTTATGCTTAACGGAAAATGTAGGGGATTTTAGTTTTTTTTTTATATTTTTTTTGTAATTTTTTATTAACACATCTACCAGGCCCACCAATTCTGTTATAAAACATATTTTAGTGCTTAGTGTATCTTTTAAAAAACCGAATATTTTTATAAAATATTGTGGTAAATATTCGTGATGAGTTTTCCTTTTTTTGTATATCAATTTGGATAATTTTAGATTTATTTGAGTACTGTTTAGGGCTTTAGGTCAGTGCTTTTTTTATCAATATACTCTGGTAAATGCAATAAGCTGCAATATTATACTTAAAATTTAAGATTTCAGCAAATTACTTACAAGCAAAGCAAATCTCTTAAAGAAATGCTACGTATATTTATATATATATGTATTTATTTTGGATAAACAAAACATTTGCTCTCTTAAAAAAACCCCCAAAGTATTTAATAATATAAAGCAATATAATTAAGAAACACATACGCAGAAAAAATATCATATTTTTAATTTAATTTTTTTGGAATTAGATCCTCTTATTTGGTTATACTAATTATACCTTAGCTAACAGTATAATTATGTAATTAATGATATTAAAACATAGATAACATAAATCGTGGGTTTTCTTTAATAACATTAAATATGCAATTGTGTAAGATCATATATATTAATTTTTATTTATTTTTATTCGTTGAATACTGAGAATGTTTTTATTAAAAAATAAAATATAAATTCGATGTATAATCAACATGTTTAAAATCTTTTATCTTTTAGCATAATTTTAATAAATTATAAATTTAAATGGGTGAAAAATAAAGAAAAACGTTTTCTAGTTAATTAAAAGCACTTTAAAGCTTTATTTGATTTTAAATGGGAGATCACATTTGGCAGTTAAAAATTCCAAATATAGATTTTTTATTTTTTAAATATTTAAATATTTTTAATTCATTTTTATTTATTTAATTTAATAGCACAATTTATTTTATTATTTTGCATATTTATTTAATTTTTTTAGTTCAAATAAATGACAATTTTTATCATAATAAATAATTGATTAATTTTTCAGTATTCTAAATGAATTATTTTAATTTATTATTTTATTCTACTGCATTACATTGATTTTTAACTATACAATGCTTATTATTTGCATTTACTAAATTTGTTGCCTAAGGTGTATAAATGAAATGATGTTAATTAATTCATCATGCAAATTAAAGAAATATTTTTCTTATTAATTAATCATACAGAAAACATATTTATCTCAATTATAAAGTTTTGCAAACAATTTGTAAAATATTTCATCAAATGAACATACAATCAGTGTTATTTAATTTCTTAAAATGATACTTGTTTAAATGTGTTTACAATATATAAAGACATTTGGATGAAAACTTTAATTATGCTGACTGCATAACAATGCAGAATTATATTCAAATGTAACTATAAACAATACAATCAGTCTGTCTGTTATTTATTATGAATTGAAAACAGTTTTTGTACCCCTGATGTATGCATTAAATAGAAAGAACAAAAAACTTTTAATGATAACAAAACTATTATAAAAAAAATAATAATAAAAATTAATTAAATTTCAAAATGCTATAAAAATGAAACAAAATTTGATTTTAAAATGATTAAAAAAATATTATTTATTCCATAAAAAAACCCCTCATATATAGAAAAAACATAATAAATTTAATAACTACAAAAGTTTATCGTTGATATTGAAAAAAAAATTATTTTTGTTAAAATTTTTCAAAAAATAAAAAGAATAATAAAAGTTATGCTTTATGTACAAAAAATTCTCTTCTTTCTTCTTTTTTTTTTGTTTATCATGAAAATTATTGTAAGAAAATTTATTATTATAATGCTAAATTATTTTAATAACAATAACACAACAAATAATACATTTAAAAAACCTGCTGTCCTGCCTGGACGTTAAAATAATAAAAGAAACAAATTTACAAAATTAAAAGCTTTAAAGTTAAATTAACTTTATAATCAAAAAATATAAAACTGTTGTCGCTTGGTGTAATAAAATAGAAATTATTTTTTTTCTTGTCTCATTATGCTTTATTTTGCCTTGTCCAATATTAAATTAAAAAAGAAAAAACAACATATTAAAGTGTGTCTGACTTAGTAAATATAATTAAAATTTAAAATTAAGAAACACTTATTTGTTATTAATTATCAAGCGTACCAAGGGTGTAAACAACAAATTAATTTATCAGCAATAACACACACTAAGCAAACAAATTATAACGACTTTAGTACGTCATGTTTTTTCTGTTTTAAAATTAATTGCAAAATTTCATGAGACCGTTTGTTTTATACCGAAGAAAAAATAAAAATGTTTTCACTGCATTGAATGCTTTTAAAAGCTTGTAGTAGATTTCTGAAAAAGATTTTATTTTCCTTAAAATACATTTTTAAACATTTTTCTATGTTATTTAGGTCAACGATCTAACCTTAAAAGGAAGTAAAATTGGTTTTTTTCTTCGTGTAGTTGAGTTTGTTTTCTGGCACAAAGGTCACTTAAACAAGCTTTTAAAGTTTAATACAACTTTATGTATTTATTTGCTACAGAACATTGGCAATAAAATTTTCAATTTGTAGAAAAATTTTCTGTGTTAAACTCAAGCTAATAACGACCCAAAGCATTTAAATATCCCTTCGAGCGATTTTTCCCTAATTATTTTTTTTTAAACTTCTTATAATAAATTAAAGAAAAAAATGTACATATTTAAAAAGCTTCTATCTAATCGTTATTTCATTTATCCTCATTTTCCAAATTATAAAAAAAAATAAAATAATTAATTACGCCAAGCTTAAATCGACAAAACAATTTTCATTTTTCATTTATTATTCCATTTAACAAGAATTTTTCTTTTCAATTAATTTCTACTTCTCTTCGTTTTATTTAATGATTAATTAACATAATTTTCAATGTAAAATACACTCACACAATAAATAATACACGAACAAGGTACAACATAAAATCCTTCAAAAATTATTATTATTATTAATATTAATTTTTTTTTTGTATAAAACGTATTGTCATATTTAATTTAAAATTAAATCATCCCTTTGCTGAATTAATAAAATTTTCTAATGCTTGTTTTTTTTTTTTTAAATATGTGTTTAGGAAGTGTTTAGTCAGAGTATATAACTTAGAGATCTCTGTGGAAGGCCAACGTTTATTTTATTTGTGGTAAAATCCTATTGTTTGCTTTTTTTTGTGTGACTTACTTAATAATTGAAAGGATATTTAATTATAATTTTACACAATTAAGGACATAGACAATTATGTTATTTCTGGTATTCTTTATTTCTGTATGTAAATATAGCATAATATCAACAGAAAAGGGTTACAGAATAAATTTATTACAAATAAAATGGTGATGATGAAGCTCCAAAATAGGTTAATAATAATTAAAATAAAAGAAATAAAAACGCTAATCAAAACTTATTACATGTAAATGTTCTTCTATTATAACATTCAAAATGTAATAATTTTAACCAAAAATCTACTTAAAATAAAAAACAAATAAAAAACAAAAAATCCCTTTGTTTCTATTAATTTATTATTTAAATATAATATTATGTGCTTTCGATATATGTGTAAAAATATAATGGAATAAAGTAGGAAACGCTTTTTTTCAATTTACATGTAGATGGAAAAATGTAAATTAGATTAACTTTATAGACGAATGGACAATTTCAATGAAATACGATGACACAAAATATGTGTATTGTTAAATTTAAATTATCAATGGTGTGGTAAATATTAAATGAAAAGAATTTTTTATTATTAAAATCATATTTTGAGGTATAAAGTACGGTGTGTACTACGCATTAAAGCATTTCAAGCTCTAAAATGGTTTCCTTTAATTTTTGTTTGTATGTTTTTATTTCTGCTGCTGCTACGTTGTGCGATTTTAAAATGTTTTTAAACGAAAAAATCCTATTTTTTTTAAATCACAAAATATGATAAAATCGCTGAAATATAAAGACAAATGAAGTGGAAAGCGATAATAATGGGCATATGGTTATAGGAATATATAGTTTGACACAACGTTGAAGTTCTTTTCTTTCGATATGCTTTTTTACATAGTTGTCAGTTTGTAACAAATGGAATATCCGTGTACAATGCTAACTACTTTGCCTGAATGCACAATAGAATAAAAGAAAAATAAACACAGCCACTACAAGGCACTACTACTCTAGCAGTAAAATTAAACCCAATCAGCCTTCCAACGTTTCCTTTAAACAAAAATTAATGGCATAACACACAAAGATCTAAAAACCGAAGAAACAAAGCAAACATTTAACAATTTATCTTCACTAAAAAATAAGTAAGAAATTTATGTCAAAAATCTATGTATGTATATTCTGCATGTAGAAAGACATTAAAAAAATAAATAAAATGACAAAACTCATGCATTACCAACTAGCATTCAATTAATTTTACACAAACAAGATGACAAGTTGTTGGTTTTGGTTTAAAAAAAAAAAGAAAACAAGCGAATTTTTGTGGTTTTAGCACCCCAAACCACAGATAAATGTATTCAAATGCAACAAAAAACAGAATGCAAATTGAATTTGGTAAAAATGATTAATGTAGAATTGTAGAAAGTTGTTACTATTGTAGAATCATCTTTGTTATAACTGTACAGTGGATTGTTGTTGTAGAATTGGTAAAACTATGTTACAAAAACAAAAAAAAACAAAAGTCACATGTCATCAAATGAAAATTTAAATTTAAAAAAAAAACCTAATTTATTCTCTTTTATATTCGTATCCCGCCCTTATATATTTAAAATTAATGGTTTTTGAGCGACAATCTTTTGTATTTCAAAACAAAAGGGGATTGGTAACCAGCAACAACAAAGTTAAAATATAATAAAATTCCTTTTTATACCGAATCTTATTAAAATTTAATTAGAAAAATGATTTTTTTCTCTTACCTTATTCTTCAACTATAATATTTTATGGTCTGTTGTGGACCATAGACAGTGGAGGGTTAAAAGTACGAAGAATAAGGAATAGAATCGATAGAAACGTGACCAAAAATAAAGAGTAAATCTTTCACAGTGATTTTCCACTAATAACAAAATAGAAAAATAATCTTCTTTTGAGTTATTTCGTTAAGTGCAAGTCATTTCTCTTACTTTAAAAAACTTTAAAATATATTGTTTGACTTTAAATTAACAAAAAGAAAAAAAATTAAAGAAGCAAACCATAAAAAAATGTCAGACCTAACAAATCAGGACATAAACAATGTTTAAATCGCAATAAATAAATCGCAAGTAAAATCGATTTATTTTCCTCGAACAAAAATTATTTATTCCATTAATTTGAATGACATCAGAGCCTCGTAACGTTTATTGTATGGAATCTCTGATAAAAGTACTTTGTCAAAAAATGTACTGCTCATCCCTCAATCAGTTTATGTTTATAGCCAATCGACAGATGTACTCCCATTTAGAAATGATGCGTAGAAATCAGCTGACCCAGCACTTCAATTTTAACCACCCAAACCTATTTCGATATTGAAAACATTCTATAATGTTATTGCAATTGTTGGTGTTGTGTCGGTGGACATTAGTTAGCTAGGCAGACAATGATTCGTATAGACATTACGAAATATAAAAATAAATTAACTACAATACCATTGATTCTTCTCATCTCGTTCTTTGTTTATTTTTCGACCTTATTTTTAATGAAATAATTTTTTTTTTACTAAAAACACTCAGTTCGTACATTTTTTCCATGTTATCGTGAATTTTTTTTTTTTTTATTTTTCCATCCCTTGTCAACTTTTGTTCCTGGAATAGCAAAAAATATACTGTGCGTATGGTTAGTACATGAATTTTAATTTAAAATTCTACTGTGGAGGATTTTTTTTAAATGAAAAACACTTTACTTGACACTAAATGTCATCCCCAATTTTTTGTTTGTTATTTTTATATAATTTACCAACAGACAAAAAGTTTTTCTTTTTTTACGTCCTTTTTCCATTGTTGGTATTATTGCCAGTTGGTACTTGGTCTTGTTTAAAAAGTCCCAAAAGAATAAAAGGAATTTCTGTTCTTTGTTATAAAGTTTTTTTTTCTATCGTTGTCTGTATTTTGATTATATTTTTGTTCGTTAAAATTATATTTTATTTCAATTTATTTGACTACACTCACCAAATGAATATTCTTGGTTACGCCAAAAAATTATTTATTCCCCGTAATTTTATTTTAATTAAGAATTTAAAGGTGAATTAAATTTTTATCGACAATAGAATTTATTTTTATTATGTTTATGTAATAAAAATAACACACATTTAATGGTCAATAGATTTATTTTTTAGTTTTTCTTTGTCTAGTATTATTATTATTATTATTATGTACAAAATATACGAAATGAAAATGACAAATGGATGACAATAGAAGGTAATAGTGTAATAAATTGAGAACATATAAGATGGAAAAGAATTGTTTCTTTTGTAGAAATATGTGTAACAAAAATAAAACAGGAAGAATTATAGTATAATAAGAATCAACGAAATTCGATTAAACGAGGAACATAAATGATAGAAGTGTATAGGGTGTTAGCTAGTTATGAGGCCACATTTACTTAATAATGGTTATGGGGAACAGTAAAATAGTGAATTCATACAGCATAACAATAATATAAATAAGGAAAATTGCTAATAATGTATGTTCCGCCTGTCTAAATGCGTTGTCGTTATTATTTTTATCTTATATTTGCTTTTGTACTATTCTTAGGGTTTAGGAATTACTTTTTTATTTTGATTTGTATTTAAGATGTAATGGCAACAATGTTTCATGTTAAATTACACCCCTTTAAATTTATTACACATTATTTAATAGGATAAAAATTTGAAGCTCATAGAAATTACTTCCTTTTCTTTTTATATTGCGTTGCCACCTAGAATAGAAAAGAACTTAAATTTGCTTTAATATACGAATTATATATTAGTATACTGATGTTACTTCAATTCGAAATCGAAAGATAGAATATTTTACTAAAATAACAAAATAGGAAAAATAATAAAAATAGCAGCAGTAGTAGCATCATCATCACCACCAGAATCAACAAATTCTATTTCCTATCTTACTCAATCCAATTTATGTTAATTTTATTTTTATTTTCTTTCCTGAAAGCTCTACTCTCGATGTTTACCTATTTTTTACTATGCTGCAGATATATTAAAATGAAATTTTTTCTCCCCAAGTTTTCTTCTATTTTTTTTTAATATTATTATTATTTTTTAATAAAAGCAATAGACAAGGTTAAATATATTTGACACCGTTGGTAAAGTCAAGTCGGTAGCAAAATAAAAAATTGAAAATGAAATGAACATAAATAAATAAAAAAAAAAATAAAATGTAACTATTGATAGAGAAGTAAAATTTTATTTTTATTACAATTCAAGGAGAGAAAAAAACCCTTAAAGTTTATCTTTTATCTATGTACTCAAAAGAAATAGTTTTTATAATCTAAGGAAAGCATGCCAAAAAGCAAAAAAAAAACATCAAGAACCCTACCAGGTTATTAAAATTTATTAGAGAAAATCCTTGATGAAAATTGTAAATATTTATTCTGCTCTTAAAGAATATAAAAAAAAAAATTAAATTAAATTAAAATTAAATTTTTTTTTTCAGTAATTGATTGAAACATTCAAAGTGTGCTTTTCATGCATAAAAAACACTATGCACAGAGAAATCTCGATTTAGTGTTTTCAAATCATTTCACGTAACTTTATTTTATTTAAATCTTTACTCAAGGATTATAATTTGTATATAAATTCTAATTTTAATAAAAGAAAAAAATAAATATATAAAAGCTTCAGAACCAGTTTAAAATAAACTTAATCGTATATTAAATCTATTGTAAATTTTATACACTTAATATTGTGACTTGGCAAATTTTGATTCTAATTTGCGTGCCAATTTACAAATCAGAAATCAATTTATTATTTATTTAATTTATGATAAAACATTTTTTTTGAAACCACTTTCAATCTAAGAAATAGAATGTATAAACACCAAAGTAGATTTTAATGTTCCTTATCGTTTTTATGGGTAAACAGAAAACAAACCAAGAAAGGTTTAGAAAAATTATGTCCGATAGCCGTTCATATTCAAAATCATTCATTTTTCCCTCTATTTATTTTGTTTGTGTCCAAGAAGCACGGTGATCGCCTTTACTTATTTACACATTTCGGTTTTTTTTGTGTATTAGTTTTTCCTTGTATTTTCATGGTAAGCTTAAACTTATCGCTTCACAACCATGCTAGGTTTTTATTTTTATTTGGTTTTTAAGGTTATCATAAAGTATTTGCCACCCTTTTATCTAATGATTTATATATGCTTAGTCTACTGTATACTGTTATAGACTTAACACTAAGATGAAAACCCCAAAAAAAAATGAAAATATTAAAATAATAAAATATGGATCTAACTGCATTGTTTTCGTTTTTTATGTTTTGCATACCCTTACAAAAAAAATGTTTGCTTGTTTTTCTTTTTCTTAATGGAGATAAAAAACCACAAAGAATAGCAAACAAAAATTTGATGAATGAATAAATAGATACATGACAACAGCAATATTGTCCAGCAAAGTTGTCAACGTTTGCTATAACTACCCTTGACTTCCGCATTGTATTTTCCTTTATTTAGTTTTTAAGAAAGAAATGTTAAAAGATACGAAAATATAATAATAATAAGAAAAACAACCCACGAGAGTTATATATAACAAAAAAAATACCATCAACCAGATGAGGAAATAAGAATGGCAAGAAAAAGGTTGACAACTAAACAACAGATGAAAAAACAAAATACACCAAATCGTCCAATGGGAAATTACAGGAAATTACAGAAATTATATCTATACGTTAACGTATACAAAATAAATAAATAAAATGAAAAACATACAAAAATAATCAGTTGGTTATCATGTGGATACTCTCTCGTTCCTCGTTGTTTTTCATGTATAACGAAAATTCAATAAATTTAGTAATAAAACGATTCAATAGTTGTGTTGGTATATTATTTGGGACAATTATACTTGTGAATTTGTTGCAGCATTTAAATGGAACATATATGCTGCCAAGTGGAGATTGATGAGATCGATTGCATAAGCATTGAATGCACATTCTTCTCTGTTTTCTACTTTTAACTTTTCTACTTTTTTTATAGTTTCTAATGGCCTAGAAATGCATTATACAGTTTTCTATTGAATGAGCTTGTACAAAATTGTTTTCGATTAGTTATCGATGGGTGGGTATATTGTATAACAACTAAACTAACAATTAGCCTTTGAAATTGCAGAAGGAAGCAAACTCTTGCAAAAAAAAAAATAAAATAAAAATAATATTGAGATAGAAGCTGATTGCAAACAACAATATAGGAGGTGTTAGTCTATTTTGAATTTTTATATAATGTCCATTAATCGTATTTGCTTGTGCAAAAACATTAAATTATGCATTAAAAATAATATAATTGAACACAAAATTGCACTGAACTAAAATGTATGAGAAAATTATTCATTTTTTAACAGGAAAAGTTATTGGGGAAAAATAGCTTTATTGTTGTTTTGATAATAAAAAGTCATCAAGATTTAATTAGTATGTTTAATTATTAATTAATATTAAGTTATTAATGTTAAAGAAAACACAAAGCGTATTGTAATCGTCTTAAAGTCGATTTATTAAAAAAATTATCTGATCTTGACTCAACACTTAAACATTCTGTGGTATAATAAGTTTTTTTTTCTATTTTTAATAACATAATATTAATTACCACAGCATCCAACTATATGTTT
Source organism: Ptychoptera contaminata (assembly GCA_963942525.1). Lineage (NCBI taxonomy): Eukaryota > Metazoa > Arthropoda > Insecta > Diptera > Ptychopteridae > Ptychoptera > Ptychoptera contaminata. The sequence goes on along the minus strand of OZ012636.1, from coordinate 24,617,914 downwards.
TTTTTTTTTTGTATATCGAAAAAAATTATCTTTGCAAAAATGATAAATATACTGAATTTCATCTGGGTTGTGTAATGTTACGCTTACAATTTAATAACATTTAATTTATTCATTAAAGCACGAGATACGTTTATTTATACACAATTATTATTAAATGTAATTATGACATCGTAACTGTAGATAAAATATATGCAAGAAATTATAAAAAAAAAAACAAAAGAAAAAGTTAATAAAAAAGAAGCTTTTTGAAAAAGTTCACACAAAGTGACAAAGTTATAAAAGTTTCTTAGTTTGTGAATATATGAGTATAGATGAGTCTCCTTTAACTTGAACTTAAAAGAACATTTATGTATTAAAAAGGACGTCAAGTGACTTAGTTTACCAATTAAATTGTCTCTTGATGTCTAGAGACTTTGTGGCATCTGTCTTGTGAGTTGAGATGTTGGTTTTTAGTAAGTAAAAGTACTTTTTCTTACTATTATTATTATTATGATTCTTATAGTTTTATTTTAAAGGAAACATAAAGAGAACCCTTTTAATAAACATTTATTCTAATTTATTTCAATATTTTGGATTACTTTAATTTTTTTTACCTATGAAAATAATATATCTTTTAATTAGGAAACAAAAGTTTAATCAATGCAAAAAAAAATGCAAACAGTACTCACGTATACAAGTATACGGTGAAAGAGTACATTGAAAATAGTTTTCTTTTTAAAATTAAAACAAAGACTACATTTTAAACAAATAACTTGATTCTGTAATAACACTTTTATGTTATTAATTACGTGTTATAAATAATTATTAATATTAAAATACATAGAGGTGTTATTGCTACTACTTTATCAATAGTTAAATAAAATGTTTAGAATTTTACACATTGATTAAATTAAAAGTGTATAATTTTGTATAATATATCACTAAAATAAATAAGGGTGAACATGAAAATATAATATTTATTGTGGTTTCATATATTAGAATGCTTTTTAATATTTAATTTGCGTTGCTTCGGTGTATTTTTAAGACAGAATAGCATAATTAAATTAAATTTTTACACAAAATAGAATTTTTAAAATAAGAAGCTTTTTAATGTTCTTTTTAATGCGTTTAAAGTATCGTGGTAAGTGTTTTTAAAATGATTAAAAATATGATCTCGGAAACGACAGTCATAATGTTCTCCTTGGAATTAATTCCCATACGTAATGCGTTATGATTAAGGTCAAATTTTATTTAAGGTTTTTTTTCTAAATATTTCGGATGCATAAAGATCACGTTTTACATCCGATGGTCTGTAAAATATTTATAAATTTTATAATATCTCTTTGTCAACGTACCACCCTGTTTCTCACTAAATAGCAAGCAAAAAAAAGAAGAAAGTATAATAAATTGTTTCCAAAATGACGATGATAACGATAATGATGAAATATAGTTTTATCAAACAAAACTACAACAGTACCATCATCTTTTTTATAAATATGATGTAAAGGAGGCTTTTTATGCTGTCATACGCTACCTTCAATATTTTTATTTTAAACATTTCTCATTTATACATATGAGCAATTTTTTTTAATAATAAATAACTCTGACACTATATGTCTATTTTTCATAACAGAAAACATGCTTACACAAAGGATAAAAATACTAAAAGATTGAATTGATGTCGTCTTATTGTCGCGTCGCGTCAACACGTATAAAAGGAAAATACAAAAATATATATAAAAAGAAAAAAAAAAATAAAAAAGCAAAGTAAAACTTTTAACCAACAAAGAAAAAAATGAAATAACTATATAAAATATTTATAGATAGATTGGCGACAGAGAACTTTTTTATTTATATTTATTTCTTTTGGAATAAATCTTTATAATAATTATATTTCTGATAACAAATATAATATTTATACAAAATTGTTTATTATAGCGACAGTGTGACGCCTGAAGATGGACTTTATGGTGTTATAATTTATAGATTTGTTATTTAATACCACAAACATGAGTGAAGAGCAAAAAAGCTTTTAAAAATAAATCTACATGTGTTAAGTCAAGAAGAACCATTCATGATCAATGTTGTTAGCATTAAAAAAAAAAATAAAAATAAATGTTTGCCCTGATAAAGCATGAAGATGTAAATTTTTTAACAATAAAATTTATTACAAAAAAAAAATAAAAATAAATTCAACCCTTGCTGAATGCTTTAATAACCTTTGGTGCGTTTTATTCCACTTGTATTTCAACGATTTTTCTTTAGTTTTTTTTTTTTATTATTATTATTACGATGAAGTCATTTTTGACAAATGTTATTTTTCCAACATAAAAAAGTAGAATTTTAATTTATACTATAAAAAATTAGGTTTATTATTTAATTACAAAATTTTTAAAGCTTTTCTACAACTTTACATTAATTTTTCTTTTCTGTTCACTTGGTAACAGTTTGTTTCGTAGTTTCAATAAAGTTTCAGCAAAGTAAAAGTACATTTATATTTGTACAAGTTTAATAGAAAGTTCACTTATAATCTTAGTATAAAGAACCCCCCCATCCAAATATCAATTAAAATTACTTTTAAATTTCTTCAATTAGTAAAATTAACAAATAATAATGTGTTCTGTTGAATTTGCTTCATGTTTTATTAGAAAATTAATGTTTCTATGACATTTGTAACATTGTTTAAAAAAGAGAAAAAAAAGTGTAAAGAAAACACAAATATACATTGCATAATGTCAACCTTTTTCAAATTTGTACAAAACAAGGGAAAAAATACAATTATTATGAGCTTATTTGACTTTGCTTTATATTTCTACTGTTGTTTTGTTAAAAAGGAAACTAAAAACATTTCACATCCAATTATTAAGACTTGTATCGTGTGTTGTTAGATTTTGCTTAACAACAAATTATTACTTTTGAAATATTAAAATAAAAAAGAAGGCATCTGTTGTTTCAGTTTAACAAGTTTTTTCTTTTTTACTTTAGACCCAAAACACTTGTTTATTATTATTTCTATTTTTACCCTTTTTCGTTGTATTTTTTTTTATTTGTCTAATTTTTAATGCTATAGAAAATTATTATATATATTTTTTATCTTTTGTTTTGTACATAAAACTCAATGAACTTTTATTTCTTTTATTAATATTTATTTCAATAGGAAAATTGTTGTTTGGAACAAATAAAACAAATAGGCTGGGCCCGTATTTTACTGATGAAATATATAAAATTAATATAAATAAAAACCAAAGAATCGATTGAATTTGTACTTTTTCTCCATTGATTTTGCTGGTTTCAATTTTCTCTTTTTATTTTATTATTTAAAATATTTTTCATTGTTTTTTCTACAATTTTATTAAAATAAAAAGAAAATTATTTGTTTGCATTTGAAACGAGAGAAATTATACACACGGAGAAAAGCGCCTTTTAACAAGCTTAAATTTTTTGTTTAAACAAGTTTTTGTTTCTGGAAATCTTTTTTGTTGAATTTTCGAATAACAAAAATTAAAAATTAAAAAAAAAAAAACTAACGAAAACATTCTTCTGATATTTTTAATTAGTTAATATAAAAAATTAAAATTTAAATCGCTTTTCATGAAATGAAAATAAATAAATATTTAAGTTTTACTTCCCATTTTTTATTTTTTTTTTATTATTTAAATTTGCAAAAGAATTTCAATGTCCTTTGCCATTTCGCATATGCTTTCAAATATTTGGTTTATTATCATAATAAATTTTTGTTAACGTTGTCTAAAATACTTTGACTTTTTTTATTTTGTTATTACCTTCTTGGTATTTACTTAGTCTCAAAACATTATTTGGTTATTATTTGTTTATTTTTTATATTTTACTGTTACCTTAAATAAACAATAAGATGATGAAAAGCGTTAAAAAAAGATAAATATTAAATAAAACAAAGAAGAAAAAGCACAGCTTTTGCATTCTTTTATTTCTTTTTTATATATAAATTTTCATTTGTATTATTTCGATTCTAATTCTCCGAATTTATATTAAATAAATGTTAATAACTGGAGAATTTTTATATTGTTTAAACAAGAGTAGATATTTGTTTTAAGCAAATACTAATGTAATTTTGCTATAGAAAGCATGTTTAGAAGTAAATTAATTGAAGTATTTAGTTTTTATATATCAAAAATAAAGTAAAACAACTTCACTAGCCGCAAGATGTAATAAAACAAAATTTTAGACAACAATTTTGATTTTGAAATTTTATTTTTTCAACATATAAGTATTTTTATCCTAAATAAGTCGCATCCTTGTCTTTTATTTATTTAAAAATAAAAGGCAACCAAAAAAGGAAAAATATTTTCGAAAAAAATAAGAGAAACATGACAAAACATTTTATTTATTATTTTAGACAAAATAATTTCGTTTTCGTTTCTTTTTTCTTTATTTCAAAAGTTAAAAACGCTTTAGGCTGCAAAGAAATTTTTTTCATCTGATATAAATTATTTTTAAATTAATTCAAATTATTTTAGTAATTAATTTTCTTTTCAGTTGAAATAAATTAAGAAATTTAACAATAATAAATTTAAAAGTTTGTTTGTAACAAAATGTATAGGGCAATGGAGACGCCTGGTAAATTAAAGTCGCCTGACTTTAAAACTTATTAAGTTGTTTATCTAATCTCTGATAATAGCAACAGAAATAAAGAAAAATATTAAAACACATACCCTTAAGTTAATAAATTATAAATAATAAATCGTTATAATTGAAAACAAAACTAATAATTTAATAACTTCTGTAGTCGAAAAGAAGAAACAACACAAACTTTGTTAAAAGCAATAAACTTGTGCTAAAATTTTGCTAATTGGTATAATTTTGTTTTTCTAAATAATTAATTTACCCCTAATCAAACAACATCAAAATCAATATTGCAAACATTAATATAATGAAATAAAATTTTAAAAATTCCCCAATATTTAATAATCAAATCAAAATAATAAAGCGATACGAAGAAAAATATAAATAATGTAAATAACGAGTATAAATGTCATTAAAATTGGGTAACAATAAGTAAACAAAAGTTAAAACCAAAGCAATACACATAACAAGAAGGCATCAAATATACTACCATATACCATATACTATCATTGATAAGGAAATGAAAATGATTTTGTTCTATGTTTTATAGAACATCTGGAACACAAAAGACAGGCCTTGATAAAAGGAAAAATCATAAGAAAACAGTTTTACTTTATATTCAGTTTTCATTTTATTATATATTTTGACATCATCAGCAACATCAGCGATTGATAGGAAACGGAACACAAAACAATGATAAAAATAAGTAAAAAGTTGAGACAAACGTTGACAAGCAAATAGCGAAGAAAATATTAGGCATGGTGGGAATATTACAATCGAACCGCGTAAATATTTTTTTTAGAGAAAATTACTTGGCGCCTCCAGTTGTCTGATATATTTCATCTCTTTGTAAATGTGTCATTGTTAGGAACATGTGTCTATTGTGTGTTAATATTACTTACAGAATAAGGAAATAAATAAAGTGAAAAAAGTCGTTCAAAATTGCCTTAATCAAGTAAAGTACCTGGATGACGTGTCAATCATTTTTGGCTAAACATAACAACAAAATTCAATTTTCTTTCGAAAAAAATTTTATATTAAGAGATATAAGCTAGAATTTTTTTCAATTGACCTTTACTGCTGAAAATAAACAGAAAAAAAAATATATTTAATCTCTGAAAGAAATCATTGTGACTTATAGAAATTTATTATTTTTAATTTAATGTTCAAGAAAAATAAAAGTAGTTTTTTTTTACCAAAACACTTTGGTCTTTTTTATACATTGGTGTGTTTTTTTTTTTTCGTAAGTTAATAGAAAACGATAAACATCGAGAGCTTTACTTTTGAAATCAACAAAAAGAAGATTTAAATCTTACTAAAAAGTTATTTTTTTTCAATCAAAAATACTTTTTGTAAATAAAATTCGATATTTCACGTTTAACTTTTTTGTATCAAAAAAAAATTCAATATTTTGTTCTTTACTTTAAAAAAATTATTTAAAAAACTGCATTAAATATTTTAATTAGTTTGAAAGTTGTGAATAGTTGCTACGAAAAAACTACAGTGAAAATGCAAACATTAAAAATTTTTGTCATTTTTTTTCACGATATTATTACACTTTAATCAAGCAACCACTAAGGAAAGAATTCCTTTTATTTTCTGAAAAAAATGTTGGGTAGTATGCGAACGCGATGCAATATAACTGCACAAAACATGTTGAAAACTTTTGTATATACTTTTTTTTTACATTAATTTTTTTATTAAGAAGTGAACAAAAAAATAATGAAACTTGGAAGCAATGTCGTAAAAGGGGTTAGCCTTTTTATCTTCAAATGTTTTACGTAAACTTAAATGGAAAAATAATAATAAAAAAACGTTAAACGAATTCCTAAAGTAGAGTCATTTCTACCAACTTTTTTCATATTTTTTTATTACGTTATTTTCATTTCACTCAATTTTTGGTTGATTTAAGTAAACATGAAAAAGTAAAAAAAAAAACAACACACAAATAACAAGCTTTTTTCATATGTGCGTGTCACAGATACCGTGAATACATAAAGGATAACATAAAATTCATAAGCTAAAAAGCACAAAACAAAAATATATTTTTTTTATTTAAAAAACATATATATATTAAGGGTGGTTTTGCCTGTATTAGGAGAAGAACCCCAAAAATGTCTGTGATTTTTTTTTTTTTGTGTAAGAACATAATAATTTTAATTTTTTTTATGGTAAAAAATAAAAAAAAATATATTATATAAAAATAATTTAATTATATTAAAAATCTTTGCGTATTGCGTTATTATTAAGTATTTATTTATATATTCGAGAGAAGTAAAAAAAAGCGCAAAATTTACATAGCTAGAAAGCATTTATTACGGAAAAATAAATAAACAAACACAATAACAAAAAAAAACGTCTTAATCGAAAAGAAATCAACAACGAAGAAAAAGAAAAAAAAATATACGAAAGCACAACCAGAACAAAGAAAGTAAAAAAGAATTTAATAATAATAATTGCTTTAGGTAATAAAATCAATGAAGTGGAAAATAAATAAAATAAGAATAATAAAAAAAAGAAAATTGTTTGTGGGAATAAGGAGAAATAAATAAAAGATTGAAATGTTGCCAAAATAAACACTTTGTCTGTTTTCATTCTCTTCGCTATTCATTGATTTAATTTATCTTATTTTTGTTTTTTCTATGTATTCTGCTTTAAAAAATAATAAATTTGCATATTGATATTAAGTGGCGTATAGTGTTGTGTCTTGCTTAACGCTATTTCGTTTAATTTAATTAAAGTAAATTCTTTGCTGCTTATTACTTAAATTTTACACTATCAAAGTTAATTAAAGCGTTTTACTTAAGACCATTCCAACCGTACTCAGAATTATTAAAACCTTCAAGAAAACTATTTATTTTTAAAATTATATAAAAATCTTCTAGCTAATTTGCTACGCAACACCAATGCTGAACGGATCATAATTATTCTGTTTTATGTTCTTAAATAGAAAAGAAAAAGAAATATATTTAATCCATAGACATTTGAATAAAAAAGTAATTCAAAAATGAAATATTAACTTCAAAAAACACTTACAAGGCGCTGATGTAAAATTATTTAATAAAAACAAGGAAAAAAATATTTTAAAATTTCTACATGAAAAAATTGTACTGTCTGTGTCCATAGAATTTTTAATTTAATTAAATAATAAGGATTAAATTTTGTAAAACAAAAAACAATAACAAAAAAAAAACCTTTTTCCGTTGTTTTAATTATTATTATTGTAACAGCAACCGCAAGATCCCTTATTTTCAGTTAAATGTATAAAAATAAATTTGCAAATTAATTAAAAAATAAAAGCTTCTTCGCCTTTTAAATAACAAGAATGCAGCAAAAATAAGCAGACAAAAACACAGCTCGAATATTATTAAAAACTTTGCAACTTTGTAACCCACTTAATGAGTTTGGTGGGAAAAAAATCAAAAAAAAAAAATAAAATAACAAAACTAACGTTGAGACGTTTATTTATTTTCATTCGTGCTTTTTTGGATAAGGAAATTATAAAGACGAGCATGAAAATTACGAAAGGGAAGCAAAACGTTTATGTTTTAAAAAAAAAATCTTTTTTTCTTATTAATATTTTTCAGCGGAAAGTTTCCTGCTTAAAATTTTTTTATATTTCCAATTAAATACCAAGGTCACATAATAAACAACAAAGCATAGTAAGAAATTCATTTAAATGAGATTTTGAAGCTGATAGGGTTGAAAAATTAAATCTCAACTTACTTGTTCTCGCCCAGAGTTAAATAATAGAAGTGAAACGAATCACCATGGTAAAAACATACAAACACAAAATCACAAAAATAATAATAGAAAAAAAAAATAAAAAATTAGGATAGGATTGCAAAACCAAAAAAAAATTTATTAATAGTGATTATCATAAGAATAGAAATAATAATAAAAATAAAATGGATACTCAAAGCTTGCGTTATGTTGCTAAAAAGGATGGAATTTTTTTCTTTAAATAATTTGTTTCAAATTTTAAATCAAAGTTTTCCAATGACAAAGCTGACGCACACTTTCTCCCATAGAATTTAATTAGATGATATGAAAAGAAACGGAAATTATAAAAAAATGTAATACTTGAGGGTGGTTATGGAGCTATACTATTAAAAAACTTAACTTCTTTCCAGTAGAAAGTATAAACTTTTACAATATTTAAGCCAAACGAGTTTTTTTTTTTAAATACACAAAAAATGACTTTATTTGTGTGCCTATGCTTGCTTTCCTTTTTTATTTAAGTATTAATTCATGTTTGTGTGAATTTATAAAGCAAAGCAAAGTAAATATATATTTATGAAAAAAAAATCCCTTAAATCTTATAGAAGATAAACAACGAAAATACAGTAAATCTTTCTTTACTTATTATTTTTTAGTATTTTCTTTTTTTTTTATATATATATGCCGTCATTCAGTTTTGTTATAAACGAATAAAGCTTTCAAGAGGAGCGACTAAAGAAAAAAGGACGATAAATACAACTACAAAACAATTGAAATGAATGAAAATCATCAAAGCCAAAGTGTATTTGAGTTTAGGTGGTGACTTTAGCAATAAAAAAAATATATAATCATTTGCGGCATAAGATATGTTTTGGTTTTTTTCTTTATTTAAAAAAAATAATAAAATAAATACAATAAGCAGCGTTCAGTTTAATCCTTCTACACTGTCCCACACCAGCATTAAATAACTTTAAACATAAAATTATTTTTCAGTTTTTATTTATTTATTTCCATTATTTTCATTTCGGTTTCAAATTATTATGTTTCTTACTTATTTGTTTGCCTGTTGGAAGCATTTTTTATGTAACAAAATTTTATTATTATACCAAAAATACACACAGTTTTCTTTTCTTTTTTTTTTGAAATAATAAAATATAATAAAGAAATGAATGAAGTATAAGTAGAAAATTGGGATGGCAGGAGGTTAATACACCAGAAAAAAAAAATTAATAAATAAACAAGAAAAACACAAAATAATAAAAGTTTGAATGTATTTTTATTATATTTTACGATGATGAAGTTGAGGATGAACGGAAAATATGAAGAAAATAACCGTTGATACATTATATAGCTCATGATGTTGGTTTTTTCCTTTATTTATTGACTTTATTTTACTTTACTTTACTTAACTTTACTTTGTAGTAACAAAATTAAATTTTTTACTTTATAAAAGTCATAAATGAAAAAACCAAAGACAATTTTTGCATACACAATTGAGTTGAAATAAATTGATTGTAGTGGAAATAGTCTTCGTTAAATATAATTACATATAAGTCACGGTTAACAACGATTATTTAAAAGAAAATTATTTTATTACTAAAGAAAATTATACTTGCCGTTAATGTATTGTGAAAAAGTCCTTCAGCTGTTTACTTTTTATATTAAATCGAAATATATTCGTTGCTTTCTAATTATAATTATTAAAGTATTTTTAGTACTTATTTTTATTGAAAGCAATAAGGAACTATGCTGCTCATTATTAATTTTTGGTAATATACGTTTATATTTTCAATTTATTTATAGAAATACAAAAAGGCCAATAATAATAATTCTTTGTTATTATTATTATTATTATTATTATTATTATTATTATTATTATTATTATTATTATTTTTATTTTTTTTTTTATATAAAAGAATTATAAAGGTACTTTAGAAGTATGAAAAAATAATTTATATCAAATAAAAGAAAGCTTAAATTGATTTCTGTTCTTCTTAGAAATGCTATTTGATTTATTTTTATTATTGAGCAAAAAAAAAATAACAAAATAAATAAAAATGAATAAGTCAAAAATACACTCTAGAAAAAATCAATTCAAGTATTTTTCTGTATTTTTGTTATTATTATTTTTATTTAAAAAAAAATAAAGAAAACAAATTGTTATTGTTGTCGTGTGTCTCTTCTTTATTTTCTTCCTCAATGGTTTCTCCATAACAAAAATATAATAATAATGATAAAAATAAAAAGCCCCCGACATTGTTTATAGTAAATAAAATGTTAACAAAACAGAAGTATAAAATTAAAATGTTAAAAGCTTATAAAGGTTATAATGTTAAACGAATTAAATTATATAAATTCAACATAAAACAGATGACCAAATAAATATATGACAAGAACAATGAATTATTTTATGCTTTACATTAAAAAAAAATTGCTTACTCACCTTTAGTACATTCCAAATTCCATTCAACAATAAAGAATAAACATGAAATAAACGAAATTAACTCGCCACTAAATAATCCTTTTAATAAACTTTTTTAATCACTTTGTTTCTTTGCTTTTTTTATATAAATATGGTTTAGAAAAATATTTTTTCTATCACTGCAGTGCATCAAACACTAAAACAAAAAAAAAAAAAAAAACAAGAAAAGCACAAAAGTTAAAAAAAATTATACATTTAACTGCGTATTGAGCAACAGAAAATTTAAATAAAATTTAAAATAAAACAGAAAAAATAACCGTAAAATTTCACGCTTTTATATATTTAACATCAATAAAGGTTTTTATATTTGTAATTAACTGTGAAAAGCTTTATTTATTTATTTTTAGCATACTTAGCAAGTTAACTAAACGGATAATCAATTGTTAAAGTAAATAAATTATTAAGTTTTTATTAAATTCAATAATTAATTAACATTAAAGACTTATAAAAATAGAAAAAAATATTAAACAAAAAGTTACCGACAACGCGTTTAATACAAATTAACAAGATACAAAAAATGAAAATAAATGCAACGGTAACTGCCGATGTCTTTAAAAATGTATTTATCATTATCTAACTTGAGGCGTATTTGAATTTAATACAAAAAGTAAACAGAAAAAAAGTTTACGAAACGAAACTTATTCCTTCTATTTTATTTAAAGCATAGACAAAAAAAATGATAATAAAAATTCAAATATGAATTAATAAGAAAGTACGACGGAACACTTAAAAACTTGTCACGTTTGTTGGCAAGAAAATGAAAAAAAAAAACTTTTAGCCACCCTGTTTTAAACATCACATTAATTCACAATGAGCTTATTTTTCTTGTTACGAAAACGTAAATTTAATTCTTTTAATTAATTAAATATTATTTTACACAATAATGTTTTTTCTTTTTCTTTTTTTTTTGAAATTCAATTTATATATTATTTTTCAATTTTATATCGGAAAATCACGATAAATCACTAATGTTAGTATTTAATAAATATTTTGAATTGAATACTTATTAATATTTTATCTTTTCGTACGAGGAAAACTTACTTTGTCTTAACACAATGATTGACTCCATGCAACTATACGTTTTGAATATAAAATTAAAATGATACTTGGTGGATGCTGTACTCTCTGAATTCTATTCAATATAAGTACGAAGCTTTCACGATTGTCGATGACTTTTGTTTATTTTCCTTTCTCTATTACTCGTGTATCGGTCTTGATTGGGGATGCAGTGCAGATATGTACACAACAAATATAAACCACGAGTATAAAAACTTTTTTTTGTATTATCTTGTTATGTATTTATTTTTATTTATTTTTTTTTTTTGCCTCATTATTGCTGTTTTTAAAATGCGCAGCATCAATGCTAAAATGTGAGGGCGCAGCAGCATCCATTAATTTCATCTTGAAACTACCCCGCTTCTTATAGTTGGATTCTAGTACACTTTAAAAAAATAATATTTATTTCATTTGCAAAATTCCTATTGATTTAGCCAGGACGCAGCAATTTTTTATATTTTTTAAAAAAAATATTTATGCAACAATGACATTTACAACACGAGAACAGTGAAAATAACATAAAAAAAATAAATTTTAAAGGTTTATCGCTTAGATAAATAAATTCAATTAAATTCAACAAATATTAGTAAAAATATTAAAACCAAATAAAATTTAATATTTAACTGGTAAAACGTAAATTCTTTATTTTTATCTATTAAAAATGTTATATGTTAAAAACACATAAATGTTCTTATTATTGAAAGGCTTGTACACGCTATAAATGAATAAAAATAAATAAAATTATTAAGATGATGTAAGTAGAAGGCGAAAGAGTACTTTTTATTTCTTTTTATGTGAAAATGTTTGCTGTTTCTACATTTTATCCACATATGAATGCACGTTCTGTTTGTTTAACATAACAAATAAACAGACAAACAGTCAGGATTGAGTGTAGTTAAGAACACATGATACACAAATTTTCTCTTCTATAAAGTTTAATAAGCAAATAGAAATGTTTTTTGCTTACTTCTAAAAAGCATCAACTAAACATACACACAGTGAATGTACATATAAATATTATAGAAATATATTTAATAAAAGAGACAATGTTAATCTACGTACTGTTATTGTATTTATTCTTATGGGATGATTTACAAAATGTACTTGTTTTATTTGGTTTTGTGTGTAACAGCGAGTAGGTTAATATTAATCCCCACAGACATCAGCCCTTTTAATATTTCTTCATCTTTTTTTTTATTTTTTCTCTGTATGTTTAGTTTACGATTTTTGCCTGTCTTATGCCTGATATGCGATCATTTGCATTGGATAAAGGTTATTATTTTATATTATTTAACTTAAATACATATATAAAAATATTTAAAACTTCCTCAACATTAAAGTACTGTTAAACCCCATTAATATATATTTATTATCTTTTTTTGTACTCATCTACATAAATGTTTATTACATTTTGTAGAAATAATAACTTATGAATGTTTTTTTTAATAAAACAACAAAGCTCATTTCGTTATTTTATTTTTTTTTTTTTTTTGGTAAGAAGCTATTATTTTATTGTATTTTAATTATCAATTGTATAACAAAATCATTAATGTCACTGAGAATAAAATAACATTATAAAAGTATATAGAAAGTAATATTATAAAAAAGAAGCTTTTAATTCTTATTTAATCCTGACGTATTTTTATTTTTATTTCTTTTTAATTGTTATAAAATTCTATTTTATTTAATTAATTTGTAATGTTTAAGTTAAAACTAAGTTTTTGTTGAATGTAGCTTTCAATATCATTGTTTTATGTAATTTGATAAGTAAATAAGTATTTCTATAACCGATTCATGAATATAAAATTGTCCTGTGAATTTTACCTTGAGGGGTGTTTCTTTTTTTTATTAAAATAACGATGATTGATGATTTTAAAACCAAGCTAATGAAAATTCAAATTAAAATTTTCACACAAATACTATCGGCAGTAAAATATGCATATTGATTATAATATAAAGTGACAAATTAGATAAATAGTTTTCTTTGTTTATATATATATATATATATATCAGTAGCGTGGCGTGACTTTTTGAATTAGGGAAGCTCTAGTTTTTTTTTGTGGTGTAGTCATCAGATGTATGTATAATATAATATAACTATACCATCACTTGACTAATTTTTCTATCTGCACATCAAATACAGGATTATTAATATACATCAAAAAATTAAATTTATAAAAATAAATAAAATTGAATATCCTGTTAATATAAATAGTGTAAATATCCTGTAAAAATTAAAAATCCTTCTATCTTTTTTGGCAAACTCATTTATAATTGCATCATTTTTTCTATCTTTTATTCATAAATTTTTTAATAGATTTTTTTCAATTGAAATAATTGCAAAGCTACTTAATCTTTCTTCGCCAGTTGTATTTCTCAAATAAGTTTTGATGCGCTTTAATGGCGAAAAGCTTCTTTCAGCTGATGCACTTGTTATTGGCATCGTCATGACTAAATTTTGAGACTTTTTGCAATGCCTATCTGCAGCTTTATAAATGTTATTCAAATCTGAAAATCCATCCTTGCACCAAACATTTTGTTCTACTGAAAACAGTAGGCATGGCCAGCAAAAATATTTGTTTAAAAATTCGCATGCTACCCAGTTGTTGGTTTTATATAATTTATCAGTAAAATGCCTAGTACAAGACCTATTCTTAACTGTAATGTCCATAATTGGTGTATGCCTTCCAATATCAATTATATGTTGCTTTTCAACAAAATTATGCATTGCAAATGACTTTTTCAACAGTTTTTCAATATAACAATTGCAATTATTTATTACTTTCATCTTGTTTTATTTGTTATTGCAAAATTTAACTTAATACAATTATAAGTAATATTTTTAAAAAATTAACAATTAAATATTTATCTTTCTTTTGATTAATTTTTTTATTATTAAATTGATATGCGTCAGCAATCAACAGAGCAATCTAGTCAAATGTTTCACTTGTCATGAGAAACATAAAACAAGATAGATTCAATACTTTGAAACGTAGAATCATATCCAATCTGCATTAAGTTTCTTTCAATTTATTTGTGTTATATATATTAATTGCATGGTGAAGCAATATTTTTGTAGCATCCAAATGAGTAAAATTTAAGCCAAAAAATTTATTTAAATTGAGAGAAATGTATTTTTTTTATTTAATTTTCTATGCAAATCGCTAGTTCTACCACTACATATATATTTTATACAAGTAATTTGGAAAAAGCTAGCTTTTTTTGAGAGACTTATTTTAACCATATTCTCTTTGTTTTAAAAATATACGTCATTATTGCTTTTTATTTTGCTTTGCCACTTCATTCGTATTTAAATCATAACAACAACAAAACGCATGAATTTTTCTTGTGAATATAAACTGAACTGAAATATTGTTGATATATATTGAGTTCATAATGAAATATGATTTCTTTGAAAATTTATGAATATTATTAGAAATTTTTTGCGAATTAATAAAAAAAAATTTATTTTTAATTTATCCTTATTTATGTCCAATTTTTAATTCTAAACATAGGGATGCTAAGCATCCATTCGCTAGTATGACGCAACGCCACTGATATATATATATATATATATATATATATATAAACGATATATATGTATAAATATATATACATTGAAACAATGTTAAATTATGATGATAATTAAATTACTAATAAATCAATTGATATGAATGAAAAATAATGTTTTTGACAGTTACTTTATGTTTCTTTAAAAAAAAAAACATTTTATTTTCTAAAAATAATTAATTATGTGTAGAAATGACAAATAATTTTAACACTTACTAATTTTAGCAAAGGGATAAAATTAAATTAAATTAAATTGAATTCAGAAATATTATAATAATAATAATTATTATTATTATTATTAATTAGATAAATGGATGGTAAAATTTGCCCGCAGCATTACAATAATATTAATATTTCCAACAAGAATTGTTTGCTTCCTACTTTTTATCAACAATATTAACACATATTGTTAGCCTAGTATCAACAGGGATCAAAATTTTATCATACTATTGCTACTAACGAACTAAAGATGTTATGTAGTTTTTGATACTTTTTAACCACTGTCATGATTCTTGTTAGTGAATTAGTACTAAAAGCATTACATTTTCCATGTACTGTTTTAAAAATAATAACAAATTTTTGTTTTTAGCTATTTTGGCTATTATTTTTAAAGTAAAATGAAATAATAATTCGAAACCAAAAGAAACCAAAAAAAAAAAAAACGTGGCAGAATATCTTTTTTTGTGAAACAACATAATACTGAGGAATTATTTATGCCATTATTAATAAATAAATATGTACTAAGCCCATAAATTGTTCTATATATACACACTTTTTATAAAAAAAAATATTATCATTTTCTCAGTACACTGATGTGTAAGTCTGACCCTAAAAAACAAAAATAAGCTCCGAGAACAAATTTAGATTAAAAAAATTCCATAATAAATTTTCTCTTTATTAAATCTTTTGCATAACGAATATTTTGTACATTGGAATGTTTTAATTTAAAATGTCCTTCATTAACCACTTATAATAATTATTATTATTTAATATATAAATATAGCATAACTATGGGTCACATGTCATGTATTAAAAACTGTATTTACTTCCTATTTTCTCAACTAAAAAATTTGTTTGTTTTTTTGTTACGAAATTTTGTGGTATTCTTCTTCTATTATAAGATAAACCTTTGGGTTTTTTATGTTAAATAAAAAAAAGGTTATATCAAAGCAGTCTTTTTTCTTTTCAGTTCCTATTTTTTAAATACTGCGTACTGTACCTCCCATAGGAAATAATCTGGAGACTACTTATTACCTGAAGCTATTACTCTACAATTAAGCCAGCCAACACCTTTAATGCTTTTTAGTGATTTATATTAATTAACAAACCGGGCAAACTAACAATGACAGTATATTATTTGTACCTTTAAACGACATTAAAAACAACTACTAAACAAAGTGTAAATTACATAATTATCGCCTCATTGCAATAAAAAATTTGTATAAAATAATTGCAAAATAAAAAAAAAACTTAATTTTATTTACCAATAAAGAAATTTATTAGCATTTAAAATATATAAAACATTATCGACACGGAAATAAATAATAAAATTCACAGCATAAAATAAGTAAAACAAATTGTTTCCACTTGACAAAAAAAAAATAAAAAATAACATCAGTAACGACAACAATAACATTAATATTTTACACCTGTGCTTAAATTTATATATTTTCACTGTCGTTATTTAATAAATTTCTTTCTTTTTTCTATTACACTAACTATTACTCATTTTTGTATTAAAATGATTACTTTTACTAATCGATATTACATCGTTATAACAAAAAAAAAAATATACTAACAGTAAAATAGCGCTACAAACGATAAATTGATTCTTAAAGTAATAAATCTTGAATAAAAGTGAGTAAGAGATTAAAGTATTGTATTGAAATATTTTACTTTTCAGATCTAAAATATTTACTAATACACATTAACTATTATAAAGCTAGGTAACAACAATCTATAAGGCATTATTCTTTTTCATCAATAACTTAAGATTTTTATAACTCAAGTTGACATGGTAACTATACGATTTTTACTAACTCACCTTACGACCTAAATCCTAAACATGTAAATATAATAAAGCAAAAAAAAAATATATAAACAATTTTAAGTCAAGATACCAAGAGACTCTTTAACGACACAAAAAAAAGAATCACATTCCCACCGATAATTTGCGTCTCTAACGTTCGATCATTATTTTATCAAAAATTTATATTAAAATCACGATTAAAAATAATAGAAATGAAATAATATTTATTGTACCCTTGTCTTATAGTTAAAAATAGTATTGTTATAGTAATGGTATATGTAATGTTGTGAGTGAGACGATATTAAAACTAATATTAAATATAAAGCATTTATTTCAATATAATTATACCCAAGCTAGATAAATATTCATTATTTTATTTTTATCAAATGCTTACTTTATCTATTCTCTCATATTTTATTTTATATTATTTTATTTTTGTAGTAATAATTATCATATTTGAAATACTTTGTTGATGTTTAAAAATGATTAAAATAAGAGAATATTACGTGATTTTCATAATAGAAAATTAAGATAAGACTTTTAATGATTGTTTCATCTTATTTTTTAATGTCTTTTACTTGTGTTTGCTATATTATTATTATCATTATTATGTACTAAATTGATGTGTAAAGTTATTTTTAGGGGTTAAACAAATCATTTTTAAATTTATTATCATTTTTAATGGATTAAAAGCTTTTTTTGTTGACGCTGTTACCGTGTTTTACCAATTTCTCATCTTTAATTACTTGCAAAAAAGCATTAAAAATAAGATAAACAAAAAATAAATCCGGTAACAATAAGTAACTTTGATTTATAATTTTTAAGTAATTAAAAATTAAATAAATAATATTATCATGTGGTAATGAGAAATCAACATTATTTGTCATCATAACAAAGTCATTTATTAACAATTTAAAAAAAATAATAAACAAGTTACGTAGGTAATATGTGTAATTAGAGCTTTTAACGTGGAGTGATTTGGTTTTTGTTACTCAATCCTAAGGCTAGCTGTATTAAACCAGAATGTTGTCTCAATAAATAAACACAAATATAAGTAGTCAAGTTAAATTACCTGAAAAAAAAGCATTATTTATATGGTATTATCAACAAACGATTTAAAAGGATCTGGCAGGATTGTAATTTTACTCTAATTAATTTACAAAATTAATGACAATTCAATAATCTTACCTTTTTTAATCCTATAAATTGTTTGTACATAAAAAATTGAAAAAAAAAATCCTACTAAACATGTAAACGTTACGTGTTCTAGCAATTATGATCTTAAAATAATAAACAAAAACAGAAAAAGCTTATCAACAGAAAAACACAAAAAAAAAAACTAACAAAAATGCAAATTTCTCTTATTTTCTATGCTGATAAAACCTCAAAATTAATGTGTTTTTTTTTGTTTTATATTATCAAAAAGCAAATAGCAAAAAATGTAAATTTTATAATGAAAAAAACCAGGTTAAAGAGATTATTAATTAGTTAATTTTGTGTTGCAAGGTAGTGAAGTTATTTTAAATTAATTTAAGAAGATAAAAAAGAAAAAATGTTTAAAATAATTTTTATTTGTCTTTTTTTCATAAAAAATAATAATGGACAAGTTATTGCACCGTTTCAAGTAAAATATATATATTTTTTTGTTCGCTATATTTTATTATTTAAATTATTTAATTAAAATTTTACTATTCATTTAAAAAACGTTCATCACAGGTATCAATTCGTGGTGATTTGCATACGTTTAATGATTTATATCGAACATCAACATCAGTTGGCAATAATAGTGAAATAAATTTATGCAATGGTGTAATTATACATGAAAAATTTATATTAACAACAGCAAGTTGTTTACATATTAAACCATATAAACCGTATACAAATATAAGTAAACCGATGTCACCATGGATGCTATATATTGTTGCTGGTAATATATGTAATACAAATTATGTTAATAATACCTGTTATAATAATAATAATAATAAAACAACAAAGAGTATACCATTGTCTATTAATATTAAACGCAGTGTTACATCAATTGTTATTCATGATTCATATGATCCTGTCACATATGCAAATGATATTGCATTACTCAAAGTAATGTTTTTATTTTAATATAATACAAAACAATTATTTTCTCATTTCTTTTTTAATTAAAACAAATTACATAATATGTTCTATTATGAAATTTTAGTTAGATAGATCATTACCACTAAATGGTAATATGAACATCAGCTGGATTGACCTGCATAGTAATAATAACAATAAATTAGATAATTGTTTCACGATAACAAGAGATAATAATGCAAGTATTTCCTTTACTTTAATTATATTTATTTATTCATTTATGTTTTTTAATTACAGAATAATAATTATTTTTTTCTACGTAATAATGTGACAATAATGAATAACTCATATTGTAATAAATTAAATGAAATATTTAAACCAAATGATATTTGTTCACAGTATACACTGGACATGGCTTATAATTGTGGTGTCAGTTTGTATATATTTCTATATAGTCATATTTTATTAATAATTTATTTATTTTTCCATTTTGCATTTAGCCATTTGGTGATAATTTAAAATATTCATTAGATGTTGGTAGTAGTTTGGTTTGTAATAATAAGTTGATTGGCTTATTATCGTCAATCAATTCACCGTTGTCTGATTTGACTGTAAATTGTTTTGCTAAGCGTCAAACAACTGCATTTTATGTAAACATAACACAATATATAATGTGGATAAATACAGAAATGGGTGGACAACCGATACGGTTAGATGAACCGAATAAAAATGGATATGGTGGTTTGGGTGGTGCATCACCATCATTGAGTAATTCAAGTATAAATGCTGGTGGTACTGTAATAAATCATTATTATTATGGGGGAGGTGGTACAGGATCACCACCGTACGGTGCTACTGAACAGCCATCACTTAAAAAGGCTTCTGCAACCCCAAATATAAATAAAATTAATATATTATATTTTTTAATCATTATTCTAAGTCTATTTAACTTATAAATTTTATATTGTTAATAGATGTCACTCTACCTATTAGAGAATTTTAATACATACAATATAAAAACTACAATAAAAGTGTCTTTACTAAATACATATTTTTGTTTCACATTGTTATCATGATTAAAAATTATGAAAATTTATTTTAATTACAAAATATAAATAATATAATGAAACGACATCCGTTAAATTATAAATAAAAACAATTTTATAAATGCCTGTATGGTGTTAACATAACTCATACTTAATATTATAATTGTTAAAATATATTTAATTTATATTAGCACATATACATAAATATATACATAGGTGGTGGGTGTTTATTTTATTTATAAAAATTTTAATTTTTTATACCAAAAAACTGAAGACAATTTCAAATTTTTAATATAAATAAACTAAATTTATATAAATCTTGACATTGATCATGACATTCATAGAAAATTCATTTCATGATCAAAAAAAAAGTGACACGAAAAATAAATAAATAAATTTCTAATTGTTATTTTTAATAAATTAAACAAATTTCGTTTGTTCCATATTATTGAATTCACAACACTCTTCATATGGTAATTCTTGATTTTTAAATATAAAAAAGATAAGATGCATTAAAACATTTATATTAAACTAGAGTTATAGCGCCTTTAATGCGATTTTTAACGTTTGAATACTTTGAATATTGTCGAGTACATAATTTTATATGTGTCGAAGTGCTTCTAATCTTTTTGTATGTAACTTTCTTTTTTATTTATTTTACAGGGATATAAGATGATAAATACGTTATTGTGATAGTTTTCCTTTTCTTTAATAAGAATTTTTCTTGAATATTTTTCAAGCAATAAATCTACACAAATTTAATACTTAAATTACGTGCCAATTCTGTGTAGTATATATTAGTATATTTACATTAAAAAACTAAATGACTTGGCTACTCATGTGTTGTAGTTTTAATGTGAGAATGTGAAAAATAAATTAATTATTCATTAAGTAAGTAAATAAATAAATAATTTTTTTTTACAAAACACCCAAATCCATTTAAAAAAAGATTTTTAATGAAATAATTTTGTTTAATTATAGAAAAATCTCTATTAAATCGACACTATCTAAGTACTTATCTATTTTTATTTTTGTTTTAATTATTAAAGTTTTTTGATCTTTTATTTACTTCTTGTTGTGATGTAATCGATTAAAGCGTAAAACTAAATTACTTTGTAATTTTTGTATATACTATTTTCAATGTTTGTTTATGTATTTATTAAATTATTTAGTAACAATAATCTAAGGTTTATATACATAAACAGACGAGTGATTTGTAAAATAAGCTGTTCTATCATTTAGTATTGGAATCTTCTATCAAAAATATACTATTTTGAATAAATTTTTTGATAATACATAAAACTACTTTTAATAATAAAAGTTTTCTACAGTGGTATTTTACATAGCACAGTGCTATATGTTAGTAAACAATTGTGAATTAAAAGCGTTATCAATATCAATAGTGCAAAAAACATAACATTATAATATAAATGTAAACGACTCAAATCAATATGTATGAATCCAATCGTAAAAAGTAAGAAAGAAAATCAAAAACAAAAATAGAAAAATCGCAATCAGTTTTTGCTACTTTTGCATATACAAAACAAATATTATAAATATTTTTTTTTATCAACACCCTGCCAAACTGATAACAAATAATATTTTATTTTTATTTCGTAAACTGCTTTTTTTTCTTTTTGTATTCATTTTTATTTACAAATAACAAAAATTTATTCAAGGTTTTATTTGCGTTTTTTTTTCTATAAAAAAAATTTTTTTGAATTCACTTGAAAATTTTACGTCTATAAAAATTAATTAATAAAAATGAAAAATAAAATTATTTTTTAAATAATTGATGTTAACCAAATAAAAAATAATATTTATTTATTTTTTTCAATTGCAATTATATCTTTTTATTTATAAATTAAAATGTAAATTCAAGTACAAATTGAATGAATGGAAAATAAAAATCTATTTTAATAAAGGAATGATGGCAAAGAGCGACTATGTATTGTACCTTGATGTTTTAAAATTGAATATTTATGTTTTACAGTAATTAAAGGTGAACATACTTATATATGATGTCTTATATTAATTTTAAGCTTTTGAAATAACTGTTTGTGGTCGAATATTATATGCTTAAATATAATCAAAAAATAATAAGAGTTTAAATGCAAAAGAAATTAATTTTTAATTAACACAAAAACAATTTATCTAATATATTTTGTTTATTTCATTTCCAAAGTGTTAATTTTTCAATGTTTATTCTATAAATATTTAACAGGTTAATGCAATAAACAGGTAAGATGTTACAATAACAAGTACTATCTCTACACAAAAATAATATTTTATTAAAATAAAGTCAACAGAAACATTGAATTCTACTGATTAAAACTAAAATAAACATGGAATTTTTTTTTTTTGGAAAAATAAATAAAAACCATAAGTAGGTAACACTTGTATCAAGTAAAATGTAAGCAAAGTGTATAAACAGCAAAAAAGAAAAATAATAATAATGTTAAAATTTAATTAAATTTATTGAAAAAAAATCTTTTAATTTTAATGTTTCACTGGCAAATGAAATAATTTTTACTTAAATTTAAAATAAAAAAAAACTGTAATAAAATTTAAAGTATAATAAAACACCAAAAAGCATATTAAGTTCTTCCCAATCAAACAATATACCACAATGCTAAAGTTACTTAATTCTATATAATTAAGTATAAGTATAAGTATATGTATTTATTTTTTAATTCATTTAATTATATAAATTTTATTTTATAGAAATTTTAGACATTTTTTTTTATATATATATTTTTAGTACGAATAAACAAAAACACCGGTCTCTATCTTATCACTTGTTGTTGAATATTTCTGTCTGATTTATACTTTAAATAAATGTATTTTTTTTAAACAAAGATAATAAAAATAAACTTGCTTTAAACATATAAAATACAAATTATAAATGGTATTTTATACAATAACTAAATATATAAATAAATAAATAATATTTGTTTAATTATATATGAATTTTAATTATTTTTATTGCATTTTTAATATTATTTATTGCAATTTTACCAGCAATGTAATTACCACATAAATTTTTTGATGATTTTTTATTTATATTTTATTATATCAGACATGGGTTTCTGGTGTGCTTTTTAATGTTAGATTTATGATCAACAAATTTTATAAATATTTCTGTGTTTTTATGTAAACGTAATATATAGAATAGTTTTGTTGAACTTTTAAGCATGATAAAGCTTTAAAAATGCACTTTTATAATAAGTTCATTTGGTTTCTGTAACTTACTAGCAATGTTTTGTTTAAATTTTGTCAAATCTAATATTTAAATCAAAATAATTTTCAGATTTACATAAAAACGACATCAGTAACATTCATTTGATTTGAAAATATGACTTAATGCTCTCTAAATACAACCATGATTTATACGTTTTTGTTATTTAATCATGAATCATCTAGATGCGAGATTTGTAATATACAAAAAAGAACCATAAATGTGTAATGAAAAAAAAAAATATTGATTTTAAATTTGGATATAAGTAATTTAAAATTCCATTCAAAGACCTTTAAAATTGAAAGTTTTTAATCAATTACAATAGCGTGCAGTAAATCAGTTAAAAGTAAATTAAATTAAATTAACTCAACAAAAAATTAAGTTAAATCATAGAAGGTCATCCTATACACGTGTAAAAGAACACAAAACAGCTGTTTATGTTGGTAGAGAAAAGAGGTAAATAAACAATTAAATGAAGATATATAAAATAAAATTATTCCAGACAGTAACATTTGAACCCATAAATAAACTTTTAAAGTTAATGGAGGCTTATGTGAATACAAATAAATACCGAAAAGTGGAATAACAAGAAACGCCTCGTCTTTATTAAATTGATTAACAACATAAAATTATCATGAAGTACGCCACTGTCTCTTGAATATTCAATCGAAGTAAAAAATAAAACACCTCAATACAACAGCAGAGAAAAAAAATTAATTCAAAGAAGAAGAAAAAATCAACGTCACACGCGACGTCATGTATCATTAACACAAAAATAAATAATGAAAAAGATAATATAAAATTAAAATTTAAATAATTAACTACATTCACGATATATATACATGCACGAATAAAATTCAAAACGTTTTCATATTAGTATGAATAACAAATAAAATAAATCATCGCGACCGCTACTTTTAACTCGCATTGAAATGAAAGAAATTAATATAAATATAAATAAGCAAAAGATCGTCGTCGTCGTCGTCTTCATCGTCTTCATCGTCGTCGTTTTAGTCGTCGTTTATTATTTTTATGTTTTTTTTTTAAAATACTGTAAAGAAATACAAAAAAATAAAATAAAAAGAATTAAATAATTTTCCACTTCTCAACTCAGTTAAGTTAAGTTTGTTAATCGAATAATAAGGCAAATATTTTGTTTTTTGTTTCTGTGTGTTTATTATTATTATTATTTTTATACACGTAGTTTGTTTCTGGAATTAAAAATAATAATTTATTAAATAAATTATAATACGGCTTATTTAAAGTGAAATAATTAATTAAGTTGGAAAATTAGTTTAGCAAAAAAAGTTGAGTGTGTTTTTTTTTTTTTTTTGTTAATCATGTGTATTGGAAAAAATTATTGACTTTGGTTCGTGCCATGGATTAATTGTTACTAATTTACTACCGTGTGAGTGCATATTTTTCTCGCTTGTTTTTCTCAACATTAAAATTATTATTAAAAATTAATTAAATTAACAAAATAGTAATAATTAATATTTATTGAACAAATAAAATGCAATGCAAGTAAATTTTTAATGAATAATAAAAGAAGAAACTAAAATAGAAAATTTTACACAATTTTAGTGTTGCTATAAATAACTAAATAAATAGCAAATAACAAACTAACAGGATAAATTAGCAATAAATTGTTATAAATAAATGAAAAAAAAGCATAATTAACATAAAAAGAGCAAATAAAACCCAAGTAATTAACCAAAGAGAACAACAAACAACCAATATTATTAGTTTGCTTCACATATTACTGCATTTTTTATTTTTTTTTTTTTTTTGCTCTTTTTTCGTTAATTCTTTCCACTTAAATTCTTTAGTAAAAGAAAATAATAATAATAAAAATACTGAAAGTGCCAAGAAGTGTTGATTGTTTATTTTATTATTTTGCTTAAAGTTTTTTTTTTATTTTATCATTTCTTCTCTAAAATGCTTACAAAAAAAAAAAAAAAAACTTTATTAACACAAAAATAAAACGTAAAGTAGATAATAAAATGCAATAAATTTAAATACGTCGACGACAAATTTTATTAACATTTATTATTCAAAATGTATTGTGCTTAACTAAGAATAAATATTAAACATAAAATAAATTAAAGAAAATAAAAGTAAAGTAAATTGTGTTTAAGTTGGTTTCAATTAAATAAAATGAAAATAACAATTGTTTTGTTAAAAATAAAATTATAAAAAAAAAAATTGAAGAAAGTTTATTAAAGCAAAATTAAAACTAAAAGATCAAGTGTATCGTAAGATAATAGCCAAGGATTTAATAGAACATTATTTATTTTATTATTATTTATTTATTTTTTACTTTTGAAAATATTTCTTAAAGGTAATTACAATGATTTGCAATTTTTTTTTTTTGAAATAGTTGCAAGCAGGGTGACTGACATAACTTTATAAAATTACTAATAAAAAAGATTTTAATTTATTTTAAATTCTCTAGTGTTATTTCGAGATAACTTAAATATAACAAAATAAACAAACAAGAATAATTTAAAATACTGTAACTACTGATTGTGAACAAACAGAAACCACAAAACCAGTAACCAACTAAAACATTTTAATATTTAAGAAACACTCTGTAACTAACGACAGTATAGTAATAAAAAAATAAAAAATAATCAGAATTACATCAGAAGCCAAGTAAATTAAAAGCGGTTCGTGTACTTGATAAACATCACAATAAACAGACACAAAAATTAATTACATTTTAATTAAATTTATACAACAATAACAATGTAATAATAAATAAACATAATTAAACGGTTAATTTATACATAATTGTTCATTCATTAATTTAATTTAATTTTTAACAAAAATTTATTTTTATTTAGACAATAGTATTTGTATCTGAGCGGAATTTTTCATGTTTTTTATTGATTTTTTTTTTTTAGAATTTTTTACTTAAATAATTAATGAAATATTAATAATAATTTATACAAAAAAATAATTTTTTTAAATTAGTTTTTATTTTTTAATTAAATATTAATTTACAGCTGTTGTTTAGACGGCGGTTATAAATCACCACATAATTATTGATTTTAATGAAGAAAAATGAAATATTCTTTCAAAATAAAAAGAGTTGATAAGAGTGAAACATAAACAATTCTAATACGTATTTATGTTATCATAGTAACAAACTAAAATATAAGCCAATAATATTATTAATAATAATAATAATAATAATAATAATAATAATAATAATAATCATAATAAAATTCGATTAAATAAATTTAAAAACCAAGAACTTATTGCACGCATCGAAATAATAAAACTATCAAAATAGAGAACAAAAATAAAACGAACGAAATTGATTTGTGTACAATGGAAAAACATCATCACATCATTATATTTATGACAAACAAATATAAAAATACTTGAATTTAATCAAATAGTGAAATTAAATAAATTTTATTCAAATGTATTGATTGATTTGCGGTGTCTATGCTAAACTATAAAACTGTGCACGTAAATAAAAATAGCAAGTTTAGCAAATTTTAATTTAAAGAAATTTGTCAAACAACAAAATAAAAACAAAAGGACAGAATCATTTTCATTAATTAATTAAAATTTATTATATGCAATTAATGTATTAATATAACTGTATAAATTATATATAGTTTATCTTGCAAATAAATAATTAATTATTGAATAAGTGACTCATGACACTGAAAACCTTAAGAAATCACAATAATTTCTTTAATTTGAATGAATTATTTACTAATTATGAATAAATTTGATCATGTTTATCGATAAATAAATATTTTCAAGATTTCGTATTCAAATATTAGAAGCTTAAGCTTTTATTAAGGTCAAATAAATAAAATTAAAAATGATAGCAATATTGCTAAAAAAAAAGCAACTAAAAGTAGACAATGCGTATATAATGCAATAATATTATTCAATAAAGTATGTAATAAAATAAAAGATAAAGTTTATTTTTAACTAAAAAAAAACAAGTTATTATTTAAAAAATGGTTTTTCATTTTACAAATACAAATAAAAGTTTGATATAATGTGACAATTAAATAACAGATAGCTTGAAAAAAAGATATTTAATTATTTTGGATTAATTTATTTGCAAGCATCTTGTTATTTTTTTTTCAAACATGATGAAGATTATAAACCAAGAATATTAAAAATCAATTTTCAAAACAATAGGCTGCTTGTTTTTACTTCGATTTGATACTAAAAAGTAAACACTTCAATGACGAATATTTTACAGAAACAAGTTTTCGTCTTCACACATTTAGTTTTCCTACGAATTTTTGTTTACTTAATAATAATTATTATTGATTTCTTATTCGATTTAACAATTTAATTCTCCTATTTACTGGAAAATGATTCACATTTATTTATCAATCAGTCAAAAATAACTGCTAAATTATTATTTATCAATCAGAGAAAAATAGTCAGAAAATTTAATTTCACTAATAAACAATAAATGCAACAACTAATTTCATATTAAATTTTAGGTATTGCAAAGTTTATAATTTTCCCTAAAGAAACATAAAAATAAGATTTTTATCGCAAAATAATTAAAGCAAATTATTTATATTAGAATCGAAGAGAAAATTATATCATATAAAATTAAGCAGCATATCTTATCAGTACACTGTCGTTTCTACTTACCTAATATTTTTTCGTTTATTAACGAATTAAAATCCACAACAAAAACATCATGTCTAACATTAAATTTAATTTTCTTTATTTAAATACATATATATTCAAGGCAAAAATGTTAATTTTTAAATTATTTTATTTTCTCTTAATTTAGTTATTAAATATGAGACAATGAAAGAGCATGTGATATAATTCGTTTCTGTAATATTTATTAAAATTTATAAATATGTTTTTGTTACTTGTTAACACTACCATTATCACAACGCTAAAATTATTATTATTAATTTAGTCGTATTTTTTGCATTTTTTTTTGTACTTATGTATTTTGTACTTACTTTTATTACTTTTATATGATATAAAATTCATTCGTCTTTTTAAAAATTAATATTGCTATACTTTAAATATTCAATTTTCTTACCTCATTTTATGTAATTATAATTTAAAATAATAATAATCGCTGATAAGAGAAGGCGGAATTTTCTTTCGAGGCGACATACTCTATTTAATTTGTTTGTTTTTGCTGTTAGTTTATTTTTTTTTAATTTCTTTATCATTTCTAATAATTCACTTTATTTAAACGTTGGATAATAATTAATTCATTCTATTTAAAAATAAAAAAATAATAATAAATCATGTCGTTGTTTTGTTTGGTCTTTTAAAAATTTAAATGCATTTTGTAAATTTAATTACATTTAAAAATTAACAAGTTGAATATTATTTATAATTTATTAAAAATTTATCAATTTTTTAAGGTAATTTATTTCGTTACTGTGTTTTCTTCTCTTTTTCAACAATAAAATTTAATTATTTAATATTTGTGTACATTTCGCAAATGTCAAATTCTTATGTAATTTTAAAAAGTTACGTTTATATAGGGTAGTTGGATCTCTAATTTATATTAAAATGCACATAAATTAACATTTAGTTAAAGTAACGGTTTGTATCATTATTTTCAACAAAATTATCATTAATTAAAAGGTGTGAATACTTGAAATGTTTATGCAGCGATAAATTTTTTTTTTCTAATCAACTAATTTTGTTTCAAGGATTTGTCAAAAAAACATTTTACATTGTTAACAAAACGTAAATCAACTGTCACCGGGTAATTAATAACACGTTTATTATAGGTAACTCATGGTTACCTAGCTTCATTTATTGTTTTTATTTTAAAAATATGAATGACATAATTATTAAGCTTACTTTGTGAAGTATTAAATATGCAAAGTAGAGAAGAAAAAAATAAAAAAAAAAAATCGCAAAGTAAATAAAAGCAATTTTGTTAAATTAATGTTGATGAGCTTACTAGTTACTGCGCTTATTTATATATTTTTATCATTTTAATTAATTCTTGTTCTACTTATTAATTATAAATTTTTAATTTTCATTAATTAATGAATTTATTTTATTATTTATTTCTTACAGTTTCATCAATTTCTTTATATAAAAAATAAATAATAATAAATTTTTGCACAATAAAATGGAACGCAAAAGTGGACGATCGTCTAGTCAAATATCAATTTATGATTATCCAGAACATTTAAATCCATTTTATGAAGATGATCAACATAAACGTCTTAGATTTTGGCATATTGGTAGCAATGGAAAAAATAAAACAAAAACCGGACGTAGTAATAGTTTTAGCATTGATGGTATTAGAGATATGTGGTAAGTTAATCATTTATTTTCATTATTATTTTATGCTTCATTAAATTACATTAAAAATAATAAATATAATATAAATATATATATAAAGTATAAAATCCACTGTTGTCATGTTAAAATAAATATATTTCCTTGTTATTATTACAGATATTTCTCAAAAATTGTGACAAGTTTTTCTTAAAATTATTTATTAATTAATTTGTGTTGTTTTGTGATCTATAAAAGTGTTTAACTAATCTTTTTCTTATAAACGTATAGTTAAATTTATTTTGTAGACCTTACAACTATAAGAAAATTAATAAGTAGTTTCAACAAAGTGTGAAAATTAGTAACAAAGTTACACTATAATAATTCAGATAATCTAATCTTTTGAATTATGTAATTAAAAATCGTTACTATCGCAATTTCTATAAAAAAAATAAAAAATTATGTACTTGCTTATATGATAATATTAAAGAGACACTACTATATTTTCATATACATTATTCCTAATTATAAAGTAAAATCCATTTATTTTAATAAAACAATTCGTGGATGTAAGTAGTTAATAAACTAATTCATGTTTAAAAATTAAAAAAAAAAACAAAGTAAAAAGCTTCAACCTTCACTTCCGTTTAAAAAATTAATGGCAAACAAATAATAAAAATTATTAATTATTAAAAAAAAAAATAAATAAGAATAGTAAAAAATCCGAAGACAAAAACAAAAACCAACGCCCAATTATCATTAAGTTTAAATAAATGGATTTATAAACAATAAGTGGGATGTTTACATACAAATTTTCAATAAATTTTTATTTTACCGATTTATTTCATTGAACATTAAAGCTGCCTAATACTAAAATTGGATTTATTTTTATTTTATAATCTTATCAATATTATTTTTCTGTCTTTTTATTAATTTTTTCTTTTTACTATCTGTCTTATCTTAAGATTTCTCTTTTTTCTATTATTCTGTATAACAAGAAATTTTATAAAATATATAAATAATTTAATTTATATTTTATTTATTTAAAACATAGAACATTTTAATTTTGTGTAATGCCTAAACCCACAAATTTATTATTCTAGTATTCTTCATACTGAGATACTGAAAAACATATATACATACATTTTTTATCAATCTATTAAGTAATATTAAATTAATTTTCAAGCATAACATTGGATATGTATGTAATTATTCAACAAATTAATATAATTTCAAGTTGAATGAATATACTTCTTTAAAATTTTTACTTTCTGACGTTATTTATTATTGCATCATTATTAATTATAAAAAAAATGTAATTAAATAAACAATCCATAGAATAATTAAAAAAAAATCTCTACATAAAAATAAAAAAAAGCTTAGCAACAGCATTGTCATATAGAAATATGGTTTAAATGTTTACTAAATGTAAAGAAAATGTTTTTAATTAAATGTGATTTACTAGTTAATTGACTTAATAAAAACGCGAAACAAAGTTATTATTATCATTATTAATTTCTTAATTAAAATTACTATAAATAAATATAAAAACATGAGAAATAAATCTTTTTACTACTAACATGAAAGTATAATTAATTTAAATTAAAGTAAATTTTAAGTATTTTTAACTAGTTTATGAATCAAAAATTTGTACTAATAATACAATAAATATTTAATTCAGAGTTTAAAAGTCATTGGTAATAATAATAATAATAAAATTATTAAAAAAAAAACAGAACAAATCGTTTTATTCTTGCAATAAAAAAAAAATCAGTTTTTTTTTTTTTTTTGTTGAATTTATTTTTTTTTTTTATTTTCATTTTTCTTGTACTTCATTAGTCAATTAATATTTTATAATTATTAAATTTCTTTTAAGGTCCTTTAAATCATTTCGTTTAAGAAAAAAGTCATCAACACTAGGTATAAATAAAACATCGGAAAGTCCACCACCATTAAGACGTAATTATATAGATGTTAATAATTCAAAAACAAACTATGGTACATTAGACTCAAGACATACAGTCACATTAGGCTTAATGAATAATACAAATAATAATAATAACAATTATAATAATAATAATGATGATAGTTTACAATTTAAAAGAAATACAAATTATCGTAGCTCATTGCAGGATATGAATAAAATGAAGGTGTTTATAGATAAATTAATAATTTTTGAAAAATTTTGTTTTTATTTTAATTATATTTTTTTTAAAGGTAAACGAGGATGTCAGCTTTACAAGAAATAATCGCTATCGCAATACATTGCAAACAAGTAAGAAGGAGCATGCGCCGCCACCACCAACTACAAATCGGTACATGTATGGTGGTAGTGTTACACCAAATACTAATGGACGGTATACAACACGCGGCATGACACCTGGGTAACATAACTGAATCATAGAAATATAAAAAAAAAAAACAGAAAATTAATTAAATAATTTTTTTTTTTGCTAAAGTTCCTCACAAACAAGTTTAAACAGTACAAATCCGTTTGAGGATGATGATTCAATATCGTATTGCACAGATGCGAGCAGCGTTAATCAGATGGGTACAACATCAACACCAATAAAAAGGCCGGCAAGGAAAAAAAGACGAGCACCTCCACCACCAACCCAACCAATTGTTGTAAGTAAAAATTATTGTTTTTTAATTATTAACTATTAAGTAAAAAATAAAAATTAATAATATAAGAACAAACAAATATTAACGCTGCTCGGCTAGAAGGAAAATCGTTTTGTTGGAATGTTTTTAAAGTAAGAATATTAATAAAAGTATTTTTGTTATCTTATGCTAGACTTAATCTAGTTACCATATTTTTTTATTTGTTAAAGTAAGCTAAATAATTCAATTTAATCTTAATTCACTGATTTTATTTTTTAGTTTCTCTTTTCAATTTATAAAAAATATCTTATATTCATAGCGTAGCTCACCTACATCAAGTAAATATTGTTATTGTTTGTTTTTTTTTTTTTTAATAGAAAATATATGATAAGATAATTTTTGTTTTTTTTATGTTGAATTTACTGATAATTCAGGTGTTTTGTGCCATATTTATTTAATTTTTAAAAAAATGTTTAATTTACTTTTATTGGTATAATAGTAAATAAACTGAACTAACTTTTTCTTATATATAATTTATCAATGACACATTCATAGCAGTGCCATCTAGTACTAATTGTTTTATTTACTTTTTAGATTCCTCAAATCATCACGAGTTGTGAAGAAAATACAACCAACGGTATAGAATTACATATCCATGAAGATAATTCACCAATAATATTAAATGATAATAATCCAGAAGCAGTTCAAATACACAGTTTAACTGCTGAAATTGAATCATTTGTTAAAAATGCAAATGATTCAAGTGATAATTCAAATGATAGCGATAAAGGAACAAATATGGAAAGACTTAGCGGCGATTGTGTTGATAATATTAAAATAGAACAGCAGCAGCATCAAGAGGTTTTGAAAGTAAAAGTAAATCTCTTAGATGAGACAAATGAAAGTAATAGAGTAATTAAAGAAAATCCGTTAGTGGAAAATCATGAAAGAAGAGAAACATCAGTAGAAAATGACATTCGTGCACAGATTCCACTTTTTGTTGAGGAAAAAAGTGTAGGAGTTATAAAACATGAAAGACCACATACTCCAATTAGTTCAGAAGTAGATGATATTCTTGATGATCCAACTACAGCAACCCCTATGGCATCTAATGTTACATTAAATGAACTGCGAATAACCGAATCAACCGATAATATAATAAATAAAATTCAGGACACTACAATTAAAACAGATAATTATGAATTTAAAGTGCGTTATGTGCCGCTTAAAGGTTCCTTTGATGAGGAAGCACAAGTGGACGATAAAATTCGTGATAGTTCAAATGAAAATGTAGTAGAACGTGGAAACTCATCTAATACACTAGTCAACGTTGGACGTCGTCGTTCCGTTAAAGAAATAATTGATTCTATAAATCGTAGTCAAAGTTTACTGAAAATTAACCGTGATAAGACAACCACTACAGATTCTTCTATACAGTCCCAGTCAAGCGAGAGTATAACACGAAATATTAATGAGATTAATGAGAGTCAGCGTGAAATTGAGAAAATGTTAAAAGACATATCGAAAGATAGTCCCGTGCCCGAATGTGATAATGATTTAAATAACATTCCAATAATGGTATTGGAAAAATTTGAACAATTTAGCAATACAAATACTGGCAAAGGTAGCGAAGGAAGCCCAAAAACACCAAACAGTGGTGATCAACAGCAGCAACCAACATTTGAAAAATGCTTTTTACGAAAAAATAAAATTGATAATGATGTGACACTGCGTACAGACTGGAATCCCTTACCGAAACCTCGTCGAAGTCGTCATCTGTCTGCAGAACTAGGGCATACGGAGTCTTCTTAATTAAACAATGAATAATTATTATTTGCATATTTTATCTGTTTGTATATTTATTGTATTACATTTATAATAATTAATGTATATAAAACAAAGAATTCATTTAAGATAAAAAAAATAATTAAATTAAATATTAATTGGTTTATACTTTTTCATTTGACTCTCCAGATATTTAACGAATCGTCCAAAATTTGTACGTACCGTACTAACAGCGGGGTAACGCTCACCTAACTCCTTTTTCTGTTGTCTCATTTTATTCTTTAATATTTTCTCTAATTCCCTTGCCTTTTGACTTAAATTTAATTCATAAACAAGGTGATCCCAATCGTTGTCGGAGAACATATCCATTAAACTATCTAATGCTTCGGATATTGCCCATGCATCACTTTCCGTTGACAATTCTTCAATTACAAAAATGACAATTAATTTTATTAAATTTTCAGGTAGTAGGCAACCGAGAATCCCTAGCATTTTTAACCAATTGGCACGAATTTCAGGCTCGTCACAATCCTTGACACCGCACAGCATTAATTCTAAATCATCAATTGTCATTTGCTTAAATAAGTGTGGAGAGTTACGTAAATGTTCTAAAGCGGATCGCATCAATGCTGTTGAAGCTTCTAGTACGATATTGTCCGGGTGACTTTGAAATACTTGGTGACCTAAATCAACCCAAACATTATATACTCCTTCAGCGCCTCCTAAGTCTTCTGTTGTCAATGTATTGCATAAATTTTGAAGACATAACAGTGATGATGTTCGAAGTGATTTTAATCTAAAAACCAACAAATATTATCAAAAAATTACTTGAGATTGATAACCTGTAATAAAGAATTACTTTTTTAATAAATTTCCCTTTTTTGAGTTCTCCCTAAGAATGTCGAAAACATTTTCAGGTAATGGTTGTGCTCTTTGCCATAATTTCTCAACTAAGCCCAATGATTTTATTGCTTCTAGTATTTCAATTGGTAATTTATCTGAATTTTGTAAATTTGTTGAACTCGAATGAGCCGAGGCATCATAGTCATGAACACTTTCAGCATCTGATACATCATCTTCCATTTCATTAGCAGGCACTTCCTCATCGTTTGAACAAAGATTTGTCATAGTTTCTGCAGCAACACGTTGCGCATCTAATAACCAGCTGATTTTCTGAATTTCAATATCTAAATTAGATGGCAACTCATCTTGGCGGCGTCTCCTAGCAGCCTCCTGGTCGGTTTCATCCTCAACAATTCTTGATTCATCCATAAGACTTTCATGTGTTGCAGTTTTGTCATCGGATTCTTCGACAAGTGGTAATATACTTGATAAATTGCAAACAATTTGCCTATGGTTTACTGCTAATGTCTTTGATACTCCCAAAAGTATAAGATTTAAATTTGGCTCCGCCATTCCTGGTACATTTGACATTATAGCAGCAATCAGTGATTTCAATAATGTGTGTGGGTGATCATCTTGGGGTATATTTAAAAGACTAGCAAACTGTGGACCACAATTATTTAGCTCCTTCCATGACGTTGGATTATCTTCTGATATTACTAAAAGACAATGTGCTACCGCGATTGCTGAAAACAATAATTTAATAAAATTTCACAAAGAAACATAAATAATGAACCAAGTACCTATATCTAAGCCGAAAATTTCAAAATTAAGACCCCTAATGAAACTCTGTAATAATAATGACTGATTGAAGCAATCTAGCGCGAGTGAACTGCTTTCGCATAAATTCCATACAAGATTTACTGCTTGTAAAAAGGTATCAGCGTATTCATCCATTTGATTATTCATTGATTTATCGAAAATAGGTACCCATCCTTGAGTAGACGCGTATTCATGTAAAAGAGCTAATAATGGTGTAAGTATATCCTGGTCTACTAAATATTCACAGGTATCTAATCCACAAACAGAGAGATTACGAAAAGCACCGGCAGTTGCTTGACGTATACTGCGATTAGGATCAACTAGAAACGGTGCAGCTATTCTAACTATATCACTCTCCACTATTGCAACCAAATGACGGTTATGTTGTGCTAATGTCGCCAAGGTTTGTAATCCGCAATGTTTTTCTTCGACACTAATTGATTGTAATTGATCAATTATAGACGCTACTGGCCCATCCGTTTCTACATCATCATCCATTAAATCTTTTTCTAGGTTCAAATCATGTAGACTTGGTATTCCAGTTGGATTATTTACTTTTGAACGAGTTTTCACTCGTTTTGTTTTACCCATCTTGAATATTAAACACAAATTAATTAATTAACAAAACACTTAAATTAATATCACAAAAAATCTAATATTAATAACCTTTTTTCTATATTATTAAAGCTTTACAAAAAAATTCACTTACTTTATAGCACACGTTTATTTTGACTATGACAGTTGCCAAATAGGGAATGTATAACCTGAAAATTCAGAAATTGCTTTCACGCGATTTGCACGACATCTGCCACATTATTATAACCTTATTAGGTCGTTTTCAAAATATTTTTTTATCTTTAAATAAGTAGTTTTAGATATTTAAGGATTTATTAAATTGTTTAAATAATTTAATATGAAGAAAAGATTAAATTAATTAAAAGTTAATATTTTGATTTCTAAAATATTTTATTTGTTTTTTTTTTTCATAAGACATTACATAAATTTATTAAATAATTTTGGCAATGCTCGATAAAAGTCTCGTAGCATTTTTATAATTTCTCTGCTTTAGTAGAAACATTTCGTTACACATCAATTTATGTAAAGAAATTTATGTTTCATTATTGTATTTTCGTTTTATAAATAATTCTTTAAATCCAAATTGTCATCACTTAGTAAGAGATATAAGGATCAACACGAAGGTTTAAAAAAACAGGAAACTTTGTTTACACAAAAATAATCTTTATTCAGTCACATGCAGCTCTATACATATTAATATTTATTTTTATTACTTCTTTTTTTTTTTTAAATATAAAAACAATCTACAAAAATATCCATTAAAAATTTTATTGTATTATTATTAAATAGTTAAAATATTATTTTTTACTTAACTACATTAATTAATTATGTATATATTTTATTGATTATTGTTTATAAGTTTTGTTACTCAAACGGACAACTTGGTCATCATTTATGCACTTTTTCGAGTCTCGCATTCAATTTATATTAAATCCCTGCACCAAAATAAAGTACACAAATTTCTTATTTTTCTCTACTAGGCACATTTAGTTTTGTTATATTTTTATTTTATATTACTTTTACACAAAATATAATTGTTATCTTAATTAAACATTTATAGATGATTGATTGTTGTTTTAATATCTTGTAATTTAGAATATTTACTTGTCAGAAAACAAAGTAAATTTATTAATATTATTTTCTTCTAACAATGAGCTGATTTTTCTTTTCTTTTTTTTTATTTTTAATGTATATTTCGTATTTTGTATTAATTTTCGTATATTTATAATAAAAATTTTAACAAATAGTTAGTATTTTTTTTTTATTTATTTGATTGTTTTATCAAACAACTAGTTTATTTTTATATAAATTCCTAAAAATAAAAATGAAAAGAATAAAACTAAAGACAAAAAATCTAAAAAACTATATAACATTTATTTTTATTAAAAAATATATTATAATTTTGTAATAATTTTTCTTCTAAATATTAATTAACAATGAAAAACATAAGAATAAAACAAATAATTAAACAGAAATATATAAAGTGAATAGAAATGAAAGAAAACAAATAAATTTCTAGAGGCACTCATGGTACAAATTAACTATTATAGTTAAATTATCCAATTTTTTCATCTATAATCTAATTCATTAATTAAATGTTTTAATATTTTTAGTTATTTTTTTTTAATTTATATATGTATATATATATATAATATAATAGCATTTCTAAAATGTATACAAATATTTATAAGAAGATTTCCTACAAAAGAAAATCATAACAAAAATGATAATAATAAAAAATAAAATACTAAAATTATCACGTTAAAATAATAAAGAATAAAAAAAATAATAATAATAATAAACTTAAAATCATAAACATTTAATTTGCACTTGAAGGTAATTTCTTCGTTATTTTCCTCCTGTTTTGAATAGCATTTTTTTTTGTATTAAATAAATAAATAATTTCCTTCAAATATTATGATTAAATTTAAATAGAAACTTTCCGTATATTTT
The DNA here is from genome assembly GCA_963942525.1 of Ptychoptera contaminata. Lineage (NCBI taxonomy): Eukaryota > Metazoa > Arthropoda > Insecta > Diptera > Ptychopteridae > Ptychoptera > Ptychoptera contaminata. The sequence goes on along the minus strand of OZ012636.1, from coordinate 24,579,278 downwards.
TGTTTTGTTAATTGTAAAGAATCGCTTTGGCAATTTAATTGTGCTGTTTTGTTAATAATTTAAAAAAGTTGTGTGATTTGTTTAAATTTTAAATAATTAAATTTAATGTCCACCAACCTCACGTAATTCACGATTACCTAATGGTAATGGTGGACGATAATTATTTATCACTTTTCCATCCATTTCATCGTATGGACTCTCATCACGTGCATCATAATTACGTAAATTTCTAAACAATTCTAATTGTTCGTGTGTTACTTGTATTGATTCCTTAAATAATATCCATGTTACAGATTCGGTAAATGGTGGAGTTGTTAACGATCCCAAGTATGTCCAATATGTTTTACCATTAGGTAATAGTTTTGCTGGATCTAATGCTGATGGTAATGTTACTTTATCACCTTTGTGTGTTATAAATGGCATTAATTGTGCAATTTTATCAAGTTCATCGTGATGCTCTCCAACCTACAATCAATTTAAAATAATTACTCGTCTATCCAATAATTTATAATTTTTTATAAAACATTTCGTGCATTTGAGTAATAAATTATTTTATTATTTCGCTACAATCAACACTACAGCCATCTAACAAATAAACAAACAATATTCAATAGTCTGTTCCAGAAGAAACCTTGTAATTATTAATTATTGTAATAATTATACAACTTTCTTAATTTAATTCAAAATAATAAAAAATTATTAATATTTATTTTTCTTTTGTTTCCTTAATTAAAAAAAAAACTTGAAATGATAGATTAAAACAAAAAAAAATATAAAGAAAAAACCCCAGTGAATAGCATTTCGCTGACAACTTTTTAATAAGAAATAAAAATAATTATTAATGAAAAAACCTTGGGACGTAAAACTAAAAAATTGATTAAAAACTATAAAAATACAATAAAATTAAATTAAATTAAATACGACCTAAATTGCGAGTTAAGCAAAAGTTGAATAAACTTATTATTGTTTTATTATTTTTTAAATTAATTAAATCTATATATAACATCTTTATTTACTTTTAATTTATAATGTAGTTACCCTCAACTTAACATAATTTATAAAAATTATTCACAGCGAAATTTAATTAAAAATTAGCAAAATAATACGAAAGTATAATCACGGAAATACATTTAGTTACTTTTAATTTTATCAATCAATAATTAATAAACTATAAAATCACAATAAATTCTTTAACTTTATTATTATAAACAAAATGTTTAAGAAAAAAATTAATTGATAGAGTCAAGTGTTAAGAAAACTTTTTAATTGGAAGTAATTATGTTTTAAATCGTTTAAGATAAGAAATAAATTAATTGTCAAAACGAATAGCGTGCAGGTTGACTGTTTGCTAAGATTAATTATAATTTACGTCGTTACGTAAATTCATTTTAGTTATTTTACCTTAAGGAAAACACCAAGTACAGCTAACCCATCTGGGTGGCCGGCTGCCTCACCAAATGTCTTATATTTACTTGAATTCCAATGAACAAGATGCAATTCACCGGCGAATGATTCTCCATCAACGGTATGTTCTGAGCCACGTTTATCAGAACAACCCCAATGAGCATGAAATTGTTCAATTACATAAATATCATCACCCAAAGGACCTCCAGACAATTCTGAATCACGTCCGTTTACGTCAACACGCCAACAATAGCCTTAAACAAAAATATTACGTTAAAACACAGTTCTATTGATAAAAAAAATTAAAAATAAATAAATTACGTACCTGGATTAACTAAGCTCCTTGTATGTTCAGGAATGTAACGCCATCTCAATGGATTAGCAGTTAGGTCGCTGCTCTGCTTAATTACTTTTGAACAAATATCCACAGGTGATTGGCGTTGGCCACGAGCTTGTGGAAACAGTTCTGCCCATTTTGCTGGACCTAATTTAAAAAATAGAAAAAAAAATTATTAAAAAAAATTATTATTTGGCGCAGTGACGAAAATATAAAGGAAAAATACAAAATTGAATTAAAAAATAAATTAAATTTAGAAAGTAATTAATTAAAATAAATAAAATGTGTTGATTTATATTCGGAAAAATAAACAAATATATTTGTTAAAATAATATTTATGTTCGTTATAATCGATGAAAAATCGCAAGCACTCTCTTTTCATCACAATTTTCATTAAATAAAATTAACATTAAATTTAAAATAATAACACTTAATAATAATAATAATAATAATAAAATGAAAAAATTTAAATAATTTTATTTATTTTTTTATTTTTAGTTTTTCTTATTTATTTTAGTAAAAATAATTGTTTTAAATTGTTTATTTTTTTGCTGTCCGCAATTACTTCATATTTTTTATTATATTACATTTGGACGTGCAATTATTTAAAAATATATATATATAATGAAATTTAAAAACAATGTTGAAAAACATCCTTTCGACAAAAATAATTTTAAAAAGAAAATTCTATTAATTAACGTCAACAGTATTTATTATTTCTCATTTTCATTAACATCATTTTCAAATGAAGGATAATAAATTCACGCGAATAATGTTATTTTAACCTACATATCGATTGCATCGCTACACATTTTTAAAAATAGAATTATATTTATTTTTTTTTTTCAAAAAATTGCAAATTGACAAAACAGGGCAAAAATTCTTTGAATAATAAATTATTTATAAAGTAATAAAAAAAAATTTATTGCGCCTATTTAATTAAATAAAGGATAATAGAGTTATTATATAATTATATACATATATAAATTTATGTAAATTTTGATAGCACACTCACGATGAAAATCACTTTAAAATCATTAACAATTTATATAACATACAACCATCTGTCATTTAAAACTTGTTTTTTTGTTAATTAAATTAAGAAAACACATAAAATTATTTTTTATTGTTTTTTGATTAGTATTTAAATGATTTTTATTATATTTAATTAATAAATATAATTAAATTGTTATTATTTTATTGTTTTAGTATTAAATACTTCTTGTTTTATTGTTATTTATTATTCTGAACAAATACTTAAAACAAATATAATGTATATAACCAAGTTTGTTTGTTGAAAAGTATTATTATTTAAATTAATTTGTTGTTTAATTTAATTTATTAGTAAATAATTTAACAAAATATTATAAAAAAAAAACACGACAAATTTTTATTCTCATCAAGAATTTAGAAAATATTAATAATTTTTCTTTTAAATGTATCATAAACACGATAATTGATTATTTTTTTTTCTTATTTATTTATTTTTTTTGTTTTTTCTTTTTTTATAGAAACATTAATTATAATGTATAGTAAATACAACTATAAAATTATTACTTTATTAATAATTGTTTGATTTGATAAGAAAATTATAGAAAACTAAGAACGTGGCTGAATTAATGACTACAGTAAAAATAACTAAAAACAAGCATCAGTTATAATTACAAAAATAATTTTATAGACAAGATAAGTATCAATTTTATAACAATAACATATTATTATTATTATTTTTTTTATTATTACATAATGATAACTTTTTTTATATATTTTTATGCTTGATATAAAAGTCTCACTTTGTTTTATGGTAAAACAGAAATTTTTTATGTCTGGTTTTATTTGGCTTTTTATTTCCATTATTTTGATAATGATGACATCAGGCGTACAGTACAAAGCACGTGATACATTTAATTATTTGATGTTTTATAAACAAGCAACAGGGTTTATCGTAATAATTAAGACAACAATAGGAATGCAATTATATTAAAAAAAAAGACAATTAATATAGAAGGTAGGAAAGTAACAAAATCTTATACAAAATCAAATTCAAAGTGTTTAAAACTTTACTTGTACCTTCTGTATTAAATATACTTTTGATTTGATAATTAGTTTTATTTGTATAAACAAAATAATAAGTAACTCTTTTTATGTACTTAAAATAAAATAAACAAATATAAAAATAAAACCTTATCAAATAAAAACACTTTAATATAATAATAAAAATAAAATAGTGATAATAACACAAAATTGTATTAATAAGAATTTATATCATCAATTAAAATCATATAATTATTAAGCACGAGATTAAAATATTTAAGTCACGTATAATAATTATTATCAAAACAACAGTACAAAAAAATGAAAAATAATATATATTAACATAACACGATATGTATATAAATATTAATTAATTAAAATGTATTATATTTTTACTTAAAGTAATGTAATTAATCATTTCTTATTGCAACAAATATGTCTTATCATGTGTGAATATATGTTACAAATAAATAAAACTGATAAGACTTATTAATAATGATAATAATATTATATTATTAGTATATTTCGCATTAAATATTTTTTTATTTTGATTTATTCATTTTTTCTTTTTTTTCTGTTTCAGAAAAACATTGAAAGCATATTTTTGCTTATTTCTGCATAAAAACATGTACTTAGAATCTAAATATTATATAACATTTTGTTATTAAATTTTAGATGCAATTTTCTAAATAAGAAAATTAATTTACTTATTCATAAAAAAAGGGGAATGACGTAAAATGACCTTCCTAAAGATTCATTTTATGAATACAAATTATATTTATTAAAAACAAATAATAATTTTCTATATTTTCCTTTTTATTCTCATTTAAATTTTCATTGTGTCATAAAAATGTAATAATAAATAATTGATATTATTAGAAAAAATTAACTAAAAAAAATGCAATAAATTTAAAGAATAAAATTAATTAAATCAAAGTAAAAATAAAGGTAATACAGGAAAATAATTAATTTTTAATGCATAATTAATTTTGTAATTGATAAAAGAGAAAAAATTAATTAAAATTTTTTTTATAAATAAAATCAATTACTAATTATAATTATTATTTTTTTTTAATTATAAACAACTATTTATAGACTTATTTAATTAAATACATATTTTAGAAAAATCAAATTAATCTTTTCAATCTTAGTAACTGAGATTTGTATAGAGTAAAGTTTGTTTTTATTTTAAAAGCTATAAAGCTATATTTCTTTATTTTTTGAAACTTGCTGAAGTATTTATATAATTTATTTTATTTGTAAAGTGGATGCATTTTTAAGTAGATTGTTATTTGCATTCATATTTTTTTTTTTAATTTTAAGGAAATTCATGTTTATTTAATAAAATAGGATCATAACTTTCAGAATTTTTTAATTAAATAATATTTACAACAAAATTACTGCACAGCAATTGCTGCTTGTTTATCATGTGTTTTTTGTTAAAAAATTAAAGAGAAAAACAGAATTTATTAACCGAAAAATATTTACTTAAAAATCGTTTAGTTAAAAACTGTGTATTTTTATTTTGTATTGTTGCCTTGTTAATGAATCAGTTGTTAATTATTTATAAGTAAATAAAATAAATAATAATTATTATATTATATTTTATTTAGTAAACATATTTATTGATTTGAAATTTAAATGTGTTAAACAGAAATATATTTTCCTCAATGAAATTTAATTAACTCAAATAAATAAAAAAATAAATTCAATTCGTTTCTTAAAAAATAAATTTAATTATTTTGTTTATATCACATAAATATTAATTTATTTAAATAAATAATAAAAACTAAATGGTAGCCTAAATTAAAAACTTTAAATTATAAATAAAGTAATAAAAATTTTGTATACTCAGTTCCTAAAAATTAAATTAATTTGTATTTAACAACACAAAAGACGACAAAATGTTTATTTGCTATTATTATTATTGTTTTAACTTATATTTTGTTCATGTAAATTAACAAATAAATAATAAATTTATTTCAATTTAAGTAATTTAGTTTAATAAATTGACTAAATTTGTTTATTATTTAATTTTTTTATATTTTATCACTTGTTGTAGTCGCTAAATTGAATAACAACTCTTTTAACTTGTTAATAATAATCATAAAAGAACACTAATGGATCCTTTGAACTGATTAATGTAAATAATTTTGTAATAAAATTTTATGAAAAACGAATTATTGTCCATTAATAAAACTGTGTCGAGAGCAATTTTTTTAATAGATATATTTTATTGATATTAATTTTTGGTGGCGAAAAATAAACATTTTTTAAATAAATCTGTTGAACTCTAGATTCTATAGTTGCTAAGAGATTTTTATTTTATTTTTAATTCATTAATAATAATTGATTGTTGTTTAATTTAATTAGCAACTGATTTTTTATTGTTTGTCTTTAGACATGATTTAATTAATATTTTATAATTTATTAAAAATTAAATACAAGAAACATAAAAACAGAACAGTTAAATGTAGTCTGAAGTCTATTTTTTTGTTTCTAAAAATTATTTAATTGAAATATAAAAAATAATTTAATTGCAGCAATTCATTACACTAATTTATAGTTAATTAACTAATTCATTTACTAAACTACATTAGGCAAAATTAATAAAACGATTTACTATAATTATAAATTTACTTGAAATAAATAAGAAGAAGTTTTCTTTTTATAAAATTAAAAGCATAAAGATTTATCAGGGAAACAAAAAAAAAATAAACTAAAGAAAAAAAAACACTGAGGTAAATAATTACAATTAACACATCTGCTTAACATAAAATTATTAAATTTATTATTTTGTTTATAATACGGTGATCAAATTAATACTATACTTTTATACAGCATAGCTCTTATTTATGTTTAAAAATATATAGCTCTATTCTGATCACCCTATATGAGTTAATTTAATGATAATAAATAAAATGAAAAAAATATAAAAATCTTTTCAAATAAATGTTCGTCTAATCAATTTTAAACAAAAAAGCAAAAAAAAAAATCAATTTTGTTTTTAAATAATTAATTAATTAAATTAGTATCAATCAGTATCAAATTAATTATTATTCTTTTATTTGTGGCTTTAGGAATGGTATTATTTGTTAATTAAAAATGAAAAACAGATGCTAATTGGTAAAAGATTTAATATAATTGAATTTTATTATTTTACAGTTTATTTGTTTACTAAAATTTAATTAAATCATTTTTCTTTGATTCTTAATTAAATTTTTTTTATTTGATCTTAGATCAGTTAATTATTGTTTTTGTGGGTTTATAAATTAATTTTAATTAATTTTTGTTTTTAAGTAAATAATCGTTAATAATAAATAAAACCAATTTAAGCAAGATTGAAAAAGAAAAAGTTTTAATTGAAATTGATTAAACAAATTAAATTCTAAATTTCCCTTATCACTAGTACAGTCATGATCATGAATACATATATATTTCTTAAATAAAAATTTATATTTTCCACGTGACAATTATTCACCTTATCAGTAATTAATCATTGCTAAAATTAAGAATTTTTAATTAAATAAAGAAAAAACAAAAAAATAATAATTTTTTTATTATTATTATTATTATTAGCAATTAACATAAAGTTTAATTATTAAATAAAAAAAAAACAAAAATAATAACAAATCGTTGTTATTTAAATTTTTTATATATTAAATAACGTGACATGCATACAAAAGAATAAAAAATAAATATTCTACTGTTTGATAGGGTGACCATGATTAGCGAATAAAAATGATTCAATCACATCAGAACGTTTATTTAATATTTTTCCATGGTCAGCAGAAGGATTTAGAGGTTAAAAATAAACATATAAAAAACAAATGGTTATTATCGGTCATTACTGGAATAAAAAGTATTAAACGAATTGATTAACGATTTTAAAAAAGAAATTGTGTTTATTTGTTATTTAAACAATTAACACTTGTCTGCGATTATTTAATGATATCATGTCATTTTCGGTAAATTTCCAAGCTCTAATACACAGTCACGAGCATTATTTATCAATGATCGTATACGTTATGTTATTATGTTGCGTTGACAAATATAATTTATAACAATTTATTTATTTATTTTTTTATTTATTTAATTTACATAAGCTATCAAATAATAATACTGTTTCTTATCCCTAATCACAAGATACAATTGATGTGTGAATTAATTTAAAGATTGATCCAAAACGACTTATTAACACTCAATCAAATTTGTCAACTTATTTACTTTATGTGGTTACTAAATTGTGTTAATTTCTCTTTTCTGCATTCTATTTAATATAATTATTACAATTAAAGGAACTTTATAAAAGAAAAATGGAAAAAATTTTCCACTGATAAGCGTGTATATGAAAAGTAAATATTTATATAATGATTTTATAAAATAGCATAAATACCATAATTAATGTTTTGATACAAAAAATACAAATATTTATTAAAAATATTTATAACTACACATAATTAAATTAATCAAAATAAATTCCGCATACTGTTTTCAATTATTTTTTAATTAATTAATTTCCAACATTTTTTTATATATATATTTTTTTTTTAATGTTTTACTGTAAACATTTTTTAGATTTTAAAATTAATAATTTTAATCAAGAATTTCATAGCGTTAATTATATAATTAAACATATTAAATGAATAAATAATTAAATAATTTTTGTTTTAATGTTCACCCTATGCACCACAAGATTTCTTAAATATATGCAATACTTGTAACAAAGTAAAACGATTCAAAAACAACAAAAGATTATTATTTTCCAATTTAAATCGTTTCTTTTACATAATTAATTTTTATTGCATTAATAATAATAATAATCATTACAAAGGAATAAAAGATTGAAAAAAAAAAATTAATAAAAATGACTACAAAAAGTATGAAAAGTTTTAAATAAAAATATGGTATGTGTACTTGCTTACTAAAATAAGTTTTAAAAAAATAGTAATAATAATTAGTAATGCGCAGGCGATATGTTCTTAACTTGTAATTAATTGAAAATCCAAATTAAGTAATAATAATACAAATATTCGTTGTGCAAAATTAATTTAAAAAAAAAAATCATTTATGAATGAACATTGATTAATTTTTAATTAAAGTTTAAATAAAATTACTCAAAATATTTAAGCCTCCATAATAAATAATTCAATAAAATTTAATCGATTACTTATTTAATTATTATTAATTTTTTTTTAAAGATAATTATTAATTCTTTTCTGTTCGGGTGTGCAAGTTAAGTCAATTAAAAAAAAAGAAGATAAATAATTTTTTTTTTTAAATTTTTTAAGTCATGTGATTGAATGTCATACTTTGTTAATTTTCTGCACTGATGAATGACACATTTAAAAGTTTTTTCTTTTCATATTTTTGGATTTGTTGTTTATTTTGTAAATATATTAAATAATTTTAACAATGAAAGTTTAGTCAATGTAACAAATAGATAAACATTTAAGGAATTAATATTAATTGCATGACGTGCGTTTAACGTTTATTTTATGAGTAATTATATTACGTTTTATGTTTTTCACCTACATACAATCCTACGAAATAACGATAATTTATCATTATGATAAAACAAAAAAAAATGTATTTACTTTTCTTCTTTCTTTAGTTACAAATGATAAGAATATTAAATTTAAACAATAATCAAAGACGAAAATGTAGTAATGAAACGATGAAGTAAGAAAAGAAAAAATGTAAACACAACGCAATGTAATACAAAACTAAGAAAACAACATAATAATAAATAAATATTACATAGTCATGTGATCAGATAATATATAAATAGAATAACCGCATATTTAAATCCTTCAACCGGTTTAAAATAATTATTATTTAAATAAGAAAAAACTAAAATAGTATGAAAAAAAGTTTCAATAAAAATATATAATTATAATTATTAATGCCGTGTACGTAAGCGTTGTTAACTTAAAAGTGTTTTACCATTGCTGTCTAGACTGACTGTTGTATTTATGCATTGTTTATTATTGTGAAAGTTTTATTACATTTTATTAAATAAAATAAAACGACGATATTGCTTAAGTAACATAATAATATTTTAAGATTTAAATCGGGACTTTAAGACAAGATTATCGATTAACTTTAAAAAAAGATAAGTAAGCAACTGAAAAGCTACTTTTTTATAATTAATTTAACTTAATTTATTGAATTTTATTTACTTTTAAGTACGCAGAATAATTTAATGAAAAACAACAAAATAATTTAGACTTTTTTTTTGATTAAATAACAAAAATATTGAATTAGTAAAACAATAAATATGTAATTAACGTAAAGAAGAAAAAGCTCCATGCATGCTTTTTTATTATTTTTTATAAAAAACAATGGAAAAAAAAATAGAAATATCTAAAGAAACTTGTTGCAAAATATTTTGTTTAACATTTTATTGTGTAAACAAGCAACAAGTGAAATACATTAAATATTGACCAATAACAACAAAACAGATAGAAAATAAAAGCACAAATATTATAACGAATACAAGTTAAAATTTACTGTAACTATTTTATTGGTATTATTAATATTTTATGTTTTAAGTAAATTCACACTCGCCCATAACAGTTTGAAAAGCAATAAATAATTTACAAATATATAAAACGAGGCATTATAGTATTGTTTCAAAGGTAATTATTATAAAAATAATTTAAAAAAAAAAATAGTAAAAACATTTAACTTAAACGGAACCACTACCAATGCAGCGGCAGGTGTTTTTAATGAGCTTTTTTTTGTTACGTTCATTTACTTCAAAATACACGTGACTTTATTGTTTTATAATATGTGTGCTGATGGTTTTGTTTACATTATTTTTGTTTTGATTTTTAATGATACAAAAAATGTTTGACAAAGCTTTTTCATGAACGACAAATAATCAAAACAAAAAAAAATCAAACTTAAATTTAAGGTTGTAAAGAAAAATTTATTTGGTTTGTAAAATAAAATTTTCTTAAGTACATTTATTAAAAGAAAAGGTTTCATACGTATTTTTTTTTTTTTTTTTTGTATATTTTAACATAAATTGTTGTGTCGGGAGCAAGGTTAACATGAATTAAAATTCAATTCGTGGAATATTGTTTTGCAATCAAATGAAAACCTTTCTATTTATTTATTTATTTTATAAATTAGATGTGTTTTTTAAGAAAAAAAATTATATTAATGCAAAAACTTCAATTCAACGTATTATTGTTAAACGGAAATAACAAATTTAAATTTGATTAGTCATCACCGGTATTATTAACACTTTTTTAATAGTTATTTTTCTTTAAAATTATTATTGCTGTTATATGCACTAAGTCGCATTAAATAAGGCAGAGTTGGTTTAAAATTTATATTTTTCTATATAATGATTGATGCTTAAGTACAAATTATGGATTATGTCTCGATATTTATAAGCTCGCTGTAACGAAATAAATGTTTACCAAAGTGTACTTAAAAACATAAGCTTAAGGAACTATTTATTGATTCTCGAAGGTCTTTCCGGCTGTTGTTTATATGTTTATTTAAATTTTTAAAGTAAACAACTTTTCATTGCCACATTTAAAATCATATCTTTATTTAAACTAATAAATTTGCTTTTTATTTGTGTTATAAAAATGTTGACAAACCCCTAAATAGATTTTTTTTTTCATTTCAACCGGAAGTTTAGGTTTTTTTATATAAATAAAGATTTTTCTTAGTTAAAATGTAAAAATAAACTTATAACAATCTTTATTATAATTTAAATAATAAATTTAACACTTTTGGTAATTCATCTTGTAATCAATTTCTGTAATTTCTTTTAATCTAAAAATTTTAATATTACAATTTTATAGACGTTTAAAATTCAATAATTTTTATTACTTTTGATTATCAGTATTCTGCTGTTGATTTTTATTTTATTGTTTTATATATAAATTTATTACCTTCTTAAGATAATAATGTTTGATTATAGATAATCATAATCGTTTAATCTGTTTTTTTTTTTATTTTTAAACCAAAATATAAATGATGGATTAAGATATATAATATCAAAAAATAATAATAGCATTATATCGTTGCTCTTTGGACATTATAAATTTTAATTATAACCACAATATGCCAAAAATAGGCACACAATAAAAAAATAAATCAATCTTAAGAGGATCGTGACATAAAATGTTTGTTTTTAATTAAAGAATTTTGCCTATTTCTCTTCTTATTCTTTTATTCACATTGTTTGATTTTATTTTAATTATTATTTGTTTTGAACGAGTTTTTATTTTTATTTTCATCGATAATTTTTTTTTTTAAATATTCAAAACATTTAATTAGTAAATTTATCTGATTATTATTATTAATATTAAATTTTTTATAACTTTTTAATTTTAGTATAGAAAGATGACTATTGATTATTAATTTCAAATCAATTTGAAATAATTTAGAAGAAAAAAAAATAATAAAATTCGCAATATCAACAAATATAATGATAATAAAGAAAAATAAAAAAAAAAACAAAATAAATATTAATTAAATAAAGGAGAGGTAAAAACACATACATATTTATAACACCAGCAACAACAAAGAAAAAATTATAGCCTGACCGTATTTTGTTGATGATGAAAAATAATAAAAAAATTCTAATTATACCAAATTTAAAAGTATATTTCCACGATTATTGTAATTATTTTTGTACCTAATTTTCTATTTTTTCTATTATTTATTCATATCTATCGAAATATTTCGGTTTATTGTTTATCAATTATATTTTTGGTATTTCATTTGCTGTAGGGTGTTGTTTAAACTATTTCGTTTCATTAAAAAATATTTTTAAAGCAGTATAGTACTATCTTGATTACCTGTTTAAAGAAATTTGAAAATGAAACTTTTATAAGGCAAAATTGCAATTATTGGAATGTTTAAAATTTTTCAGTAATTGTTTAAAAAAAAACAGAATTTAATTGTTTTATTTTTAAATAAAAAAAATTATATATAAAATTTTATTCCTATAAAAAACAAATTATTAATTTGTAACCACAACGCTTTTATGTAGCGATTAGCTTGCTGTTCTACGAACTTTTATTAAACCAAAAAAAAAAAAAAAGAAGAAATCATGACCTTCATTGTAAATTGGGGAATTTTTTAGTACCAACAAGTCAAATTAATGAAAAAAAATACATACATAAAAGTTGTAAGAAAAAAAGGCGCAACAAAATCAATAAAATATAAATAAAATCTCCCTCATCTGTTTCATGTTATACGAAGTATTGAAATACTATACAACTAATAATCAATAATTAAGTCATCAGATACTATGTTTAAAAGCTTTCAAGTTTATAAGTCAAAGTCGTTACTTTTTTAAAGTAAAAAAAAATAAACTATAAACTGTGATATTCCCTGTTGGCAGCATAGTTGGTAGCAACAAAAATGAATTATAAAAAGCCAATGAATTACTTGTGAAACTCTCTGTAAAATAGCATTAAATCGTAGTAAGGAATGCTACAAAAAGGTGTGAGTATGAGTTTCCTTTTTCAACATTAAATTTTAATAGAATTTATTATGAAATTGATTTGTTTTAGTAAAAATGTTAATAATTAATTTATTTATTTTATTATTGCTTTTGTATTCTTTTTTAATTTTTATTATAAATATTATTTTTAAAACATTAATACTATAAAATAAAAACTTATTGATTAGATTTTTATCCTTTTTCCATTGTTGACTAGAATGCGTTGTATTCTATTTATTCGATTGGTAAAGGTGACAAATATATCAAAAATAATCATTGTAAATTGTGGATACATTTTTATTTATATTTTTGTAATTAATATTATAAATTATTTATGCGTTGAAAATTAAAAAAAAAAAAATAATAATAAATACGATCGACTGAAAGTATATAAAAATAGCAAAAATCTAATTATAATTATTATTGTTATTAGTAGTTTAATTCAGTAATTGTGTTATGTTCAAGTTGAATACACTGACATTGAAATACTTTTTTTTGTATTCAACATGTTTATGTTGTTATTGTTAAAAATCTAATGCGTTGCAATTTTTTTTTATATAAAACTTTATTTATATAGAAATAACATAAAACAATCCCACACAAATCTTATAATATGGACAATGTTATAGCAATTTTTCAAAAACAATAAATTTATCCTTTAATTAACTATAAAAATAAAATAAAAATTCTTTGAAATGATAATAAATTTATATAAAACATGCAACAGTTAAATATTGACATTATTCGAAATGGATTAAATGCGTGAAGGGTTTTTAAAATGCAAATACATATGCATTATCATCTGTTGAAGGATTTTAGAAAGTAACATTTTTGATATCGTTTGTTAATTGTATTAAATTTATCATATAATTATTAAATAGTCAATGGTACTTGTTTATTTATAAAATGTGCATAAATCAATCAGTAAAAAGCTCTCAATTTTATAGATATAACTGACATTAACCTTTTTAACTAATTAATTACTTATGTAAATAAAAAATATGATAAGAGTAGTTTAATATTACACGAACACATGACCCATTTAAAGAGTTATTTTTTAGCAGACAAATTCTTTTGACAAGCGGCCAAATAGACATAAATAAAGAATACTAATCACATACTGAAATATCAATTAATTATACAATTTTCAATAAAAAAAAATAAGTAAAAAACTTGCTTTCACAAAATGCGTCGAGAAAATTTTCTTTTTTATTTATATAAATTTTCATCGTGTAGTTGCCGGTTACTCAGGTTTTAATACGAAAAAACTCTTTGGCGCCTTTACCGATTTCACTTGATTTATTTATTGTTTTGTAAATAAATTTTCCACACATGTTTTTATTTAAAGTTGTTGTTTTCAATAAACCGCCCTTATATTTTATAAATTAAATTTTAGACAACGGATCTGTAAAGTAGCTTCTGCTACTCTAATTACACGTTTCTTATGTTCTTATCAACGTTGTTATTTATTTCTTTTAAATAAAGTAGAAATACTTAAATTACTTATAATTAACACAAAAATAGTCAACCCTATTCATCGCTTTGATGGTGGTCTCTCTAGTTTGAATTTTATATTTTCTTTATAAGCATATAATGTCTTCTGAATTACTTTGTTACTAAAGACATGCACAGTACCAACTACCAAGATTATAATCTATCAACCATTTCAAAGGATTTTTTGTTTTATTTTCATGTTGTTTTTTTTTTATATTTATACAGTCTCGTGTCTTGCACGATTTTTTAATTTTTGTTTTTATTTATATAAATGTTTGTAAATAAATAAAATAGATATGTATAAAAGAAAAAAAAATTAACAATTGTTATTTACTACACTTATTCTGTTGTTGGATTAAAAAATTTTAATAATGCATTTAAATTAATTTACATTACACTGTTACAAAAAAAAAGACTGCTGTGAAATATTTTTTGATTAAAATCTTTAAAAAAATTTATCATTCATTTTATCTTTATGCAAAAGAAGAATGTATTAACAACCGTCAAACTTTTAATTACGTCAAATGTGACTCATTTTTTACATTTGTTTACGTTTTTTATTGTCTCTGACTTTGTAAGGTTGTGACAGTCATTTTGAAACGCAAAGTAGAAGCAATATATACATTTTGTGTGCTTTATTCTGTGCTTTTTTTTGTTATTTATGGTAATAAAAATTTATTATTATTTTTTTTTGCAGTGTCTCACCTACCTTTTTGTGTTTTTATTTTATTATGCTGTTTGTTCATTTTTTATTTTATTTTTATTTCTTAATGCAAGCGAAAAAGAAGAAAAAAAAATCGTGTAATTACACATATGAATTTGTATTTTACGATGTTGTTTTCATTGCAAAAAATTATTAATTAGAATTATTAATAAAGAATAAAGCATAAAACAGTATAGTGTTATTTTGGTAAAAATAGTTATTTAAAAATTATATATAATTTTTGCATAGAAATCACTTTAAAAAACGGTCGTAATGTGTTAATTAAGTGTAAATTAGCACAAGGTACGATAAATTTTAATTTATTTTTTTTTAAGTTAATCATAACAGCTAATAATAGCATAAATTCTTAAAATAAGTCTTTTCTTTTTTTGATAAATTAACATAATTAAGTAAATAAATATGTTATATCGATAGTTAGCGAATAATTATTAGGTAAGGGAGACGACATTTTCCTTATAATTATTCATTTTATTATGATAATAATGTTAAATAAATTAATATAATTATTGAAATTTACATAAATAATTTAATTTTAATTGATTAAAAAGGAGGAGAAAAAAAAGTACATATAAAGAAATATATGACGCATGTGACAGTTATTTGCGATTTTTATAAATAAGCATTATTGACATGCGCAATATAATAAAACTACAAAAAACTGGGGAAAACTGCAAAGTCGTTGTACTGCGAATTGACAATAAATTTGTCTGCATAACTTTTAATATTATTATTTCTCTCTCTTGACGGTTGGTTGTTGATTTTTTTATATTATAAATAAATAATAAAAAGTAGAAATTTTTTATATTTTGTATAATAACAACAAATAATGAAAGAGCAGCAATTTTATTGAAATAAATTACAAAAAAAAGCAAGAAGAAATGATTATTGCTCAATGCCAGAGATTTCATTGTATAAAATAAAATTAAAAAAAAAAAAAACGGAAATTTTCCATCCATTTTTATCAAATTTCAATAGAACAAAAACAAAAAATTATTTATGAATAAATTTTTTTTATATAATGGAAAAAAATTTGAATAATTTAAGACAAAAACGAATCACGTTTTTTGGGTTGCATAGCATTTCGCTTGAAAAATAAATAAGAAGACACAAAACTTAAAAGTTTATTCATCAAATTAATTAAAATAAAATTATTTTGAATGTAGACGTAATTGTTGACGAATGACCGATGACGTACATTAAATGTATCGTTGTGCGTGAACATTTTTTTATTTATTTATTAATTTCTGATTTTTATTATTCTTATTATTGTTTTTCTTCAGTTTTATATCAAAGGTGAAACGCGACTTTTTATAATATGAAACAACAACAGCAGAATATATAATTTATATTAAACGTCACGTGCTTTTTTGCTTTGCTTGTTTTTTTTTTTTTGTTTCTTTTGTGTATAAAGAAAGATAGATTTGTTGCTTGTTTTTTCAGGTATATAAATATAAACAACAGGTTCAAGAAGTTATATTTTTATGGTTTTTTTTTTATTCGATTTTACTTTAATTAATTAAATAATTTATTTTTAATAAATATATTGGTTTTTACGTTATTAAATAAAATATTGTAATGGAAAACGATTTTTATTTATTTATTTTATTTTTTATTAATTCATTTTGATTTAACATTAATTTTTAAGTTGTTTTTAATGGGAAATTTATTTTTAAGTCATATTATTTTCCTACTCTTAAAACCGCATTTTTGCATTAAAACAGCGCAGCAAGTATTTATTTGATTTGCCTTTGTGTTTGTTGTTGTGCCGTTCGCGTAAAGTCCCGAGTTCGATTCAACTTTTACGTGTATTCAAAGCAAAAATGAAGAAGAAAATAAATAAGAAAAAGCAATATAGAAACCAGTTTTATATACTTTTATTAAGCACATGCAGTGCGCTGTCAGCCACGCTTTCCTATTATATCCGATGCTTTATTTATCAACGCATTCCGCTTAAATTTTAACACTTAGAACGGTTTAAGAAACATTTGAACGTTTTTCTGTCACAGAAATAAAAATTATTTTTCTTATAAAAAATAATTGTATAAAGCCTTCATAATATTTGCATAAATAAAATCAAATTAAAATTACATAAATAATTCAATTATAATTCGTTTTATTTTATTTTTTTTTTTTTTTTGTACAGAAAATTATTGAAATAAATAAACGACAAATAAACTGACTTAACAGAAAATTCATCAGTTTATATTAATTTTTATTATTAATAAAACTGCAAGGTAAAGCATAAACTTATTGTTGATTTTTCTTCGTTTTATTTACCTTTTTTAAACGTATTAATGCTACGTCTTTACATAAATATATATATTTTTTTTTCGTTTTCTTTTTGCTTTTTCTTCGATGTTTACAAAAACATCATTTTATTTTTTTTTTTTTTTGAAATATCCCAAAACCGAGGTTAGTGCATTTTTTCTTGTAATATTTTTGTTTTATTAGTAACTAACTTAAGGAATTATATTATTTTAATTAATAAAATTAATTTTATTTTTGTTTACCATTTTCAGAAGTATAACCCCATTGTGCGCTCATTATGATTGATTTTTTTTATTTAAATAAAACTTTGTTGATTTTTTATTTTTTGTATAAAAACTGAATCCGTCTTTTCTTTACAAATTTCTTTCCTTTTTTTTATTTTCCGAATTAAAAATTCGTTAATTTTATGTATAAATGCGAAAATTCAGGCACTTTTAATAGTATCGGAAAATATGTAACGTCACTGTTCACTTTAATTATTTAAACAACACAGCGAAAATAAATTTAAATTGCACCTTGTTTCTGTTGTATTAAATTTATTTTATAAAACAAAAAATAAATAGAAGAAATATTTTTTTAAGGTTTAAATTATTGAAAAAATTATAAACTGATCTTTACAATAACGTAACGTTCATCAAACTGAGTCAGCTAGTCGCAAGAATAAACAATTTATGTTAAATTTTTTTATTTATTTATTTATTTTTCGTAATCAAACTGATTCTCCAACCGCAGTCGAGTAAAGTCAATTTTGTTATTTCATTTGTTTCGTTTTCTACAAACACACTTAGCGGTAACTGTACATAAAAACGCAATACAACTATACAAAAAAATAAAAAATAATAATAACGACACCGAGAGCGTGTTCGGTTTCAGAATATCATTAGTTCGTTTAAATTACAATATACAGCACCACTATACACTCCATTTTTTTGCTTCTTCGTTTTTTTTTTTTTAATATAGAAACAAGAAGAAGTTAAATCGCTCTAACAGGGTGCAACTTTTTACTGCTTATTGATTGAAATTGTTTAAAATAAAATCATTTAAATTTCAATAGCATTATTCACCCTTAAATAAATTAAAAATTTCGATGCAATCGTTTCTTTAGTGTAGAAAATAATAGTTGATTAAAATCAAGCTTTTATTTATTTTAAATTTTATGATTTCTTATTTAAAAGAAATAAAATTTATTGATTTTATGTATAGCAACTATTATAATGCGTAGTTGGTTTGCACTACGTTGCACCTAACGCAACGATGAGTCATGCAGTAGAATTATTGCAGACGGAAATTTATTGATTATGTTACGTCTTATGTTTGAATGCCTAACAAGATACAAAATGCACGCAACATCCTGTACTATTATTTTGCACGATTAACATATTATTTAAGTATAAGAGAATTTTATTTATTCATTAAAATTAATTAAAAAAGTAGCAACAATAACTAGGAGCACTCGATTGATGTATTGAGCTTTTGTGTAAAGCTGGGCTATGCAATGATAACACATAGAAAGAATAAAATTATTCTGTAGTTTAATTACTTTATTAAAGAAACCGAACGTCACAAAACACAAAAATTAAATTACATATATAAGTATCATCGATATGTTTCAAGTAATCATAAAGTCTTTAGTTTGTAACTAATTTGACAATTTTTATCGAAATCATAAAAAAAAATACATTAAAAATTAATTTATTTAAATTAATTAACTAGAACTCAGTCATTAATTAAATATTTTGTAATTATTTTTAGTTTTCAACACAAACTTTTTATTTAATTTAAAGCATAAAAAAATAATTACTTATAATATTGTAATGAAAATTTAACCAAGTAGAATTGGAAAAGAAAGAATTCTCTATTGTTGATTAATTCAATTATTATTGAAAAAATTCTAAACAATATTTATTATTTATTTATTGAAGTTGCTTGGTTTTTGTTTTTCACTTGGCACTTTTTTTTTAAGTAAACACAATTTAAGTCGACAAATGTTGTTTGTGTTTTTTACATGTAAAAAACTTAGAAAGTTGCGCAATAAAAAAACGTGACCATCCTTTATATGAAAGGCCTTGATTTACCTTGTCTTACATTGTACTGCTTTACATCCTTTTAATTAATTCTGCAATTCTTTTGTTAATGACAAATAAATTACCGTACTGTAGGTTTTGTTTTAAATTGAAGGAGTTTAAGGACAATGCATATATTTATCTTGTGATTTTACAACTAAAGTGTTTCTAATTTGTAACAACAAAATGTTTTCAATCAAAAATATCAAATAATCAACAGTAGAAAAGACATAAATAATTTATATTTCCTAAAATCAATAAAACTTGAAAAAAGGTTCCATATTTACGTATTAAAAATGAAAACAATTTAAAAATTAATAAAATAATCGTGTGACACTGTGCGCAACCTAAAACTAATTTATTTAAAAAAAAAACAAAAAGAAGTTTCTTTCAAATAGGTAGTTTGCTTAATCAATTAAAAAAAAAAATTAGTTTTTTTATGTAATTATTAAAGCGACTAAACCGAATTTCGAAATTAAATCAATTGTTTTTAGATTTTTATCAAAATAAGTGTAAACATGAATTTATTTTTGTCTAATAAATAAACAAATCGAAAGATAAAACAAAATTAAACAACGAAATTAAAAACAAAAAAATTAAATCAATAGAAAAATTTAATATTTTGATTAACAAAAAACAATTGAATTTGTGACGTTTTAAAATTAATTACAGAAATACACAAAATGTGATTAAGAAAAATTACACAAATCATTTTATGTAAAAACAAAAATAAAATAAAACCGAAATTCTTTTAATTAATTAATGTTTGTTTGTTCATTTTACGCAAATTGTTATTTATAGATGATAAGACGTATGATAGACATTTGACAAACTATGTCATTGTGTTTCTTAATAAATGTTAAAAAAAAAAAAATAAAAGCAAACGCGTTTATCACCTTTATTTTATTAAAAATATAAAATAATAATATAAATTAAATTGAATTAAGTGTAATTAAAAAAAAATAATAATATTATAATTATTATTTCAAGTACAAGAGCATTTATGTAAATATTTAATTAATTTAATATGCTTATGACAACAGTAGCTCTTTTTAGTAATTTTTTTCACTAATACTCAACAATACTATATACATCAGGATTAAATACAAAACAAATTTTGCTTTAATATAATTTAATGTTTTCTAAATGTTTTATTTTTCTGTTTTTGTAAAAAGAAAGCTTTTATTATTATTTTTATTTATGCATTTTAAAGCTTACAACCCTGCAATTTTAATTGCAATCTTTTGTTTTGTACGTCCTTACGTAAATTGTTTGTTTCTTTGCCAAAATCGTGATTTTTTATCAATTATTAAACTTAAATCGTTTTAGCAAACTACTAATCAGGGTTTAAATTATTTATAAAATAAAAAGAAGTTTCTTTTTTAATAATATTTACCGTTAAATACAAACAATTAATCACAAGGATATTTGAAAATATAAAACAAATAATAAATGAATTTCCGGAATTAGAAAAAAAATTCTCTGCAACAAATAGCACTTGATTTATCCAAGGTACAATCGACCTTTTAACAACTAATAAATAATATTTTTCTTTTTAATTAATTAATAAATAATTCTAATCAAAAGTAAGTATTTTCTGACATTACCTTGTGTGAAAATTATAAATCTAATAAGAGAGAAAAATAAATTAAAAATAGCAGCAGCCATGACTACACATATTGTCTCGCGTTTATTGCTTTTATTTTTTAATTAGTTTATCACTCATTTTATTTTGTTTTTTAATTACAATAAAACAAAAAGCGACATAAAGAAGAAAGATTATTTCTAGAAATGAGCTAATAATTATTTAATAATTAAATTAACATTTATTAAGAGAATTTTTATTCTATTTTTGGTACTGGAATATGCTAATGATGCTAAAATAAAATAAAATGATTTTTCTTTTATATTTAAATAAAACTTGTACAGCAAAAAAGTGCGATTGCACGTGATTCATTTTATTCAATAAATGCGACAAAATAATAATTATTAGTTATTTTTAGCAATAAAATTCTATTTTAAGAAAGCTTTTAACCACCTGCGTAATTAAATGTGCTTTGGAGCAAGTAAATAGTGTGAACAAATAACATTTAATAATATGTATTCCTGTTTGTAGTTTAATTTAAATTTAATTACATTATTTACCGAAACTTTTTTTTTTTTAATTATTATCTTATAATTGTGTCCTATTTCTGTCACCCTAATTTTATGATGCAGGAAACCAAATTCCCGATAATTAACAAAAATCATTTGCGTGTCTTATATCTGATTGAAGAAATATTTATATAAAAATTTTATGTTATTTAATTAATTTTTGATAAAACGAATAAACGCACAAAACTACTCAATTAAAGACGAAATAGTGTTTAGGAAATAAATATTAATTAATAAAAAGATATATAAACATTAACAGAATATTTATAGCAAATATAATTACTTAAAATAAAATTAATTAGTAATAAAATTTTAAATTAAAAAAAAAAAAAAAACAAAAATATGTAATCGCACGAATATAAATCGTCAATATATATTTGCTAACACGATATTTAATAATTTTTTCAAAAGGTATTAAAATAACAAAACCAATTTAATTGCATGTATTTTCTATTTTCATTTTATTAGTATATTTTTTTTTTCTTTCTGTAAATAAATAATTTGTTATGTCATCGTTTAAAAAAATGAAAAATTTATTTATATTTCAATTGATTATTTATTCTTCAGGTAACTCTAAATAATCTTTGTTTGTCCAATCGCCGTGAATATCAAAGTCATCAATATTTAAATGTGTCGATAATGGTCGACCACTTGAATCGATAGATAAATAATTTAATAAATTATCAGGTATTTTTGTGCGTTCGGGGAACGCATTGCCTGGTAATGGTACATCTTCGCTTAGTAGCCATACCGATGTTTTTGTAAATTGAAAATTCTAAAATGAAAAACAGAAACGTAATTTTTAGTTTAATAAAATAAAATTATGCTAAAGTAGAACAAACATCTGGTAAACAATGATGATGTAAACAATAATAGTTTTGTGTACCGTCTGAGTGACACCATGTGCCGTCGGGAAAATATGAGTCCACACCCATATCGTTAAGGTCAAACCGGGGTGTGTAATATGATCCTGTATCATGACGCCTGGTTTTATATTGATTATAAATAAATAATAAAATGAATTAATTAAAAAAGAAATCAGATTAAACCTGCAGAATATGGCACAACCCATCCATAATCGTATAGGTTCATGTGGTGCTTGTAATCCCTTTCCGCTAGGATCTAATTCCGGTAGTAATTTGCTAAATTCTTTGCACTTATTCGATGCAAATTGTACAGAATTTTGTCGCTTCTTTTTGGCACAAATTTGATCATCTTTACAAAGTACAATGTCAAAGCTATTTCCGTCGCATCCTTCATCGGTGTTTACAGGTGTTGGATTTGTGCAGGTTCGTTTTCGTATTTGAAATCCTTTTGATTTTAAAATGCAACCAGATTGACACTTCTCTGACTTCCAAAGACTCCAGCCGCCATTACTTATCTGTACTGGTTTTGGTTTGTTTCGTTTTATAATGCATTGACCACCCTCACACCATTTGCTTGGTCCACAATCCGTTCCTTCTAGTGCGGGACCGGCAAAATAATAACCAGTTCTATGTGGTGTACGGCATTGTAGGTTCTGACATATACTTCCCGGACCGTTCGAAGGGCTTGTTATAGCATCGTCGTCTCTTTATAAACAAGGATAAAGTACGTATGTTGATTTAAAATATGTATATAATTTCTATACCTTAAAAGAACTTCGCATTGCTTTTTCGCTGTCCATGATTGCCCTGGTAATCCTTTATATTTCCATGCATTTAATTCTGCTGGTGTAGTTGGCGGTTTATCATATAAACACTTTGCCCAATTTAATTTGTCAACAACATCTGCGCTACAACTAGACCACGTTGTTTCACCTTGTGTTCCTCGGGATGGAGACATGACATACCCTTCTTTAGGACATGAATTACCACTAGAATCATGATGCATACCCAAGCTAAATAATTTTTATTACAAACGTTAATCAATAAGAAATTTCATATTAAAATAATTATTTCTACTTGTGACCAATTTCATGAGCCAAAATATAAACAGATGTGAAACCAGCTGATGGGTACGGTTTGCCGAAAGCATTTGTTGTACCGAATTCTGCTATTACACAAGCGTATTGTTCTAGGCACACTCCGCCTACAGTAGCTAATCCCATTGTAACGCCGCTTTTTCTACCATTTTCATATGCATAAAAATCTAGTCTACAAAAGTTATCAAATACAATTAATCGTTACAAAATTTTATAAAATAAAAATATTACCCCGAAACGTAAAGACCCATATCCCAATGCTTTGGATTATTGTCACCAGGTGGATTAATTTTTTTCTGATATTCACAAAATGAGTCTAATAATTGGCTACGTTCTCCTTCATAATGTCTCATTGCTGCTGGTTGCGTTTTCATTAATTCCATATAGACAATTGTTAAGTCTATTTGAGTACCAAGCGATGGATGATGATACAATGCTTGAACACCATTCATGTATGCTAATAACATGTCACGCATTTTTTTCTCATTATTGCCAAAAAACGGAGCAAATAACCGATAACCGGCCTCGTCAAAAAATAAACCAACTTCAACTGTTATTTTCTGTGAGCGACGTACTCGCTGGTAATTCTTCGAATTCTCATGAGGAGTATCTGAAAGTTTATCTAACCAATCCATTTTATCATTTACACCTAGATGATTGGTTTTATTTTCTGTATTTTGCATAATACTTTCATGTAAGCCACGAAATGAATTAGGTTCTCCAGGAAAATCGCTGAAAAAATTCGATCTTTTTCTTTTTAAACTTTCAATAATTAAGTTTTTTCGATCCACTTGATCTATAGGCTTCTGGGAATTTACACGTTTTATTATGTGTGGTGCCATACCAAGATTTAAGCCAGTGCTGTCATAATCTACCATTGTATCAACAAGTGGTGCAATTTCTTTTGATTTTAAAAGTAAACGTAATCGTGATGTTAATGGTTGAATTTCCAGTGTTGTGTATGGTAAAAATATTAATCCATTCTAAAAGTAGGGAAAATAGTAATATCATAAAGTTGATAGTCAAAATTATTTTATATTGTTTAAAATATTACGATTTCTTGTTCCTGACAATTGCTAACTGCAGCAACGCTATTGTTATCGGCGTGCAAGTAGTGGCAAGCATTAATTTCGTTATCATCATTGTCGAAAACAGCTTCTTCTGTTAAGCCATCTTCTATTACTCGAACGACCTGCATTTGTGGTGAAATTAATTTCTTATTGGGACTAAGTTTTAAGGATACTGGAAAATCGAAAGCTTTAAAATGAATTTGAATATTTTCGTCATCTTGTGTTTCTCGACTTAGGTCCTCTACATATGATTGTTGTCGTTTAAGTATAGTCGGAACATCGATCACTTCATAGTCTGGTAAAATATCAACATCTGCACTACCAAAATAAAAGCTAAATGATTCAAGAATTAGATACATGTCTCTAACAATTGAAGTAAAGAAAACAGCGTGGCAAAATACCTCAACTCCTCATCGTCCATAAAATGATGAAGTCCATTTCTAGGGTTTATTATATTATGGGAACAAATATTATCCACTAAACAAATTAAACTTAATACTTTAAACATTTTCTTCATTGTAAAAACTTTATTCCATTTTTCAAATTTATTTAATTATTTTCCACTGACCACTCAAGTCACCAAGTTAATCCACATATGAAGCCAAGTTAGAGGAAATTCTGCATTTATATACAAAAAAATTGCAATAAGCAAATACAAAATATCGTTTATGCGGGCACGCAATCATGTTTTTATTCTAACGGTGATTTGATATTAAACTTAATAATAAATACATAAATAATAATTCATATATATAACTTTTTATGTCATCTTAGCAAAAATTTCACCTGTTGAAAAATGAACACATCTGTGTGCTCTATGCCATTGGTCTGGATAAAATCAACTTAAGCGTAATTAAATTGTTTATACTAATTATTTATATTGTTGCAGGTAAATATTATTAAATAAAATAAATATTTAATAAAGAAAGAAATTTTAAGAAAATTAGGGCATGCTTTTAGAAAAAGAAAAATTTAACGATATTTATATTTATAGAGTATTCTTTTTAAAATATGACAGATGTCAGTAATGATAGTAAAGAGTATTTGAAAATGATATAAAATACAAATTAGCTTTAACTTCATTATTATTTTGATGGTTAATTAAAGTGGTGTATGTGATAAAATTTCTAATTTTGTAAATAAAATTATGATTTTATAAAAATAAAATGTTTTTGCTAGTTTGTTTAAACAATATTAAAAACCGTCATATTTAATTGTTTTCTAAAGTTAAAAAAGCCTAAATGCCTGTATAATTTTAGTAATTTTTTTTGTCAACATTGCATTTATGTGTGCTACTTAAGCAACCAGCTGAGTGGTGGGAAAATGAAATAGTAGTATGTGCAATTAAATGTCAATATTAATACAAAAATTGATTTACAAAAATTACACTAAATAAATAAAAGTGATTTTTAAGTTTATTTAATTATAAATTATGGCCGATCAAATGCTGGAGATTTTGTTGACATCGGAAATTACAGATGACTTTTTGAACTGGTTCATGCTGATATTTGAGGTTAGATTTTGTATTAATTATTAAATTATGACATTTGTTTTTAATTGAGATGAATATTTTATTATTTAGTCATTGTCATTTATAAGTATAAACCAATTTTGAAAAATATATTCAAAACTAATCATATAAATTATCTACCGCCAAATTTATTTTTTTATAAAAATAGTTTTATTTTTCACGAACAAATTGCAGCTGTTTTTTTTTTTTTTGAGAGAATAGTGTCCTCTCATTTGTAATTTAAGAAAAGAAGCGTTTTGTAGTAATGAACGTTTAATTTTGTTGATACATGTTTTTTTATTCAGTTGGTACCAATTGTTTGTGTTTTTTTTTGTCTTCATTATTAAAAGCCGCTCAGTAAAAGCGCGTCAATTCGTCAGTAGTGTAAGTTTTTTATTTATGCTGCTTCCAGTGAAGTCAAACAAATACAAGTGAAGAACAAAGAATCGTAGAAAAATTTTTATATAATTTTTTTATTTCCTTCGTTATTACTAAAAATAAATAAAAATAATTTTAATGTAATTTTACATTCTTATTCCGATTGTGTGATTTTTGCATTTTAGTTGTGTAAGTGATTTTCTACTAGCCGCCATTGTGGCTTGGCTGCTGTTTATTTATTTATTTTGTTTTAAAGGAAAAGCACAAAGAATTAGGGTTTTCTTTTGTATAATATTCTGCCAAAAGCACAAGAAGAAAATTTAAATATTAATTAATTGAAGTATTTTTTTTTAAAAAAAACTATTTCATGTTTGTATTGAAAAATAATGAGATAAAAATAATTTTAATTCAAATTTAACTGCTTTGCATTAATTTGATTTTGTCTAATTTTTTTTAATTAATTATAGTTTAACTTCTTTTTTATAAATATCACACGAAGAATACATAAAAACAAATACCATAATCAACGCGTAATTATTCTGACAATGGTTTTGTGCTGTGCTTATATTTAAAAAAAAAAATCTTTCTAAAATATCAAAAAAAAAAAATTGTGATAAAATAATTATAAAAAAGAACATAAATTTACTTATAAATTGTACTTAAGTAAGTTCAATTATTATATTTTTTTTTGTTTTACTTAAGTTTCAATTTAAAATAAAAATTGTTTTAAAGTGAAAGTGAAAGTTTGTCGGCTCTGTGCTATAACATATTTTTTTTGTTAATTTTATTTAAAAAAACATTATTCTGTGGGAGACATTAAATTTGAGGCTGCCTGATTGCTAACAGTTTTGTTTTTGTCTGTTGTTTTATACATACAATTTTACCCTTAAGCTTTAACATAATTATGTTAAATTATTTTTCTTCACAAACAATACAATATGTTTCTTCCAACATTATCGTTTGAAATTGTTTAATTAATTATAACAAAAAATTGTATCAAAGGTGTTAAAATAATATAATTAATATTGCATTGGTGTTTGTGTGTGCTGCTGCTGCTTTGTTTTGAGCTATGTTGAATCATTGTTTAAATATAAGAGAGAAGGAACAAAAATAATTTAGAACTTTTTTGTTTTGATTATTTAATTAATTTTTTTTTGTAAATTTGTTTATTTACAAATAAAAAATTAATTTATGTGAAGTGTTGTATGTATATATTTTATGTTTTTTGATTAATTTTTTATTGTATTAAAACGCGAGTTATGGGGGAAAGAAAAAGGAATGAACGGTGTGTAAACGGGGGTCTTTCTTTGTTTTATTTGTGGCTTATGTTGTGTATATAGTTCTGTGTTTGGTGCTCACGATGATGTCTCTCTGTAATGTTCTTTTTTATTTATTGTATGCTCCATCCGTTATATATATATATATATATATATATATATTTAATACTTTTATTTCTCTTTTTTTATGTCTCGAATAAATAAACTGAGAAAAAGGGTAAAACATAACAAAAATTAATATCCATTGTTATAAGTTTTTATTTTGTTAGCGGAACAATGTAACAATTCGTTGGAATAATTAATTTATTAACAAATACATGTATGCCTAAATCGACAACATTAATACAATTGCATACATGGACAAAAAACACAACCGAAAAACCTTATACAAAAAAAGTTTACAAATTAATAATTTAAACAAAGTAGCAAAAAAAAAGAAGCTTTATTTTCATTTAGTAAAAGCAAACAAAGTGTTTTTTATTTTGGTTAAGGCTGCATTTTCACCCCTGTTTCGGTTTTTTTTTATTACATTAATTAACCACGGTGAATAAATAACAGCTAACCGGGAAACTTTTCTCGTTTTTCCTTTATTTATTTTTTATTTCTGTGAGAGTGTATAATTATTTTTATATGCTAAGTAAATGAAAGTAAAATTATAAATTTTTATTAATCGATTTTGTAATATTTTAACATTAGGCTTGTAATCAACACTTGTAATTTATTGAAAATTTTTTATTTTACCTTTTCATAGATAAAAAACAGGAAATTGGTTTGTTTGATTTGCTAACAGCTGGATTTTTGTATTTTGATAGAAAATTTTATTTTCTAATTTTCTCAAATGGTTTGTGTATTGGTTTTTACTGTAGAAAAAAAATTAATCTATTAAGTACGACGTGTGGTGCAAAGTTTTTCTTTTTCTAGGTCCTTAATTTAGAGAAAAATCGAGAAAAACTTTTTCAATTTCAAAGTAATTTATATACATAGTGTAAAATGAAAAAAAAAATATTAGAAAGATTCGTAATATGGACAAGTTTTTTTTTTAATATTAATATTTCCTATATATTTGCGGATAAGTTAACTCTTCATTTTAGTTTTGTTGTAAAGAGCTTAAAAGTTTATTAAGTTTCTTGCAATTGCAAAAAGGAAATTAAATGAAACTTAAATAATTTTCCGATGATGCGTAGAGATTAAATGTGTGTTGAATTAAAACTTAACTTAGCTCTGCTATAACTATTGAATCTAAACACATAAACAGTGAAAATCGAAACAGAAAAATAAATAATTCTAATAAATAAAAATTCCCCTTAATTTTCCTTTTAGTTATTTAGTTGGTTGGTGGTACTCGTACAGTAATTTTTGTTCCTAAATTTATACTTAAAATCAAACGACACTATATTTATATTTTATATATGATAGTAGTTACCTGTGTGCGCACACCCTTATCATCTTCTACCATGTTTGTCTACATATTTACTCCTCTTATTTACAAAAAAGAATTCCTCCCATAACATTACTTATCAGCCCACACCATTGCCCACCATCTTCATCACAACAATCTTAACCAGAAAAAAAAAACATTTCTTTAACATCAAATCAATTTCAAACAAATATTACCCATAGAAATAAAGTCAAAAGCAAAAAAAAGAAAATTGAAAGAAAGTAAAAGAAATAAATTGAAAAAACACCAACCATATAACGATTATTCAAAGATTTTTCTCGTAATTTTCCTATGACTCATTTTATTTTCTTTATCGTGTATCTCTTTAGTGTTTTTGTTTGAGTTATTTTTTTTTTTGCTGATAGAATTCTACAATGAATACGCATATATAAAATAATAAAAACAGCAAAAGCAACAGCCAAATAACGCACAAGTATAATACCATGAAGATAGATTAGAGTAGAGAAAGAAAGTCATATTTCCAGGCGGAGTGAATGTTGTTTTCTTGTTGAACTAAAATAAAATTAAATTTGCTTTTGAGTATTATACAGAAATAATAATAATAAAAAAATCAACACACAACCAGCAAAGAAGAAGTAATATTTTGTTTTGTTGAAACATTATTTTTAGTACTTTTGTATAAGTAATAAAGTAACTACTACTTGGTGGATAAATTGTTGATAGGCGAATAGTATATATATTACTTGGCTGAAATCGGTATTGTATTGGAAAATATTGCATGTATAATCGTTTAAAATACATTTAAAGAGTAAAATTTATAAGGATGCTTGTAGTCGGAGTCGTTTGAAGATGTGGTAGGTGGATGGATGAATTAACTTGACTGGCTGAATAGTGTTTTAATTTTATTGTGCCGTCTAAAAGTATATTTAGACCATAGAGATGATTATGTTGATGCTGGAGAATACTTCTTGTTTGCTAACTTAAAAAGTATAGACAAATTTCATAATAAAGAGAGAAATTTTTAATGCTCTAACTGCCTCTGTGCTACCAGTTTTTTTATTAAATATGTGCTTAGGAAAAGGAAATATTTATTATAAAATAAAATATCGTGACGTTGATTTTTAAATAATAACCAGAAATTGTGTTGGTGTTGCAGCGTTTTCGTGTACTTTGATTACTGTACCTTGTCGTCATACTGATATAAAATAAGTAAATAAAAATAGCTATCAGTGTGGTGGAAATAGTTGATGATGATATTTTTATAAGAGGGATACAATAAAAATAATAAAAAATAAATCGATAAAATGCATTTTCGTTGTTGTCAACGGTTCTAGTTGTAGTTTTACAATAAAGCACTGCGGAACAGTACGGTACGGTACGACACGGTACCATATAGTGGAGTTCTCAATTTGTTTTTCTCCTGTTGTTTGTTCACCCTGTTTTTATTTAGTTTTGTTGCCTCCGTTTATGAGTTATATTTTCCCTCTTTTCACAGTTTAGTATATTTGTTACCTTGTATACTTCTATTACGAATCCAGAGTGTAGTGTCTGCTTATAAATTATTTTTTATTTTTTTATTTATTTAAATTAAATTTTCTTTTATTTATTTATTTTTGTGAGTTGAAGCATTTAATTTATATAATAAATAAATTAAAAAATACTTTTTAAAAAGTATAAAATAAAAAAAACCTTTTTCTTTTTGTTAATAATATTATATATATGTGTATAAAATATCTTCCGTGTGTATGAAGTACATGTATGGTTTTATTATAAATTTTTTTTGTATATATAGTTATGAGTTATTTTGTGTTTGTTTTTTTTTTCTTTTTAAATGTTACACAATATCTTCTTTTTTTTTGTATTACTGAAGGAAATTAAGTTTTTTTTTTTTTTATATTGTGTTGTGCACTCTCAGTTCAGTCACTCAATTGTTTATTATTATTATTATTATTATTTAAATAATAATTTAAGTGTTTTTGTTTTAATAATTTTAATTTTTTCTCTAAAATTTATTTAAATAAAGAAAATAATTAATTTCCTTAATAAATATTTTACGAATTTAAATTTGAAATGTGATGTAAGTTTTCTGCATGCTATCTGTTTAAAATTATGTTTTTAAAGCATACAAATACTTTCTTAAGTAAAATTCTCTTTGTTTTTATAGTTATTTAAATTACTATTAGTTTATTGTTTTACTTTGTAAAATATGTTTTCAATAAATGTTATTATTTGCAAAGTTTTCATTAAATAAATAATTATTGCTATTGAAAAAACAACATAAGAAAATCCAGTGAAAATAAAACATACTTATTATTCCTTTTTAAATATTCCATTGCAGAATAAATAAATTTTTAAATAAAAATAACCAAATATATTTTTAAAAAAAAGTTTGGAACACCATAAACAATATAAGACGCAAATAATGATTATGTGATGTTTAAAACAATAATTTTTTTTTATTTTTTTTTATTAAGTGATTATGTGATTTTTTTATGTTTCTTTATTAATGTTCTAATAACATTTTTTTTTTATATTATTATTGTAGAATAAAGTTAAAAACGAAAGAAAAAAAGAGACTTTTTGTACGCTGTTGTGATTTTCTTTTTTGTTTGTGAATTGACATAATTTGTTTATTTTTATGATTTTATTACATTAAAAAGAGTTATATTGTTATAAAAAAAAGAAAAAGTAAATAAAAATTAAAAAAAAAACCCCATCTCTATTATCTACATCATTACAAAAGTGTTGTATTAAAAAACGAGAATATGCTATGAATAAACATTTTGTACAAAAAGTATCATGCATTTTATTATTATTATTACCTAACAAATGATTATAAATAATAAAAAATAACAAAGTTTTGTGTAATTTAAACTAGTAAAAAGTAAAAAAAAAGCAGTTTTTTAATTTAAACACCAGAAAAATAGAATTGCTATCAACGATTTAAAAATTAAGGGGTGACAACGGCTATTATATAATTAATAATATATTTAATAACAACATAACAAAAAGTGTATAAGAAAAATAATAAGAAAAAACAACAACAAATAATTAAATGCTGTTGTTTTAACAAACAATGGCATCATCTCCAACACCATCTTTAGAATCGTTACCCGGTGCTAATTCAATTGGATCATTTGGTGAACCAATCGATTATTTATCAGATTCACCATTAACATTGAGCGGTTCATCGCCACCAGTTAGTGATTCGGCTATTTGTGACGATTTTGTATTAACAAGTAGTGTCGACTCACAAAATTCACAAATAAACTTAATTGCAACATCAGAATTATGTCCACCAAGATGTACAGGATGTAAAAATAAACAATCTGATGCTGTTGCTAAGTGTATTGATTGTGCTAATTATTTATGTTCAAATTGTGTAACCGCACATCAATTTATGCACTGCTTTGATGGACATAATGTCTTTCGTATACACGAAGGGCAACAATTAACATCTAGTAAAATCATGAACGGGTTTGAGTCAATACAACGCTTAACTTCTTTAAAAGAGAACATATCGAAAATGAATAATACAACAATTATTAATACAGCTACAACATTGGCTGAAACAGTATTAACAAGTAAAAGTACAACAGCACTAAATAATTCATATTTTTGTCAGAATCATAAAAATGAATTATTAAAATTTTATTGTCGTACATGCAGTATACCAGTCTGCAAAGATTGTATTTTGTTAGAGCATCCTAATGGATTCCATGAATGTGAACACGTTAATGATCCAATTCCAAAACAAATTGAAAGCTTACTACAAATTATTAATGAAGTTAAGGCAAAGGCATCTGACATTAGAAATATAATTGAAAATTCTGAAAGAATTCAGGTGCAATATCATAAGGCACAAAATGAAATAAATGATACATTCCAGTTTTATCGTTCTTTATTAGATGAACGAAAACAGGAATTGCTCAAAGAATTGGAAAATGTTTCACAGTCTATACTTATAACAAAGTCGCAGGATCATGTCGATAAATTATTGCATTCGTGCGAAGTTGTTGAGCGCTTCACAAAGCATCCTGGTCTCGCATTAACCGAAACAAATAAGTTGAAAGTATTGATGGAAGCAAAACTAAAGGCATTTTTAACATTAATACAAGAATTACAATCAAACTATGAATTAGAGTTTGTATCAAATTATAAGGCAATACAGGCTGGTGTACGCAATACATTTGGTTATATACGATCCAATACTGACTTACCAACAAAACAACCACCAATTGCACGTCCATCGAATATATTAACAAATGGCAGTAGTTCGTCAAGCAGTAATGCTAGCTTAAATTTAGCACAACATCATCACCACAATGGAAATGGTAATAATAACAATAATCATAACCATCATCAACAACAACAGCAACATCAGCACAATTCAACCCAACACCAGAATATGCTGAACGGTGGTGGAGTTAATTGTCATGCAACAGTCGGTTGCGATAGACCTTTTTTAAATGGCACATCCTCACTAACATCACAACATAACAATATTTCCACATTTGATTCGAATATAATTTCAAAGAGGTTCAATAGTGTTAATAGCTTGGGACCATTTGTCTCCGACATGAACGTACACATAAATTCTTATGAAAAATGGAGTAATGGAGGATCAGACAGTATTTTCAATAATGTTTCGGATCAGTACTCAAACCCATTGACATCATGCCAAAATGAGACTATGATGGATTTATCGTCAAAATTGATGTCAGTTGCACCAGTTTTTCCACCGAAATCACAAATAAAACGGCAGAAAATGATTTATCATTGTAAATTTGGGGAATTCGGTGTCACCGAAGGACAATTCACTGAACCGAGTGGCGTTGCTGTAAACGCACAAAATGATATTATTGTAGCCGATACAAATAACCATCGAATCCAGATATTCGACAAGGAAGGACGATTCAAATTTCAATTTGGTGAATGTGGAAAACGTGATGGTCAACTTTTGTATCCGAATCGTGTAGCTGTAGTTCGGAATTCAGGTGACATAATTGTAACTGAACGTTCACCCACACACCAAATACAGATTTACAATCAATATGGGCAGTTTGTTCGTAAATTTGGAGCAAATATTTTGCAGCATCCCCGTGGTGTTACCGTTGACAACAAGGGACGTATCATCGTCGTCGAATGTAAGGTAATGCGCGTTATTATATTTGATCAGTCGGGTAATGTTTTGCAAAAGTTTGGATGTAGTAAACATCTCGAATTTCCAAATGGGGTTGTTGTTAATGATAAACAAGAAATATTCATTAGCGACAATCGTGCCCACTGTGTCAAAGTATTTAATTACGAAGGTGTTTATATGCGACAAATTGGTGGTGAGGGCATCACTAATTATCCAATTGGTGTGGGCATCAATGCAGCTGGTGAAATACTTATAGCCGACAATCATAATAATTTTAATTTGACGATTTTCACACAGGACGGATCATTAGTATCAGCATTAGAGAGTAAAGTTAAGCATGCACAATGTTTTGATGTTGCACTCATGGACGATGGCAGTGTTGTCCTAGCGAGCAAAGACTATCGTCTATATATTTATAGATATGTTCAGGTTCCACCAATTGGTGTTTAAATCATTTAATTGAATAATTTTAAGTTTTATTATTTTTATTAAGTTTTTTTTTTATAAAACTTATGATAACAAAAACAAAAATGTGAAAAATTAATAATATTAAGAAAAAATAATAATGAAAAATGAAAACTAGTATTAAAGAGCTAAACTTCGACTATTATGTATTAAATTCTATGAAATATGATAATGAATTATGTGAAGGGGAGGGTTATAAATGCCGTACGACAGATGTACGATTGTGTTTTTAATATTTTTTTATGTATATATTGAGTATACATAACAATATAACACGCTTTTATATGCTTGTAATTATTATTTTGTTATATCCTCGCCATTTAAAGATTTTTATTTTAATATTAATTTTTACATTCGTTTTTTTTTTTTTTTATTTTGTACTGCAACTTTTTATACTTGTATGAAGTATTATTTTGTTTATAACTAAAAAAGATAAAACTTATATTTTTATATTGTGAATGAACGTAAATTTAATGAAAAAAAAAATATTTTAAATAAAAGTGGTAATAAAGGGAAGGAGATAAATATTGTCGAAGCAGCAGCACCCTTTTAAATTATTTTTTTACATAATGAATACAAAAAAAAAAAGATAAAATGAAAATTAAATCCTAATGTGTAAACCAAATCAACCCCCCGAAATATGTTCATGTAAAGAAAGGAAGGAAAAATTAATGTTTAATTATAAAAAATTTCACCTTACTTTAATTTTACTTTACTTTTACCTTAATGTCAGCTGTTTATGTAAATATATAATTATTTAAATATTATTATAAGAAATTATTTTACTTTTTTTAAATTAATGTTATGTAAACATTATATTTTTAAATATACGTATATATCGCTATATAGACATTGTCCGTCATATAAGGTATATATGCATATACTTTTTATTAGTCAGTCAAAGTACATTAAAATACTTTTTTTTATTAATAATTTTATTTAATAAATATTTATATTTTTTTTTATCAATTATTAATTATTGTATGCTTTATTTTTAATTAATGAAAAACAAAAATTCTTCTGTTTTATTAATTAATTACATAGCTATGGCCAAGAATTTGGAATTAATAAAAAGGAAGTTTTTTTTTTATTTGATTAAATTAATTAAAAATAAAACATTTTTTATATATATATATATACATTTATATATTTTTAAATATTTAATATTAAAAAATGTGTTGTTGATTATTATTATTATCTATTATTATTATTATTATTATTATTATTACTATTACTTTTAATTTATTCATTTTTTTATTAATTTGATT
This sequence comes from Ptychoptera contaminata, assembly GCA_963942525.1. Lineage (NCBI taxonomy): Eukaryota > Metazoa > Arthropoda > Insecta > Diptera > Ptychopteridae > Ptychoptera > Ptychoptera contaminata. The sequence goes on along the minus strand of OZ012636.1, from coordinate 24,542,849 downwards.
ATACTAAACGAATTTAAACAAGAAAATTTAATTTAGGATTTTTTTAACGGCTTAATACTCTTAATTTTTGTGACACAAAAACAAAATAAACTTTTAATTTTAAATTAAATCTTAATTTTACCACAAAGAATCTTTTGATAGGATTTTACTTAATTAAATTATTAAATTTTTTTTTTTTAAATTGTTCATATTTGTTTTTTCGTCTTTTACTTAAGTTAATTTTAATTTATTTATTTTGTTTGTTTGTTTTATTATTAATTTATAGTTGAATATTGACAATTTTTTAGAGAATTATTTTTTAATTAAAAAAATGACAGAAGAAGGAAGAAATTAATTTTGCATTGAAAAAATGAAATATTTTCACTCTTCTATAACGAGATTAAGGTTTTTATTTTATTGATTTGTTTTTTTAATCATTTTTGTTTTCAATTTATTAGATTTTTTTTTTTAAAATCTAGACGGTTTTTTTATTAATTTTTTTTTTAATTTAAAAATAAAATTATAATTATAGTTGCTTCAAGTCAGTGAATGATTTTTTTTTTATTTACTTTTTATCGTATTATTATTTTATAACATTTTTTTCATTTTTTTTTTTAATAAAAAAAGTCGCGACTAATTTACATTTTTAAAACGCTAAATCATTTTAATTTTTAATTTATTCAATATTATATAATATTTTTGTTACGTTTTTTAATCTGTTCAACTATCTATAATGTAAAATTGAAACCAAAGCTTAAATTTTATAAAATGAAAATAAGCACCAAGCAACCGCAGCAACAGCATAAATACAAAACGTGATTTTTAGCTTAGTTTTTTTTTCTTTGCTTTCTTTAAACATCTGATATTTGAATTAATTAAACTTTGAAACACTGATTAACACGTTTTAAATTTTTTTTTCTAAAAGGAGAAAGACAAGTTTTTTTCTGGTTTATAACTGGCGCTATTATGATGGTAAATTTATTTTTATTTTAGCTAACCCAAAGTGATAGTGAAAGGGTTTTCTAGTTATTTTTTCTTGTTTTATTTAATTTAATAAATTTAAATAAATTAACAATAAATAAAATATCGTTTTGTGAGTAGCACAAATTTTATATACTATTTATAGTTCGGTTTTTATTTGTGAATTTTTAATGTCATCGTCGTCTCAATGTGTATTATTTTTTGGTATTTATTTAACGAAAAAGATTGCTATAGACACATAAATTAAAAACTATTGAGGTCAAGGTTGTTTGTTTATTTAAATTTTGTGTGAAATCGACAAAATTTTCGATTTATCAATGTATAATATTATGAAAGACAAAAAAACAATACTTATTACAAACGTTGTGCATTGTTTTTGCGACATTAAAAATAAAATAAAAATATCGAATAAATTAAATAAATAAAAACCTTAATTAAAATTAAAAAATATTTCATTCTTTTGATTATTGAAATTTTTCTTTCCTTTCTCTAGTAATTTATTAAATTATTTTCTTTTATTACTATTTATACTATTTTAACTATTTAAATTTTTATCGTTTTAACTTATTTATTATCATTTTTTTTGTGTTTTCTAGAGACTTAGAATAAATTTTTTTTATTTAAGGAAATAAGTCAAGAAGTAATAAAAAAAAGTTATGAAAAATTTAAAAAAAAAAATAAATATTCCAATAGTAATTTCTTTTTGTTTGTTGCTTTTTTAAATAATTAATTTATTAATTGAGATTAAGTTAAGTTAAACGGATCTCCATTTTTATTATATAATAATAATTATTATTATTATAACTATTATTATTAATTAATATATCCATTTTTTTATATACATTTTTATACAATGTTTGTTTGTTTGTTTGTTTTCCTATTTTTAATATTTGTATTTTTCGTGGTTTGTTTTTTAATTATTACTTAATTATTTAAAATGTATTATTTATTTATTGAACAAAAGAACAAAAAATTATTTAAAAATTAATGTAAATTAATTTATTAATTGGAAGAAGGTAATGTCATTTTTTTTTAATAAAAATTATTTTATTAAATATAAAAATTAAAAAATTAGTCAAAATTTAGCAAAAAAAAAAAAATTAAATAATTAATTAACAAATAAAGAATTGTGTTAAACATAAATTAGGAATTAAATTAAATTCATTAGGAAATTTTATTATTTATTAATAAAATAATTGTATAAAAAATAAATTAATTAAAGATGACATTGCTTAGCTGAATTTAAAATTAAATTTTTTAAAATAATAAAATTATTAAATGTTTTTTTTTTTTTTTAGTATTACAAAAAAAAAATATAATAAAGTTGCCAATTTTTTTTTACACATGATAAATTGTTTAAACATTTTTAATTTTCTTGAATAAAGTACTTATTATATTGATAGTAGGGAGCTTTGGATGCAACCAGTACAGGCAACAAGTAATGTAAGGCATTAAAATTTAATTTAAAACCTTAAATTACATTGACTTGGTTTATCTAATGAGGACCTAAAATATCAATTTTTTTTTTATTTAAATAATAAACAAAATTTATAATAATTTTTTAATCATTGAATCAATTAAACAAAATTAGTGAGGTGTTAAAATATCCATTAATTTATAAATAGAAAAAAAAAATTGCTTAAATATGATTATTGTGTGTTTTATTTAATTTTGTATCCAAAAATATAAGAAATATTTATTAATTAATTGAAATTATAGAGAGAAATAAAATATAATTAAATAATTCTATATTTGTATTACATGGAAAAATTTAATTAAAATTAATTAATTTAATCAATCATTGATTATAATAATTGATGAAAAACATTTATAATTAAAATTATTATCATGTCTTAAAAATAAATATTATAAATTAAAATAAAATTCAAAGTCAATATTTTCTCTACTATTTAATTAAATAAAATAGAAAAAATTTTTGTTGTATTTGCGTTGACAAATTTATAAATATATATTTGTTTATATATTTATTTTTCAATTATAAGTTTGGGTTTGTTAATGTTAAAAAATAAAAAAAGAATCTGAAATGTTAAATTAAAAAATAAATATATATAAATATGTATTTATATTAATAATGAAAAAAAAAAAAAATAAATTAAGAAATTGGAACAAAAACCCCACTTTTTACAAGGAAAAATATGTGAAATTTGTTTTATTTAAGAAAAAGAAGAAAAAAATAACATTAAAATCATTAAAAGGTTGAATGTGTGTTTTGTATTAACCCCATATTAAATAATTATTAAAAAATAACTTTTTTAACCAAATTTATAAATGAATTAAAAAAAAATAAATAAAATAAAAAATTACCGACCAATTTTTATATATATTAAAGAAAAAAATAAAATAATAATATAAAATTTATTAATCAAAGTTGTTAAAATGATTAAACTACTGTTAAAAATGAATTTAGACAAAAAGAAGAATTTAATAATGAATATTTGAAATAATTTTTTTAATTATTTATTTTTTCTTAATTTTTTTAGTTACTATATTGCTGTTTATATTTATAATTAAATTAATTATTGAGACAATTAAAAAATCTTTTTTTTATTATATAAATTATATACGATAAAAAATTGAATTTTGTAATGTGAAAAGAAAAAAACCCTTTATTAACAATTTTTTATACTCTACTTGCTTGCATATCATTCTGTTTTTTTTTTTTTATTTAAATAATTAATTACAATTAAAAAAAAACAATCAACGTTAAACTATTTATGATCATTTGATAAATTATTTCATTTAAGTTTGAAAATATTAAAAAATTAAACATTATTCGTTGTTGTTATTTACGTTTTTATATACAAAAAATAATAAACAATTAGTGATATGATTCCGTTGGACTTTTTTTTTTAATTATTAATTTTTATAATAAAAATACTATACATCATGACTGGTTTAATCAAAAAAAAAAAAAAATAATTATTTCAATTTAAAATATTATAAATAAAGCACAAAATTTATTAATAATTTTAATTATTGTAACACATTTTTGTTATTTATTTATTATTTAATTAAAAAATCAAATAGAAAAAATATTTTCTTTTTAAAATAAAATTATTTGTTACTTGTTATAATTTTACTCATTAATACTATAAAAATTAATAACTTTCTCGTGTGTCATACATATTACTTAATTCACATAGAAATAGCTGATTAATTCTGCATTAAATATTTTTGTTTTAAATAAATAATATTTAATAATTTTAAAATCACAAACTTTTAATGAAAATATGAAAAATTTAATAAAAAATAAATTAATAAATGTTTTTAATTTTATTTAGTTTAATGTTTAAAAGCACAATAAAACAAAATTTATCATTAATTATTGCATGGTAAAAATAAACATGAATAAATTAAATATAACAATAATTAAAATAAATAACTGCAAACACAGTTTAGGATTTTCTGTTGTTTAATATTATTTTTTTAATTCAAAAATCATTTTAATAAAAAATTAATAAAATAATGCAATAAATAATTAAATAAATAATAAATATTTTTCTATGACTGAAATGTGAAATTTTGTTGAAAATGAATTGAATTGAATAATAATAAATTTTTTGTAATTTTCTTTCATTTCTTTTACTCGCGCCAAATAATTAAATGAAATTAATAAAAATAAGAAGAGAATTTATGAAATAAAATTATTGTCTGTAGTTGTAGTAGTTTTTGTTTATAATTATTTTTTTTACATATTAAATAATGATGATAAATTGCTTTAAAAAATGTATTTTTTTTTTATTTTGTAATTATGATAATAATACAAAAAGTATGAACTAAGTATCATTAGCAACGATTTGAATGCTGTGTGCTTATTACTTTTTTTCATATGTTTTTTATAGTAATGCAATATTATTTTTTTCTGTGTTATAAGACTTGAAATATTTTTCCATATGCTGTAATATTAAGTATCAAGAAGTCATAATTTTTATGGTATATTGATAACTATATTAAAAAAAAAATAAAATTGAAAGAATAATTACAATTTGGTAAAATAACATTTGTTAAAATGTAATAAACAACTGTGTCAAAATGTAATTAGTAAATAGTCGTCTTTGTTGTTTTTTTTTTGTTTTCATTAATAGAAAAATTATTGATTAAATAAATAACATCCGGTAATTTGTTTCTTTACAAATTAATTTATTCAAAATATGTATAAGCAATCATCGAAGTAACTTCAAAAATAAACGATAATCAAATTGTGACAATTTTTTTTTTTTGGTTGTTTTTATTTGATTAATTTCCATCCTTGAATACTTAAAATTAAGGACATTTGAGTTTGAAGAGTTTTAATGAAAGAAACAGTTTTTTATTCGTACAAAAGAAAATAAATAATAAAAACAGAATCTTGATCAGAAACTATATGATATAAATAATAATTGAGGGCAAAATAAATAAATAAAACAAATATTATTTGAGCGCGTTTATTATGTAGTTTTCAAAGTTTTATTAAATAAAAAAAAAAAACACAATTCTAACTAACTAAGTAAAATAAAGAATAATAAAAATGATGGAAAATAAAACGTATCGAGGAAAACAAAAACAATACTTAAGTATTGTGTGTTAAGGTTATTTATTTATTAAAGTATTTTATTTATTTTTTAAACATTGAGGGTGAAATTATTTAGTTAACGAAAGAAAGAAACTAATAAACAAAACAATAGACAACATATTTAAGTAACATAAAGTAAAGTTAAACAAAGAAATATAATAACCATAAAAATTGTTTGTTTGATCAATAATTTTTTTTTACTAATTTAACCGCTGAATATAGAAAAGTACGGCCGATAACTGATACTCTCCTCGATACAGTTGATTGTAATGTTCATATTTTCTTTTTGTTAATAATGAAAGCTTATGGATTTCCGCTTTGTTTTCATTTTAATTGTTTATATTATTAAATCAAATTAATTTATTACAAAAATGTAGCAAGTTCAGCTACGCTGGTTATTAATATTTTTATTTTTTTTAAATATTTTCTATTAATATTAATATTAAATTTTATGATTTTTTGTATTTATCGGTTTTACTTTTTTAATCAACAATGAAATCAATTTAAATTATTATTATAATAATTGTTTTTGCAAAAAAATTTAAAAGCTTAAACAATTACGTGGGGTTACCTTTGAGTATTTTTTCTTTTTTTTTTTTTTTTTTGCAATACAAACACTCATAGAAATATCAACCACAATATTAATAATGACTAGAAAGAGTTAAAATATGTAAGTTAATATTATGACGGAAGAAAAGTAAAAATAACATTAAAAAAGAATAAATTATTATTAATAATATTATTTTTATAATAATGAATTTGCTATGTTGTGCATTAAAAAATAAAATAAAATACTAAATGAAAAATAAAATGATTTGAAAGTAAATTTATCTCGTCACAAAAATTGATTATGTGTTACAACTTTTTTTTCTTTATTGTTGTTTATTTACCTCTATGCTTTTAATTTAAATTTTATTTTTGCAAAATAATAAACAATAAAATAAATCTTTAGTCTCATGTACTGTATTATTATTAGTATTGCATAATATTATTGCTTTATATTAGTATTTTACTTATTCTTCTCTATATTTTACATAAATGCTTTATTTTTCTTTTGAGTTTACTTAATAAATTATTATTAACAATTATATAGAAAAATATTTTACCTTTTTTTTTATTTGTTATAATAAATAATAATAATTATTATTATTAGTAATATGATTGTAATAATAATAATAATAAATATCGTGCTAATAATAAAACATAAATAACACGATAGATAAGCAAAAAACGAAAGAAATGAAAATTTATTTATATATGTAACACAAAAGTTAGTCCATGGTTGTCATAATAATAATAATACGAAAATAAAAAAGAAAAGAAAAATTATTAACAGAAATGTAAAATGAAATAATAATAAATAAATTAAAAAGAATAATGATAAATAAAAAGTAAAAACGAGAAGCATAAATCGTAAAAGGGAAAATAAAAAATATAATTCAACTGAATTGAATTTTTTAGAAATAAAATAATTAATTAATTTATTTTATTTATTAAATAAATATACGAACAAAAGCTTTATGCGTAATCATTAAAATAAAATAACAAAAATAGAAAAAAGAATGATCAAAAAGAATATTTATTTAATTTAATGAATCTAATATATTTTATTAAATTATTACATTATTATTTATTTTCTTTAAAACATAAACAAAGAAATGAAATACATTAAAAAAATCCATTTAACACGACGCTTTATTTATGTTCTCTTTTTTTATTTATTATAAATACTTATTGAATTGGTGGCAGACAACTTTACACTTTAAACAAAATACAAAGTTAAGATTTCTTGAAATTTTTATTTTCGTTTAAATATACAGTTAATTCCATATACTTTGTTGCGTTTCATTTTGCAGCAAATTCAAAAACTTAATTGCCTTTTTTGCATTTAAAAGCTAAAATGCAATTTTAAATTACATTAATATAATATAAACAGGTTAAGCGTTGTTTTAATATTTCAATTGCTGATTATTATTGCTATGTTTAATATAGTCGATTTTTTTTCAATATGATTAGATTTGTTTAAATTGATAATATGCTTTAAGGCTTAAGACTTTTTCGTTTTAATTTTTTATAAGTAATATAGAGAAACTTTATAAACCTTAGTACTTAAGTGTATACTTTGTGAAAGAAAATTATGTAACAAAGAGAAAAAATTTCATAATGAAAAAGTAACAACAAAACTAACTATTGCGAATGATGAATGAAAAATAATAAGAAAAAAAAATTAATACAAATAAAAATACACACAACACATAGCCAGAAAGTCAGTAAATAATAAAAACTAAAAGTTGAAGGCATAAATAAAAAGCAAAAGTGAAATTTGCCTGTTGTGCTTCCTCTTGTATGTGGTTGGTTTTTTGCTTCAAAGCATTTTTCATTTTTATTATTATTATTATTGTTATTGCTTATACAGAAAAAAAACATAAATATATCATAATTAATAGTTTTAAAATGTTTTTTTTTTATTTAATTTTTACAATTAATAAATTTTAATACTTTGCTGGCATTTTGATAATATACAAATGATTAAATAATTAAAAAAATAGCAATATTTTTTTTGTTGCTTAAAAAATTGAAGAAAAAATAGTAAAAACAGAATACCATTTGTTACCAAATTTATTATTTTAATTAATTACATTTTTTTACCTTATAATAATTTTTAAATTTATATTATGACGTATTGTCTGATCGATTATGGTTATGCATTTAATTTACATAATGTTGCGATTGTTTAATGTTTTTTTTTTGTATATATTTAATGAATATTAAAAACGAGACCAATAAATTTTTATTCAAAATTGTTTGAAAATAAAATCGTGATTTTAACTGTTGAATTGTTTTATCAATGGCGTTATAGCAAAAGTAATAATCATAACAATAATACTAATAATAATAAAAAAAACAATGAATGTTGTTGGTTTTAACTATAATAAGCTTGACTTTGGTGTTATTACATTTTTTTTTGTTTAGCTTTATTTAAATAATAGCAACATACAAAAGATAAAACCAGACTAAACTAAAGTAAAAATAATAATTTTATTATTTTTTTTGTTAATTTAACGATAAAATGTATGCAATTTTTTTTATTTAATTACTAAATTCATTATAATACTAATTATTTGAACAATACCGTATAAGATTCTTTTAAATTATCTAAAAGAATATTTCTTACGTAGGGAAACGTTAAAAATTATGTAGATCCAGTTATATGCTTTATTTTTTATATTATACCTTTACTTTGATTGCTTAAAAATTCTAAACCTACAACCACCCTGTAAGGTGCTAAGAAGAAAAGGCAAAAAAAATGTCATCATAAAAATTTGGGATAAATATTTTGAAATTATTCGTGAGAGTAAAAAAAAAAGAATAGAATAAGGTGGTTTTGTGCCTTGCAACCGAAATTTACACGACTCCAATCTAAAATGAATGAAGTCAAGTAAAGCCACCATCATCAACCTTTTTTGTGTCATTCTTACTGTTTTATATTAATTTTATATATCTTGTGGTGTTTTGAGTATATTTGACAGCCACGCTTTTGCCTTTTTTTTTTGTTTTATTAAAAAAAAAATATTTTTCTTGTTGCTGCTGTTGCTGATTTAACTGCTGTTAAATTCCATTTTAATAATAAACTTTTGGTTAGACTTTATATATGAAAAAGAAGAAAAGCTCTGAGATTATGAAGAATTGTGTGTGTGTGTGTGTTTTTTTTTTATACAAATTTTATTTTTCAATAATTTTAAAAAAGTTATTTTTGTTTTATAAATTTCTTTGTAGTCGTAAGATTTTTTTTCGTTTCGTTTTTCAGAGACAGACGAAATAAATAAAAAACTAGAGGTAACTTGAATTGTTTTTTTTTTCGTTACTCATGCATTTGTAACAGACTATATTAACACTTAATATCGTTAAATTACAACTCTATTACACCTTTGTTTTAATAAAAATATTAATAATTGTTTTAAGTTCGTTATTATTAAAATTATTTCTCTTTTGTCTGTTTCAATAAAAAAAGCTATTTTAGAGAAAGTTTTTTTTAAATATATATATATATATATATGTATATATAGATATATTTTTATTTATTTATATTTTTGCAAATATTATTTAATTTATTTTTCATGTTTCATTTGTTTATAGCTGAAAATATAAAACAAATACTTTTTGTAATATATTTTAATTACGTTACAAAATCGTTTTCATTTATATAAATTAATTAGCAAACTGAATGCCGTGGGCTTTTACTTGTGTTGTTTATTTCATTAGGAGGAATTTGTATTTTTTATAATAATCACGACTTACTTTGATAGGATAATTAATTAAAAAAAAAAAGAAACAAAATTATAATTAGAAAGGTTTTTTTTTTATTTTGATGCCAAGCTTTTTTTTAACTAAACTATTTCTATATGCTCAAAGGCAACAAATTATGTTTTACATTACTTACTTAGTTACTACTCTAAAATGAGGTTTTTGTTTGTTAATGATAAATTTCTTTTAATTTTTTTAAACAAAGTTTTTTTTTTTTATAATTGATTGTAACTTTTAGTCAACAAAAATAACAGTAAAGGCTAAATTATATTATATCATTTCGAAAATATTAATAATAAATAAATAGAGAACAAAAGCGAAGTTTAAATTAAAAACTGTCACATGCAAAACATAGCAAAAATAAAAAAAAAATAAATACATTTTAATGTATATATGCAAAGTTTAATAATAAGAATAACATGTTATTTTATTATACATTATTAATAATTTTAAATATGAATTAATAAAATAATTTTGCTAGAAATTTTAAGAAAATCAATTGTCAATTATATATATATATAAACTTATATTCATAATTAAAATAAAATTATCTCAAAAAAAAGAATAAAATTTACATTTAAAATTAGAAATAAACAATTTAAAATATAAAAGCACAAAAAGTTTTCTATAATTAATAATGAAAATAATAATAATAATCAGTATTTTCTATAAAAACAAAAAAAAATATATAAAAAAAAAAAAAAATACCAATTATTATTTCATCAAAATAAATTAATTTATATTTCTCAATATGTTTATTTGGCTGTTTTTGGTTATTATTACTTAAAGCAGCAAAATATATTTATATATTAAAAGAACAAAGAAATATAATGAAATTAAATGAAAAAACAACTAAAATAATATATAATATACAATTATATATATTATAGGAGAGATAGATATTTATAAAGTATAAAATCAAGCTTTATATGTCGCATTGTTTTGTATTTAAGTTTATACATTATGCAGAGTAAAGTAAAACTGAAAATCACAATATATATATAATAGGGGGATGAAATAACAAAAAAAAAATAGTATTAAAATAGGGAACTTTAATGATAAATATATAAAATACGGCAAAAAGAAAGAAAGAAAGGAAAAAACATGGGCTAGGGGTGAATATTAACGAAAAAGTTTTTCATTTTTTATAGTCATTTTAATAGGGGTTGTTGCCTTCTTGCGCGTCATGTCCGCGTTGTACGAATAATAACTAGCCGCATGCGCATTTTTCAATAGCGCGAAATCACATCAGTAATATAAATTGTACATATTGCTGTTGTTGATGATAATTCCTTTGTGTTGTCCTTGCCTACATTTAACAACCACCACCCATGCACAAATGTCAGAGCCAGCCGTCACTATTGTACTTAACCAAAACCACCCCAGCAGCCAGCTATCCAGGCTGTTTTCTAGTTTTTTATTTTTAATATTTTTTTTTTGTTGGTATAAAGTACATTCATCCAGTCAACCAGCTATTATGATCACTATATATCGTATATACCTACAGAAAATATATAAAGCAGCAGCAACCGCCGTCGTCGACGTCGTAGTATCGTCGCAATATAACTTTTTTTTAAACTCTCATACCCACTAATATCGCGTTTACTAAAATAATAATAATAATAACAACAACAACAAATAGTACCCTTAATATCATCACTATGGACACCCCAACAAATAATGTTGGTAAAATTTTATTGTAAAATACTCAACAAACTGTACTCTATGCTCTGTTGAATAAAATACGAATTATTTATATTATTATTACTACGTTATATGAAGGGGATGCAGATGTTTTTAAACAGCATCAGAGGGATTATTTGTTAAAGTATTGGTACACAGGATTTTCTTTACTATATTATATGATTTTTAGTTATTTTCTATTTAACAAATGGAACATACGGCGCGTGCCTCATTTCTATAGAATAGAATAACAAAAAAAAATGGAAAAAGAATTTGTTCATCTCTTTGTTATTTCCCTCTTTAAATTTTGGAATTATTTGTTTGTTGGATGCTGTAGATACGAAAAAAGCAAAAACAAGGAATAAAAATATCAGATGGTTTCTTTGTTAACGCTGATGCTACTTCTACGTCCCTTATTTTTACTTAATTTTAATACAAACACATGCATAAAAGTACATAGCCGCCGACAATGACGACTATACAAGATTAGAATCGAAAATATATTGAGAAAAATAATAAAACTGTATAAAGAGGGATGAAATTTTATAAAAGTAGCAAACTGTTGGATTTACGGGCCAAATCGAAAAAAATGTTTAACTCAAAAAAAAAAAATGGTTTGTTTTTGTTGCTTAAGACTCAGTGGGTGAGTGGTGGGTATGGTGTACGTTTGTGGGTGACTAATAATGTTTTAGGATGTTCATGGTATGAGAAATAACGACGAGACACGAGACGACACGTTAAATTGATTGCTGGCTGTTGCCTTGGCTGGGTGATTCGTCGCTTGGTTGGTTGATTCTGCAACAGGCAACTCAACGAAACAAGAAAAAAAATTACCCAAATACAGCAATAATAAATACTTTTCTCTATATGGTTAAAATAATATTTTTATTCTCCAGTGTCTGCTTTGTTCTATTTTGTTTTTATTAAAAAAAGATATCCTTTTGACGGGTTCCTATTTTCCATTTGTTATTTTATTATTAAATTGCTTCCTTGACAATGGTGATGATTTTTTTTTATTATTATTTTGTTGATTCTCCTGTTAAGCTTTATATTTTCCAAATTTTAAATTACACAACAATTGAATGTAAATTATATAACACAATTATATATGGAAAATTTTCGTTCTGTTGATTTTTATTTCCTCCTTTTAGCATTGTTATTATTAACTTAGGGGTTTAAGTTATGTTATTGCAGGTTTATTTTTTCATTCTTTTGTTATTTTCTTAAAGTCTTAAATTAATTGCACCTTGTCTAAGAATTGGTATTATTCATTACACCCGATATGGTTGTTAGTATTTAGTTTAGTGCTTATTCTTTTATAGTAAATAATTTTGCACTTTACTCTATGAAATAAGCAAAAAAGAGAAAAACTTCTTTACGTCAGTAATAAAAACTAATATAAAGAAACACCCAGACTAATGCTTATTATACTTTTCACAGTTCTTTGTTCTCGAAACTTTTATTAATAGTACAGACACGCGGCTGAATATATTTATGATTATGATACATGGTGGTTAAAAATTTATTCATTCTTGTATGAATTTTAATTTTCATTAAATGAACGTAAAATTTTAATAAAATAAATAAAAACATTTGATTTGATTCATTTATTTAAAAAAGAAATTGACACATGAATGGAAGAAAGAAAATAAGTAAACAGGATAAATAAATCCTTTTAATGTTAACAAACAATTTGATTTAACATTCAGTTAGGTAACAAGAGAATTAAATGATATAAGAAAAATAAATAAATAATATTCATCTAGAAGGTAATTTACACTACCCACATCATACTATCTATTTACTTGTTATTATACTTATATATCAAACGGCAAGGCATGAAAAATACTGAGAGACGCAAAAACAAAACTAAAATCTCATGTGTTTGGTTTAAGTTAGATCATCATTTTCATTTTTCCTTCGAGGCATATCTATCTTATTTTTTTATTTCTTTGTTTGTTAGCCATTTTTATATTTTATTTTGCTATATATTTTTTTGCCCTTTTACTACTAATTTTGTTTCGATGTGTTTGTTTTTCTGTTTTTAATAACAAGAAAACAAGAAAAATAAAACAACAAATATATACAATTTATAAATAAATAATCATATAAGAAGATATAAATGAGGTAATTTTACTTTTGCCCATTTTTTTATTCTTTATTTTTTCCTTTTCTGTTGTATTTTATATTCATTTGATATAATTTCTATTTATTATTTTTTCTTTTGCTGTTCTTTATCTGGAAAATAACTTAAATAGAAATAATTTTTTGTTTGTTTGTAAATCTATCTCTCTGTAATATTGTATATATAAATTATGTATTTAATCAACTCGCATAAATTAATTCGAAATAATCATATAAACAAAAGTAATATAATATAACTAAAAAAGCACAGAGAAAAAGAAAACTTTTTTTCCAATTAAAAAATCTTATTTAATTGTTATTAATAATTAAATAAAGCGTAAAAAAAATCCTTATGATTTTTATATTTCAAATGCATAACACAACTAAAAACACACATTTATTTATATAATTTCAAAATAAAATTATAATCAAATATATTTATAATAATTATGCAATTTATAATTAGGGATTCTGTATTTTTAATGAATAATTTTATTTTTGCTACATAAATCATAATGAATAATAAAAATTAATTAATTATATTATTTTTTAAAATAAAAAATGCTGTATTTAGCAAAAACAATTATTTTTTTTATATTTAATTAAATTTTAAGCGTATTTTTTTTTATAAATGTTTCTTCTTTTATATATAAATAATAATTCAACACTGATCATTTAATATTATTGATTTTTTATTATTTATAATAAAATTATGTTGTAACACCATATACAATACACACAATTTTAATAACAATGACCAAACACCAGTTAAATAAATATCATTATTATTTCTTATTAAAAAAAATGAAATATGTAAATTGATAAAATAAAAGTTCATTCACAAAAAAAAAAAAAAAAAAACAATTTCTTATATTTATAAATAGTTAAAAAAAATTATTATTTTTGCATAGAGTAAAATTAATGATAATTAAAAATAATTAAAGACTGCTATTTTTGACTAATTATAAATAATATTATTAATTAAGAGGAAAAACATTTTTTTTTTAATAAAACAGTACAGTGAATTCTTATTTCGTTTCTTATTTTTTCTATATTCTTATAAAATATTTTTTTTTTTAAATTTAGAAAACAAAACATTATATCATATTATATAGAATTTCCCTAATTTATTTTCATAAGTAATTAGTATTTTTCTTTTATAAATCTTTTATGGTATTAATAAACATAAATAACGTTATTTTGCTTTAATATTAAACTCCCATTTATTTTTTCAAAAAGAAATAATATACTCATATATTTTCGCATTTATTTTAGTATAATTAGGGCAAAAATTATGAATTAAATTTATTTAATAAAAAAAAAAAACTAACTTAATGATGACATAAAAGGGAATAATAACAATTAAATTTACTAATTAAATATAAAAATTAAGCTTTATAAAAATATTTTCTACTTAAAATAGTTGTTAAGCTATTAGTAAAAGAAAAAAATTTTTATTCAAAATTATTATAACTATAAAAAAAATTCTTATGTAATTAAAATTAAACAAAAAATGTAGAAATGCCGTTGCTGCAGCAAATTATTTTGGCGCAATATTAATTTTTTAGTTTTTATTAAAATTATTTTATTCAGTAATAATAAAAAGAAAAAAAATCAAAAAATAAAACTATGCTTTAACTGAAACAAAAAAGCCTTCAAAAATTAATAATCCAAAACTGATCAAAAAATAGTAAAATAAAAAATTAAAATTAATTAAAACAAAAAAAAAAAAATAGTAGAAGTAAAATTTATGCTAATAATTACTTAATTAAATTATTAAACAATTATAAACTCAATAATTTAATTTAAAAAAAAAAAAATGAAATATTTAAATCATGCACTGAATTAATATAAACTTTTGTAAAAGTAAAGACTTTTCAATACATTTTTAATATATTTTTCTCTTTTATTATTATTATTATTATTTATTTTTATAATTTTATCAGTAATATTAATTATTTAAAAAAAAAAATTTACGTAAACATAATGACATTAAATACCCAGCTAGTATTATTACATACAGCGAAACCTTAACATAAATTGAATATTTTTCTCTCCCTAATTACTTCTAGTTTTAGAATTTAAATTAAATTTACATCAAAAAGGTTTATTGTTGTCACTTATAAATTTCCATTTTTCATTCCACTCGATTATTGATTATTAGGGGTGGTTACACAAATAACTTCTTTTTCTTTTATTTTTTATTTAATGTCACACAACATAGAGGTTTCACTGTAAGATTCAATTGAACGAAGAAAATATAAATAAATTTGAATAATTATAAATTGGCGTAACAATAACATAATTATAATTAATAATAAAATGTGTTTATAAGTGTTTTATAATTAAAAAAAAAAATAACAAAAATGTATATATATATATATATACATATATATTTTTTTGTCTAAAAATTATCGATTGAATGGAGCAAATAATGTGAAATAAGTTTTTAACTATTTTTTTAAAGGATATTTTATGGTAAATTATGTTACAATTATTGTAAAGGTTTTAAGCTGCTTCACATATTTGATTATTTAGAATGAATAACTCTAATAAATAATAAAATATAAAACAATTTAATTTTAGGAGTATAAGAATAATAAATTTATTGAATTAAAGGATTTCTGTTTGAATTGCTGCTTTCATCAATCAAGTTATAATAATTAATAATTCATAGTAATAATGTAATAAAGGACCAAACCTTTAATTCATTGCATTTTTGTATATATTATTAAAAAGCAAAGTTAAGATAAAAAAAAACTAAGTAAATAATAAACGTCCTGCTTATTTATGTTTTTTTGTTTCTGCATATTATATAATCAATACAAATGTTTGTTAATTATGATAAATAAAAATATATTTTTTAATGAACTAATGAAAATGAAATGACAATGATTGCTCTAACGATTAAAATTTATATTTAATAAAAATTAAAAATAATTATTAAAAAATACTTAATTGTAAGTTAAATAAGATAAAATAAAAAAAAATGTTAAACATATGACGAAATTAATTAATTATCGATTGATATATTAAAAACATTTAAAGATTATGAATAATAAAAAAAACAACACAGATTTATAAACAATAAAAAAAAGCTCTGTGTGTCATTAAAAAGATAAAATAAATAAATAAAACATATCTTGTTTGAGAATTATTATTAATTATTAATTAATAAAAGATTATATTAAAAAATTTAGAATATAATTGAAAACATAATGAGAAAACAGTGAAAGTGAAAAAAAGATGAAAAATATTTTTGGCGTATTTTTTTTTGTCCTTTATATATATTTAAATATGCAGACGCATATTGAGATAATGTTGAATTAATTAATTAATTAATATTAATGAAATAAATAAACTACATGAATTTATATTAAAATTAATCATAATAATAAAATGTAAAGATGATAACGTTAAAACATAATATTTATTAATTAAACTACATGGATATTTTTTAGTAGTAAATGTTTGTTAATGAATAAATAAATAATAATTATTAATAAAGTTAAAAATTAAAAATGTTGCTGTTAAATGCATGCAATAATTTGTAATAAATATAGGCGAAAAGATGTATTTTCTGGGATCAACTAATTATCTTTTTTTTAATCAATTTAGTAGCGCTTTTTTATAAATATAAACAATACTAAATCATTATGAATATTTTCATTATGATTTTTTCTGAACATTTCATATTTCGTTCAAACTTCATTTATTTTTTAATTCTCTTTTTTTGCTTATGTCTTATTAAAAGACCGTAGATAAATAAGTAAAAATAATCCACAAGAAGTAATTAAGTGTTTTTTAAAAGTTGACAAAAAAATAATACAATAGTATTCTGTTGTTAAATATAATTTAAAAAAAAGTCGAAAAACTCTGTATAGTTATAGGAAAGTTTTAATTTGATATGGAAAATCTTAAATAATAGTGAAATGAAAAAGTATGGATAAAACTCAGCGATAAAAGTTTAAAAACTATAAAGTTCCAATAACAAAAATAAAACTGTTGACGATAAAACTAAGAGAAAGAATTTTTTTAATGCAAGTTTTATTAACTAGGTAGATTCGAGTAACAACAAGTTTTATTTAAATAAGAAGAAAAATAAGCAAATAAATAAAGGATTTGAAAATAATAATTAAAGTGAAAATACGATGAAAATGGTTTAAAATTTAAATACAACGTTTAATTAACTATTTTTATTTAGTAAAAGTAACTAAATATATGTTTATGCAAAAATAATAATTAATTAAAATAAATGATTATACAAGTAAGTCATATAGTACGATGTATATTTAGATGACTTAATTATGACTGTGACTTTGCAGAAACTAATATAAAATTTTTAAAAGAAATTTAAAAAAAAAAAACAATAGTAAAATAAATTTCTTAAATTTATTTTTTAAAATATTTTTATATAATAATAATAATAATAATAATTAAGGCATAATTGTAATGATAATAAAAATAATGATAATAATAATTATTATTATATTAATTTTAGAATTAAAATTATATAAGAAACATAAATGTTAAACAACACAACACTGGGAAACAATTTAAAATTTTACAAAAAAGAAAAAAAAAATGAATAAATAAATAAATAAAAAACATTTTTAATTTATTATTATTTATAAAAAAAGAAAACAATTATTATTAATTAAATTTAAAAACATAATTAAACGTTATACTATTAATAATAAGTAATTTTTTATATTATTATATTAAATTTTTTCGTTTGTCTTAAATGTTGAATAAATAATTTAAAAAAAAAAAAATATAGTAGAGTGAAGCATTTATATTCTGTTTAATAATTATTAATTATAAAATTATGTAAATTTAAGAAAATTGATTATAAGTAGTAGTTAGTTTTAGTTGATTATAATTAAATAAAATAAAATAAGTACAGTAAAAATATCAAAGTTTGTGGATATTGTTAAGTGAATTTATTGTCTGTGTATATTGGATGTACTATTTATTATTAAAAGTAATGTTTATAAACAGAATAATAAATAAAAAACAATAAAGAAATTAACAAAAAAAAAGTTAAAGAATAAATATAAAATGTAAAGAAATATATTTATTTTTTAAACTAAATGAAAAATTAAAGTAATAAACAAATATGCGTTGAAAAAGTTGCAAAAATAAAAAGAAAAACATTTTAAACTAGTTGGCTATAGTTGATTTTTTTTTATTTTATTTTAAACTTTAAAATAATTAATTTATTAAGTGAGCTAAAATTTAATAAAACGAAAATAAAATGTTGTTAATAATATTAATAAAGTCACTTAAAAACAAATTGAATCCGTTCATAAATAAAAAGTAAATGAAAAAAAAAAACTATTTTTTATTAACATAAAATAATAAAAAAGCTTAATATTTACTTTATTAATTATGTGCAGTATTTCTTTTTTATATTTACTTATTTAATAATTGAAAGCACAAAAACGAATTTATAATGTTAAATACTTGATTTATTTTTTATCTATAAATTTTTGATTTGATCTCTATTTGCTAATATTTTTTTATTATTATTTATCGAAGAAAATAAAAAAATATTGAAAATATCATTTTTTTAAAAAGCGTTTTCTATTGAATATATTATTATTTAATTTATAATTTAAAAAAAAAAAAAATTAAATTAATTAAACATAATTAGTTAGCTGTTAATTATCGAAATTGAATTTGTTAACTAAAAACTAAATATTTACAAAATATGAAAAAGAAATGTAAATGAATCACAAGTCGACGACTCTCTTCGCTGTCACCAACACTTTTATTGTTCTTGTGATTGAATTGCCTCTTTTCTTTTAATTATTATTAATAACGTAAAAATTTAATGAAAGAAAAAAAAAAATAAAATAATAATATGTAAAACCGTCAATTATAAACATAATTAATAATTTTTTTAATCATTAATATTTAAGGAATTTAAAGTATTAATTAAGAAATTAAATTAAAATCATTCTTCTTCTCATATTAAGATTATTATATAAATATTAAAAATAATAAAATTTAGAAATAAATAATTAAAAATAAAAATTAATTAAAAAAAAATGGTTCTTGTTAAATTTTTGTACTCTCTTTAAAAAAACTTTAAAATTAATCTTATCATATTTATTTAGATGAATAAATCAGTTAAATTTATGATAATAAATTAATATTAATGGAAAATAAATGAATACAATCAATTTACACAAAAGATAAAATATAATTTTCGTTTCTTTATATATAAATATATATATTTATATGAATAAAATTACTACTTGCTTAATGATGATGAAATTAAATGCCAATTAATAAAAAAAAAACGTTTTTTTTTAATAATCACTTTTTAATAAATAAAGTAATTAAAAAAAAAAAACAAAAAATCAAAGAATTATCACTTTCTTTTATACAACAAATAGTTTTTTTTTTTGCATTGTTGTTCTAATAAACATGTTATAGAGAACTTTATTATGAAAATAAAAAAAAAAAAAAATTATGGGGAACAGTTTTTACATTAAAAAATTAATAACTATTTAAAATTGAGAATACTTCTTATACTATACTGCTAATGAATCGAATACTAATAATGTACTCTCAGTAAACTTTTTAACCATAACGTTTTTCTTTTCTTTTTAATATTATTAATTAATAAATGAAGCGATAAACTATGCAAAAGAAGTGATTAATTTATGCTTCTCTGATAACAACATAAATTAATTAAAAAAATTGTTGCTAAATAACATAATTATGATGAAGATGTAATTGAAAACTCCAATTTTTTTTAAACAAGTTAAATTAATAAAGTTAAAAAGATAATAATAATACTAATAATAAATAAAATTAGTATTATTATATATTTTATTAATTAATATGTAAGTGTTTGTTTCTGTTTGTTAAATTTAATCAAAGTAAAATTAAGATTTTAAACATAAAGAAAGAAAGAAAAAAATTAATATTCTCTTAGTTTTCTACTCTTTTTTTTATTATTATTAAATATTCTGTCGCTAAATTATTTTCTTAAAAAAAAAAAGACGTTTTTACTTTTATTTTTTAATTAAATCAAAAATAAACATTTTTCTATCTATAAACAAAAAAAAAAAAAAAAACTTATAACCAAAAAATCAATAATCAAATTTTTATTATTAATTTTTATAAGTTAATGATTGATTAATTTATAAATTAAAATTTAAAAAAAAAACTGCAAAATAAAAAAAAAAAATAATTTATATAAAAAATAATAAAAAAAAAAAGAAAAAAAAAAAAAATTGTCGTTGTGTAGTTGCTAAGCTTAAAATTAATACAAGAAAGAAAAATATTTTCATAACAATTAATTAATTAAAAGATATTTCTATATTTATGAGGAGATTAAAAAAAAAATATTTTTATTTATTTATTTATAATGATTATGATGAAAAAAAAAAAAAAACTTATAAAGATATTCTAAATTATTGAAGAAATAAATAAATAAAAACGATGAGATGAATTAATATGAAAAAAATAATAATAAAAACTAAAAGAAATGATAATGGGAATCAATTCTTTTTTATTAGACTGTACTAAAAATAAAACTCTTTAAATAATTAAATTAATTAATTATTAAAAATTAAACTAAATAAACAGATCGGACTAACTATAATAAAACAAAAAAAAAATATTTTTATACTTTTTCTTTTTTTTTTTATTTATTTATTAATTAATTAATTAAATAAAAAAAAAACGTTTTTTTTTGTATTCTGTTTATCTAATTATTAAAATAAATAAATTGTTAAAAATTGGATAAAAAAATTCAAATTTAAGTAAAAAAATTGAGATGAATTAAATAAAAAATATAAAAAAAAAAAAATGTTAATCGTTAATTGGTAAATAAATAAAATTAGTAAAAAAAAAAATTAATCAAAACATTCTCTAAAGTGTTTTGTGTAAATGAATTGTATTTATATATTTGTTTGCTAGCCGCTAGTATTATTGGCAGTGTTTATATGAAATGAAATATTTAAATTCTTAAACTTTTTTTTTTTTTTTGTTTCTAATTATAATTTTATTATGTTTACGAGAAAACCAAAAGCTTTTTGGTTTTCCTATATTATTATTATTATTATTTCCTTAATAAAAATTAAATATGCGTCATTGCCACCGCTTTAATCTGGGTGGTTTATTATTCTTGTTATTATGTAAGAAAATTGTTGATACAACAAATAATAACCTTAAACAACTTAACCAAAATATAAACCTAATAAAATTACTAACAAATGTTGTTCATCATATCATAAGTGACTCACACATAAATAAATGGCATAAAAATAACGGTATATAAAAACATATAATGAATGACGTAATATTCTAGAATACTAATAAAGTATTAGAGAAAAACCCCAAGTACATAAACGAAAAGAAAAAATAATAATAAATAATGTTAAATAAATAAAATTAAAAAAAAAAAACCTTTTTATACATAATTTACATTGTTGCCAAAAATTAATTATAATTATAAACTATTTTTTGACCAAAAATTCAAGAAAAAAAAAATTGTTTAAGTTTTTCAATGCTATTTTTGATTATCAAATTATCAAAAGTTAATAAAACAAAAAATTTCATAAAAAACACACAAGGAGCAATATTGAGTGCGTTAATATTTAAAAAAATAAAAATAGTATATTTAATTAATTAAAGATTTTTTATCATTTAAATTATTCAAGCTTTTTACATTTTCTTTTTAGCTTGTTTTTTTTTCGATTGTTTTACAAAATTTAAATAAAGAAAATTAAGAAAATTTAATGAAAAAAAAAAAAAAAATACTATGACCAATTTCTCTATTTTAATAAATAAATAAATAAAAAAAAAAACTTAAACAATAAATTTGAGTATAATTAATTAATTAAAATAATAATAAAAAAAGTCAATATTGTTGTTCTCCTACTTCAAAAAAAAAAAAAAAAATTATGTAAAATAAACACTAAATAATTATTAAATTTAATAAATAAAAAAAAAAAAATGAAAAAACTATATCTTTTATACGTGAAACAAAAATAATTAAAATAAAAAAAAAAAAAAAACAACTTTTTTAACTTAAACTTAACAAAAAAACAAAAAAAAAAAACATAAAAAAAAAGAACTTTTTACTTAAACTTTAAAATGAAACAATGTAAGATAGCAAAAGAAAAAAATTATGAAACCAATTCTTATTATAAACGGATGACCCGATGTTATCTTATTTATTAAATTATGATAAATAATAATGAAAACATGTTTAGTATTACAATTTTAATGTTTTAGTATTAAATAATAATTGTTTTCACCTTTATTATTATAATTATTACTTTTGTGTAATAAATTCTCAACTAATTACCAGTTAATTTACTTTACTTTAAGATGCTTTTCAGTTGTTTAATTTTAATTTAACATAAAAGAAAAATTCTATGTAGATTTAATTATATTAAAAAACCACCCATCCTGTGTGTTTGTCTAGTTTGTTTGTTGGTTTGTTAATGTTTTTACTTTGTAATATTTTTTTTTTTTTTATACAATCATACATAATAATTCATATAATTATCGTATATATATTTGTGAAACATAACTATTTTATCTAAAAAAAATATATATATATAAATAAAGTATAATTTTGTAATTATAATAATAAAAACTATCTTGTTTTGGCTTAGAAATCAATTTTTTTTTAAACTAATTATTAAATAAATTATCGATTTTGTTTTGCATTTGTTTAATTGCTTCTTTTTTTTTAAATTTATTTCTATTAATTGATTGTATTTGCCTTAAAATAGTAACCACATATTTGTTTGTTAATAAAACTGAATAAAAATTAAATTATTTATTATAATAATCAAAAAATAATCAGAAATAATATGCTTAATTAGCTACCATAAGTAGATGACAAATACTCTTTCTGTTTATTGAATTTTATATTTCTCTGTTAGATACCAAAAAAAAAAAAGAAAAAGAAAAAGAAAAAAAAAACTTGTTAAAATTGGCTTTAAAAATTAAATAATTAAGAAAAAAGATTAATTAACTAAAAAAAAAAAATGTGTTAATTGTAATAAGAAAAATGTTAATAAATATATTTAAAAACGGTTTTTAATGTTTTTTGTGTCATGCTATTTGAATATATTAATTAATTATTAAAATCAAATAAATAAATAATCAAATTCTTATTAATTTTGAATTGTTGTTTGTAGCAAATAAATTTAAAGAATAATAGTACTAATTACTAATCTTTATTTTATATTTAATCATCCCTTATATAAGCAAACAAAGAATTATCATTCTAAGCCAATACAAGATTATTGTTAAAGAAAAGTATTTATTTGATTTACAATTTTTACTTTTTTTTTTTTTTTTATTTTACTAATTAAGGTTTATTATAAAGAAAATGTTAAAATTAGAAAAGTAAATAATCAATTAAAATTCTTCAGGGGTTGTGCTTTTTGTGCTAAAATATAAATGAAACATTTTTTTTGTTTTGGTTTTAGTTTTTGTCAAAACAAAAGTGCTATGATTTCGTATTATTTTTTTTTTCAAAGAAAATGGACAAATAAGTTTAATAAAATTCTTAATTAAAATTAAAAAAAAAAAAAACACTGCTTAAGCCCTGTTCAGTGTCGTTGAATTTTTGTTTTTTATTTGCTACAGGGAAAACATTTACTTAATTATACAATTTTTTGTGTTGCTAAAATTTTTTACATATTTTAGTTTTGTTTTTAGATTCAACTTAATAATTTATTTTGACTTTTTTTTTTATTTTATAAAAATAACAAAACATCAGTCCTAGTCATATAAATATAGATTTATTTTTTAATGCAATTATAATTGGAAAGAGAACAAATGAGAAAAAAAAAGAAATAATTTTCTTTTGTGTTTTTCTACCCGATTTACATACTTTTATTTATTTTAACTATTAGTTTTTATGAAAAAAAAAAAAAAAAATGTTAATTACTTTTTTAGTTTGTTACACACACTCTCTATACTTTGTTTTTTAGTTATTAAATCTCAGTATAAAATGACCCGATTATTATATATTTTTATTAATACATATTTGTTAATTTATTAGTAAATTAACTATAAATTAGTTTTTATTTATTATAGTAATCAAATAAAAACTATACAGCTTTAATAATGATAATAATTACTAATACATTTGTATTTTTGGTTAGTTATTTAATTTTATACATTCTTTTGCTCAATTTATATTAAAAGAAAATATACATTTTTTTCTTATTAATAATATTATTATTATTACGGTTGTTGTTGCAGAAAATAATGTTGAACATTCACTGAAAATATGTTCAAAATATGCATTTACTTTTTTTTTTATTTTTAATAAAATTATAAAACGCTAATTGGGTCATTTTCTTAAAATAATTTTTTATATTTATTATTTTAACATAAATTTTAGTTGTAAGTGATTTTTACAATTTTTGTGTTGATTATTCTTTTAAACTGATTGCAAGCGACGTATGTAAAATGCATTTTATTAATGTAATGAATGATAATTTGTTGATAAAATGATTTGTGAAAATATTAACATTATGAAATGTTCTATTTCAATAAACTGCCCTATTTTCATCATAAAATGTTTAAATTATTGTGGTTTTAGAGTAGTAATTGTATAAAAAAGAAATTTTAATAAATTCAATAAAAAAGTAAATCTTTAATAAACAAATTATTACTATTCAACCAAATACTAAAATCATAAAGACTTTATTATATAAACTATATGCAAATGTTTTTATATCTTAGTCGCAAAATATGATACTTATATTCTTATATTATAGTAATTTTTTATTGAATAAACACCATATTGATTGATAATTAATTAAAATATTTTATTTATAAAATTGTCTTCCATAATATGATGGCTTTGAAAAATTACCTAAATCAAATAACAAGATCTACTGCACAACATGTTTTTGATTATTGTTTTTTTTAATTATTTGATAAATAAATTCATTACATTTCGTAAAATTATTACTAATAATATGTAAGAAAATTTTGTATTATGAAATAAAGAAAACTAAAATGCGACTCATCATCATTATAACATTTTTTTTATAATAATTATTATTAAAACAATAACAACCAAACAAAAAAAAAAAAAAAAAAACTTTTCACGTTTACGTATAAAACTTGTTTTCTTATATTATTTGCAAATTAATAAAAAATATTTTCCTACTTTCTATAACACAACCATGCAGTATTTTGCAACAAAATGCATTTTTATAATTCGTTTATATTAAAAAGATAACACTGTATTGTAATCGCACTAAATTGTTAAAATATATATATAATTTTAATTAAATAGAAGATGAAAAAGTATTAAATAAATAGAAAATTTGATTTAAGTTAGTTTTATACATTTTATATATTTTACATGTTTTTATATTTTTTACATCTTGTTTGCTTTATTTTTATTTAATTATATATAAATATTTTTGTACTATGTTTTTTTTTTATTATTTAAAATAAAAATTATTATTATTATTATAATTTACTTTGTTTTATTATAATTTTTTATTATTTTTTGTGTAGTCATCTTGGCATGGATGGTTTTCTTCGTCTTATATTAAATTAACTTTTTTTTTATCGCATTTTTGTTTGTGAGGTCAACATTTTGTGTTTTTATACTTTTTATGTGTTATTATTATATCCAACATAGTGTTTATCACACAATACCAAATGTTTTTTTTTTAAATAAATTAAGAAAACAATTAATCAAAACTACATCATCACACTTGTACAATCGTATAATTGATAGTCCATTTTCTTCAGTCCAGTAAAAATAATTTTTTCCATTAAGTTTTCCTTATTTTAATAATTGTAAAAAATTAATTAAAATAAAAAATGTAAATTGTTAACAAGAGAAAAAAAAAACGAAAAAAAAACCCTTTTAATAAAAACAGGAAAATTAAAGTTTTTTAGATTTTTAGACGATTTATAATGATTTAACCAAAGAAAATGATTAATATTATGAGACGAATCATAAAATATTTCTGTTTTATTATTGTTTGTTCAATAAATATTATTAAATAAAAAACTATTCTCATCAAACATAAAAAATAAAAAATTATAATCTTATTAGATCTCTATTTTCTTATACCATTAATTAGTAATTATTATTATGATTATGATTATTATTATTATTATTAATATAATGAAAAACTTAAAAAAAAAGGAAAGAAAAATAAATTATTTGTGAGCAAAATTTGTATGTATTTTTATTTCATATAATTTGGTACCCCGTTCGTTTATTATATAATATTATTATTGTTAAATATTTTTTTTTTGTTAAACATTTATGGGATTAAAATCGCTACCCACAGTTACTTACACCCGTAAACTCTGTTTTGTGTTGATTTTAAATGGAAAAACTTAATCAATTGGTGCATTCATCTGAATAAAAGCAAACGGAAAAGGTTAAATGGAAAAGTATGTACTGTTCAACCACATTATCACTTTTCAGTTATACTGAATTAACGTTTTATGGTATTCTTATGTAATTTTTAAAGGATTATATCCGTAGGTTGTATAAGAATGACTGGATAATGGTTGCTGCCAGTTTAACATTTTGATGTAGCATAATTTTTCGTTAAGTTACAACTTATGTAATATTTAATTTACTCAAATAAATTGTTTTGCGGTAAAACATTATTTTCCTTTTTTTTCTTATGCTTTTATCACATTAATTTTCTTCTTCAATTTTATATTATCAAATAGTGAAAAATTGTTTACTCAGGAATTTACATTATCAAATAAAATTTTTTTACTTGTTGCCTATATTTCGGCGTTCTTTATAAATTTTTTTGCAAAAATTAAGTAACCTAAATAAAAAACATTCTTAAAATATTTTCATCTCAATTAAAAGCAATATTTTTGTTAAATTTTATTTTTTAATACCAAAAATTTATAAAAAATTACTTTAATTTATTTTGATATTTAGCATCATAAGGAGCAATGTTCTATTGAGGAGTTTGCAATATTCTTTTTAAACTTTATTAGAAGTCAAACAGAAATGTAAGTAGATTGTTTTTTTAAATAAACTAAGGAAATAAAGAATCTTATATTTTTAATAAAAATCATTAATTATGTTTATTTAGTTTGACATGACCAAAACATTAATTTAATTAAAAAACCTTTTAATAATTAAAATACTTAAACAAAAAATAATAAATAAACTTTAATGTTATAATTTTTATAAACTTTCTATTTCCGGTTTTTTAATTATATTTTAACTTATATAATCTTTATAAATAAATTACTTTCAGTTTTACTAAATGTAATAATTCATCAGCATGTAATACACCGAGAAAGTTAAAAACAGCAACATCGCCAGCTGTTTTACATATGATAACACCAACAACAGTAACAGATTTTGAAACAAACACAAATAATACTGTATTACAACAAACGAATGAATATAAAAATATTTCCCAAAAATTATTTAATGATACATCAACTCCTCAATCGTATAGTGTAAGTCAGAATAAAATGGCTGACTTAGGTTGCCATCCAATTGATCAGCAACGCCAGTCATCAAATGATAGTAATACTGCCAAAGAAAAAATGTCACCAGCAATACGAATACTCAGACGTTCTGATAATGTAAATTACAGTAATGCAGAAACTCGGCAACAGAGGTGCAATAGTACTCCACGACGGGAAAAATGTGATTTGTTTGATCGTTTATCAATTGGTCAGAATTCAAGTACCCCGAAACACAGTAGACACAGTACATTTGGTTCGCACGATAACTCAGACATATTTTCGACTCCGCCCAATCGTAGTTATGATCGTTCTTTTAACATGAGCGATGGATCACATAAAAATAATTCTTCTCCAAATATATTAACTTTGGGTGATTTTTTTCCTGACACGGCAAAAGCATCACAAACATCCAAACGGCGCATAACACCAATTAACGAAAATAATCAAGCAAATTATCGTCGTAAGAACGTTTTCAATAATACAACAAATAACTCTTTTGAGCATCATCGATCGTCAACAACAGAACACATAAAACTAAAAAGACGTGTTGTGCCCACTACAATTAGCCACTCGCCGTCTAATCAATACGACAATATTGTTAGTTCATCATTTAAATCTGAGAATAATTTAGCTAACATAATGGCGGCTCAACCGGAGCTTTCTTGCAATACCAATATTGATCGCCAATTATTAATTAATGAAAAAAGTCGAGTAACAAAAGATTTTGTTGACCTTGAAATACCAGTACATGAGTTTAATGCACGGTTGCGACATGACTGTAATTTGGCATTTAAACTGGATGACAGTTCAAGTAAAAAGAAAGGCTCTGTTGTATATGATGCGTCAAAAGTAACAAACGAATCAATTTTAAATCGTTTAATTGACATTTATTCGGTGATTATCAATGAAAATTTAACACAGAATTTTTTAACCGAAATTGCCTTTTTAATTAATCTTTTAAATGCTGACGATCCATCGTTTATTGATGAGACCGGCATTGTCCTAGCCAAACTGCAACGGTCAAGATCAATATCATGCAATGAGCAAAGTGAATCAAGTTTGTTAATTAATAACCAGCCAAACTATTATCATGTCTTACATAATAATATTCATAATTGCGTTTACTTTGCTTTCGGAGCACTGAAACGCCAGCAACACTTGCTCGTGTTACTAGATGCAACAAGTATAAAGGTGCTTTTAGACAACGAACGCTTAATTACATTATCATCAGAGATTGTGACACTACTTGCCGATGTTCATGCGTTCAAAATCAGATTAGAAATGAAACGTGCTAATCAGTTAACCACGCCAATTAAATTAGAAAATAATATTAAAAGTGTTATGTATCAACAAGATAATGATACACGACGTTATTTCTCATCAGATAATGAATTTGCAGCATTTCGACGTCAACGTGATGGTTTTTATGAAATATTACGCCTATGGGAACAAAAACATATTGCCCCAAATTTCAATTTCAATAATGACTTGGCAAAAAATGTACAAAATTTAATGAACATAATGCAGCATCCAATAAATATGGCACATTTGGCAAAATTATTTACTTCGCAATTAATTATTTCATGTAATTTTGATGATACAACAGCGAATGAATTACAAATAGCTCTGCCGGGTATCGATATTAACAAATTGACAAAGTTACAACATCGGTTGATTGCGCCTGGAGACTTTAGCACCGAATTTTTGTTTCCAGGTAATCAAATATTTTTCCGTGACTTTATTACGTCGGCCGGGAGTTACATATTTTTAGAACAATTAAAAATATGCTTAATCTCTGAATTAATGGATATGAATAAAATGGCCACATTTGATGAGCAACAAACTTTTAATATTAATCAAGAAAATGAATTTAACTGTAATAAGAACTCTTATGAATTAATTGTACGTCCAGAAATAATAACAACAATGAGAATATTAGCAAAGTTTACTGGCTTTATAATTGACTACTCAAATTGTTATGATGGCATTAGAAATCCTGACGTAGACGATCATCAAATAATATTACGTAATTTCATTAATCCAATCTTTGATATTAAATTAATATTAATTGACTCAATAAAAGATAAACGTTTAGTTATAACAATACCATGGATTGTACAGTATTTAGCAATGTTAGATAGTATTACATTACGTCTAAATTATTATAATGAATTATTTGAGATACTTTATACAATTTATATTGAGTTAAATTTGAAACAATTATTAAATAATAATAATTGTAATTATTTTAATTATATGCGTCCAACATCGATATTTATAATAAAATTGTGCCTTGGTTGGTTATTTGATTTGCCAAATGTTCCCAATCATTTTTACAAACATTTACAAAAATTAAGCAATCAACAAATTACCGATAATAATAATAATTTATTGAAATCATTAATTAATTCTTCGTATCAAAATAATAAAAGAGTAAAAAATGAATTAAATATTAACAATGATGATGATGATAATGCTTGTGATAATTTAGATAGCAAAAACAATTTAATTCTTAATAGTATAAATAAGTTATTAGATCCTATTTTAGAAGGGGTACTGACAGCCGCTTGTCCATTTCTAGCTGATTTTCGTGTTGCAATAATGCCACAACGCACTGGTAAAACTGTATCACGTACCGGTCGTTATCGGCATATAACAACAAAATTAACAACAATTTCAATAATAAATACAAAACATAATAATTATCATAATGATAACATAATTAATAAGAATAATATTAATAATAATCAATTACGCTTGATTGAATCATTTTTGCAATCACAAAGCCAATCAACGCGACGTACCGTTGATTTTATAATTGAACGTGCCACCTCGGCTGTTATAAAGGACTTTCAAATGGAACACTTGCTTGTAATCAAATCGGAAACAAAATGTTTTATAAAAAATTTAAAATCGCCTATTAATAAAACCAAATTATTAAACATTTATAAAAATGGTTTGAATTTAATTGAAAAGAAATGGTCTGAGGTAATACCGAAAATGATTAAAAAACGTGTTGAGATTGCTTTTGAAGCATTATTACCAAATGAAATGTTAAAAAGTGTTAAGGAAATGTGTATTTTAATTGCAATTACACGTTGTCGTTTGAAAACTAATGAATGGCGCTTATCACATTTAAATAATTATGAAATTTTTGATAAGAATATTTACAATAATAAAAGCCATACAAATGATGAATCTATATCCATATCCAATAGCAGCAACACTTTAAATAACAATATTAATGAGCAGCAATCAACAATAATACGATTAGATTTTCATAATACAACAACAGTACCATCAAATGTACTATATAAATTACAGGAATTATTACATCAATCATCAATGTTATCACAACAATTAGATATAAATAAAATATTTAATTATTGTGATGAGTTTTTATTATGTATAAATGAACATGAACAATTATCAGCAACATATTATCGTAATGCTGCATTTATGCTATTACATTTATCATTACTTTTAGGTAATTATTTAATTTAATTATATATTTGCCCATAGTTAAATAACAAAAATAAGAAAACCAATTCAATAAAAATTATAGCCAGTAGTTGTTTCAAAGCTTTAAGTTTCCTTATTCGTATTTCAACTGAATATGTTATAAATGTTTTTATTATTTTATCTCTTTTTTGTAAAATACTATGAAAGATGAACAATTTTAACTATTTCATCTTCATTTTAAAATCGAATATAATTTTTGTTTTGTTGTAAAATTAAATTGTTAAATTCATAGTGCTGTCTGGCGGCATGTAACTTTGAACATTACATAACATTTTGTAGTTCTGTTTAATGACTTACCTCGTTAGCTTTTTTTATGCTTTATTTTATATGATTTTTTTTCTACTGGTTACTTAACATTAATCCTAGAAAAGGTAGTAAAAATTTATTAGTTTGTGTTAAATAAATTGAAAATATGTTACAGATAATAGCATGTTTATAAGAAACCCATTTTATCTAATAATAGTAACGATACGATTGCTCTTAAGTATCTTATATTTTTATGTATTTAATGGCAAAATTTATTTATTTATTTATAGTTGAAAATCGTCCAGACTTATTAACCGATGAATTTATTGAAATATTATCAACTATATGGAAACATAAGAAATTAATTGAATTTACAGTGCCAATTGGTAATGAAATAAATCAAAAAACACCTACACGCACAGCATTGTTAGGATTAAATAGTGATGAATCATTAATGGATGAACAGCGTGAGCAACCACAATCACAACGCATTTTCTCAAAGCCTTATATTTTTTATAATTTATTAAATCCTCGTTTAATGACTTTATTACAAAATAAACCAATAAATTCTTTTAATAGATTGGCGAAACTATTATCAAAATTAATAATAGAAAAATTACTTAACATTGACTTATTTAATGAGCAATGTGTAACACTGTTTAACTGTGAATGGCCAGAGGTAAGTTTACATTTAGTTTCATTTTATAATCATTAATTATTAATTATTTTGTTTAATTGCAGCATACATTAAAAATGTTAAGTTACTTATTTAAAACAATATCGAGTATTATCGATAAAGATTTATTTAGTAAAGAACAGAAACAATCGTATTTGTTTCTCGAAATGTTATCCGACTTAGCTAGTAATATGGAGGAATTTTAATTTGTTTAATTTTTATTTTTTTTTATTACTTATATGTATTTTAATTATATATTTTTTATTAAAATTGTTTACAAATATGTTGACAGAAAATGTAAAGTTTAACTAATTTGAAAAAAAATTATATATATTTATAAACATATATGTTTTATTTATTTATTTAGATTTGTTTTCCTTCTTTGTGTGTTAAGAAATCTGAAAGAGTTGCATCTCTTTGCACAATATTGTCAAAAATTTAATAGTACTATAGCCATGTAATGCATTTAAATTGTTTTTTTTTATATCTTTTATAATGCTACTATGTATCCCTATACTATTATTGTAGAACCAGTTAAAAAATACAAATGTATTAACAACATAATCGACTTATTGCGAAGATTCGTTGAAGGGAATGCATAAATATGCAGATAGAACTTTTTACATCAAAAAGTAGAAAATTACTAATGTCCAATATTATTAAGATATGTTATATAAGATATAAATCTTAGGGAGAACCATATTATTTAAGTGGTAATATTTTAGAGGAAAGTTGGTTCCGTATTAGTTCCTAATTCTATTGATTCCTTGATATTAAAGTTAATAATATAATTTAAAGTTGTTACGCTGATTTCGTCAAATTAAAACAGTGAAGGACATTTTGAACATCGTTTTAGAAAAAATAAAAGATTTTTTTGTGAAGATTATTTTGTTTATTTAATTTTATTTAACTTGATTCTGGCATTATTAAATTCGTAATGAACGAGTATTAAACTAATTATTGATCAGTAAGCCACAGGGGCATCTACAATTATCATATCGTTGCTCACAACAATAATTTTAGTGTTTTGTTAAGCGTTATAGCGTTATAGCGTATAATTTTAAATATTATTATTTAAAAAAAAATAAATAATATATTTAAAATTATAAAACCTATATATATAATTATAAATTATAAAATGACGAATAGTCGTATGAGCAACAGTCCGCTACGAGCAATGGTCCGACTACGGATTTCAAAATGTTGCACATCATTTATAACAAGAAAGTTGAAAATTCATTTGTAGATAGTTATTAACACTGGTATAAATGCTTCTAAAAAATAATATTTATTAAATAAACATTATTAATTATGTAAATAGTTCTAGACGAAATGATACATTGGGTAATTATAATCTTAGTGTCATCCAGCAAAAATTAAAACCATGCAAAATACAGATTTGTAAAGGATGGGAATATAAAGCTGTTCATAAAGGACAAGAATGAATTTGCGCATATCATTTGTGAATCATCTTAGAACAGTTTTATAATTTCGTGGTAACATGATTTTTTTTTCACAAAATGAAGATTGTTTTCTCTAAAATAGACCATATACAGATAGTATTGCTTTTAAACATACAGGTACTTACTGGTCTGGTATTACTCTAATGTGTTTTCCGATAGAAATAAATTTCTTTACATTTATTGTTTTTTTAAAAAGTTAAAGAAAATATTTTATTTATTCAGCTTGTAATTTTTATTTTTTGATTTAAACCCAAAATCAGAAGTGAAGTTATCGTGTAACAAAAATTATTAATTAAAATTTTAAAATTAATCTGATTTGCGTGTTCATTTTATATGGCAAACATGGTTTTTCATTCCGTATACCAATACATTTCGACAATAGTTTTTGAAAAATAGAATTACTTGCTAAAAATATCATCATATAACTGAATTTTAGTTTAACAATATTTATTTGAATACAACACAATTGCGTGTTATTATAATATCTATATAGAAACCCATATTTCTATATATTTTTAGTAATTTATATTTAGTGGACTGCTTATTCATCGATACTTGTTTTTAAACTTGCTTTTTGAATATGGGTTTGTTTCCAAAATGAGTAACATCAGCACCATCTTTTAAATAAATAAAATTTATTTAAAACAAATTATTTAACTGTACTAATGACTTCTATAAAATCATAATATATTATTTAATTATTATTGTTATAAAATTCCATTTTGTATAATTATATAATTGAATTATATAAAAAAAGTATTTTCAAAAAAAAAAATAATTTTAATAATTTGTTGCATTAAAGTTATAGTGATTTTAGAATTTTTCATTAAAATTATAGTTAAATCGCCTAAATGTCGGTTAAACAATGAAAAATTGTTGGCAAGACATTATAAAGATTTTAACTTCACATATTTATTATCATTGAATTCGTGAGCAGAATTAATGGACGATTAACTTAAAATCGGGAAATATTTGTATATAAAAAATAAAAAAAACTCATTATTTATTAAGTTCAGGCCCATATCAGTTTAGGTTCATTGATGCTTGATTTAATTACTATATTTTACATTTTATTTTCTTTTCATTATTTTGATTAGTTTTTGCGTTTTAAGTAAAATAAAATAATATAATAATAAAGATGTATTTGTTTTTCTGCAATTGACTAGGAATAATTATTCTAAAAGACTACTTGCTTTTAGTAAATTAGTATTATCCGGTATATGAATTTTTATTGCTATTTATGCAGTTTATAATAAATTTAAAAAAAATTTCAAATATGTTAATTTTATTGCTTTTTCTTTGAAGAACAGTACAGCACTGTGGTTGATTTCTATTAAACACAAAAGAAAATAAAAATATAAATCAAACTATCATAGAAATAAAATTAAAAGATAAGTCAAATATCTTTTGACAAACAGTCTAGAATTTTTTTATTAGAATAAATTCACAGTGTGGTAAATATTTAAGATTAATTTATTTTGTTATGGCAGAAATATACACGCAAAGAAAAACTCAAGACTATAAGAAATGTTAAGCATTAAAGTGAGAGAAAAGGTTAATAATTGACATAACTAAATATATAAGAACATATAATCAAAGAGAGCAGTTATTCTTCATTTCCTTTATCAATTTTACTTATATTTACAATTCTGTTATATTTATCAGTATTGTGTTAAATATAAATGCTCGAACCAGCAAACATTAAGTTGTTAGTTGTTCTAAGTGAAGTAACTAAGTGCTATTCCTCTGTACCGTGAAATTAATTTTGTTTTATGAATAATTTGTTATATAAATAAGCTTTTAATTATGATAAAAATATTTCTTTTTATTATTTTACCAACGTTTATTAATGGTTATATTGTTGATCCCGGTCCGGTTGTTAAGCAAACACATGGAGCTTTATGGCCGACGCCATACAAACAGACAAATGATGATCGATTTTTTGTTATACGTCCAAGAGATTTCTATTTCGAAGTAATTAAATAACCATTTAGTGTTGATTCTTGATTTAAAATTAAATTTATGGTGATTAAAACTATTACAGGTTGCTAATGAAACGTGCAAGATATTGGAGGATGCCATCATTCGGTATAAAGAAATTATAATTGGAATAAATTACAAGACAATCAAGCGTAATCTAATACAGAAACATATAAGTAATACTAATACACATAACACACAGCAGAATCCAGAAGCAAAATTGGTATTACGCAAACGATCCTGGGTTGATGATAATTTATATAATGGCATTATAGACAAGTTGACCATTAATTTGGCTAATAAGTGTGAAGAAATGCCCTACAATGGAATGGATGAATCATGTAAATTGCTTTGAGTTCTTTACTTTTTTATACAACATTTAAATAATTATAATTTTAATTACAGATAATTTAACAATAGCCGAACAACCGATTTTACGTTCCAATTCAATATGGGGTGTATTACGTGGTCTGGAATCATTTTCACAATTGATTTACTTAGCTGAAGACGAACTATCGGTAATTTTTCTACTTTGTTAACAGTATTCTTTGTTTTAATTCGTAATAATTTTTTTTTCTGATTTAAAGCTTAAAATTAATACAACAGATATTTATGATTTTCCACGGTTCTCGCATCGTGGCTTATTAGTGGATACATCACGGCACTATATTTATAAAAGTGTTTTATACAAAATACTCGACGGCATGTCTTATAATAAATTAAATGTATTCCATTGGCACATTGTTGACGATCATAGTTTTCCGTATGAAAGTATTACGTATCCAGAATTACACAAAATGGGAGCATATACAAGTTTAATGGTGTACTTCCAACAGGATGTGCAAAATGTAATCGAGTATGCAAGATTGCTAGGTATTCGTGTTATACCAGAGTTTGATACACCAGGCCATACTAGATCATGGGGAGTCTCCCATCCGGAAATATTAACAAAATGTTTTGATGCCTTTATCGGAAAGTTGGGTCCAATAGATCCCACTAAAGAGACGACGTATACATTTGTAAATAACTTATTGGATGAATTAAAATCTGTGTTTCCGGACCAATATTTTCATATTGGTGGCGATGAAGTTGAATTTGAGTGCTGGTAAGTCAATATTTTCCATTAAAAAAGAATTTATAGTAAATTTTCATTTTACCCATAAAAGGCAAACGAACCCCGATATTACGTCGTTTATGAAAGAAAAAAACATAACACAGTATGAAGTGTTGGAACAAATGTATATTCAGCGGGTTCTTGAGAAAGTGAAGAGCAATAACAAGACGTCGGTTGTATGGCAGGAGGTGTATCAAAATCAGTATGGTGTTCCTTTGCCATCGGATACTGTAATTCAAATATGGACGGGTAATCGTTTCGTTTTAATGAATGAGATCACCAAAGCTGGCTTTCCAGTGTTATTATCCACGTGCTGGTACTTGGATCATTTACTCACTGGTGGCGATTGGCAAAAGTTTTATAAATGTGATCCATACGATTTTGTAGGAAGCGAAGCCCAACAGAAGTTGATATTAGGTGGAGAAGCTTGCATGTGGAGTGAAAGTGTAGATAATACAAATATCTTACAACGAATATTTCCGAGAGTATCGGCAACCGCAGAGAAATTATGGTCACAAAATTATCCAGAAGATATAAATACTGTTAAGCAAAGATTAGAGGAGCATACTTGTCGAATGAGAACTAGAAAGATTCCAGCTCAACCACCAAATGGACCAGGATTTTGTTAATAAATAATGCTCAATAAATTAACAAACGGCAAATAATTTGTATACAGGCATTTTATATATAAATACAAATTAAAAACATTAAATTGTTAATTTAATGCAATGTTCATTATTACTATTGTTATACTTATATATATTACTTCGATCACTTAAACATTTTTATTAAAGTAACAAAGAAGTTTTACATTTAAAAACATTAATTATATACACAGACAATCAATAAACAAATAAATTTAATTATTTTTTAAATAGATTAGCAGTAATTATATTATACACGTTGATAATCTGTTTTTGATACTTGGTTGTTATTTGTTTATTTACTTTCGAATTTCCTTCAATCGAAATATATCTATTTGTACTAACAATTTTAAAACCTCTTTTTTTATTACACCGCCATCTATTAAATTTTATTGTTGGTCGATTATTGAATTCGTCTATCTGATGAGCATCGGTATCCTGCGAGATATGTTTGAAATCAATTTTCATCGAATACATTACCCATTGAGATATTGGGCGCACAGCCCAATGATAGTTAAATGAATTGTGAAAGTTATTCACTGGAAGTTGAGGATAGTTTTGATGAAGTCAGGTAAGTTTCAGTGTTATAGTGAAAATAAGTGGAAAATTCATCAATTTTGAACTTAAGTTTAGCTTTTAATTGCATTAACAAAAATATGAAGAATATCGTGACAGAAAATTTTAGGATGTGAGAGTTCCAAAAATAGTTCACAAAGATCTAAAGAATATCGTGAGAGACAGATAGTTAAGAAACAAATTGAAAGGTAAGATCCGCGTAACAAACATTTACATTTATTGCTTATTATTTCTTTACTCATCATGATCATTATTTGCTGATATACATGGCGATTTCGATAACATCTTTTCAATTTTTTTTTTAATATAAATTTTCTTTGAATCGGACAAAACTCGTGCCGAATATTGACAAAAATTGAAATTAATGTATCAAAATATTTTATTAAATACCTTGCTAGCAAAAAATCTTGCAGATACGTAAGTAATTTGCTCAGCTTTCTAGTGTATAATCTTTGTCACATTGATACATTTTTTTGTTAATTATTATATTTTTATTACATTTACTATCTTTATTTTAGAAATGAAAAAAAGAAAACGGTCAACATAGTGTGAATTTCAGGCGTTGAATTCGGAAGTATTGCACATGTGCAGTAGAGCGTGTACTGAAAAACAGTGTTACTCTCATCATGGCAGTCATCTACGTTTCACTAAATAAGAAAATAATAGATATTCAAGAATTTATTCATAGAGCATTGTTAGAGTATACTTAAAATGTATCTGGAACGCTAAGCAGATACAACAAAAATTTAAATGGAATGCCATTAATTTTGGCTGGCAGCTTCACCATAAATTTCTCTGATAAAAAATCAAAGCCATTAAGTCAGTTTCTTTTGAATGAATTTGATTTGAGAATGAATAATCAGCACAATCGACGACTAGATACAATATAACAATTGATGCAATTTTTTTGAAGCACTTAGAAAAGTTTCAATCGCAAACTTTTGTGTCCTACTTTAGTTATCACAGGCCAATCATTAGAAAGATTGAAATTAGATTATATTTTTATAATAATTTATAATAAATTGTATAGTTTTGTAATTTAAAAAAAAAATTAATTGCAATCCATTTAAATACTCTCAAACTCTGTTAATTCATTTCATGGCGCTTTATTTAATGCATCCGGGAGTCTACCGGGCACCTCTCGTCTTTTTTGAACAATTTCTGTATTTTTAATTTTTCATTTTTGCTATCCCATTCAAAAGAAAATTTATTATAATATCTTACATAAAGGTGGAAATAATAAAATGTTTTAACTTATATAACGACTATTGATTATGTTTTCCATTAAAAAAGTAAATTTTTCGTGGACAGAATTGCTTATTTCAACACTACTGGTGAATGTAGTTGCGAGTTATATTGCATTTTCAAAGAAAAAGCAGATAAACGAGCAACCCGATTAATAATTTATGATCAATTTGATTCTCTGTCACTCAATTAGTCTGTGCTCAAGCATAAAGGTTAAATATATTTTTTTAAAGTTTACAAAGAGAATAACAATTTTATTTTTATACCTTTTGCGATTATTAATAGTTTAACGGTAGTTTTTATCAATCTATAAATAAATTCCATCAATAATTTAATTATAACGAACTGTCCCTAAATGTACGGTTAATATTTTTTATCATAATCATAAGTGATTAAAGATTAACACAACAGTAATATTTATTAACTTATTAACTAAGTAACTTTATTTAAATGCGGGATAGTACGTCGTAATAAAACACAAGATTTAATAATTTTATCTCGAACATAGTAAGATATTTTTCAATGTAACAACATAATTCTAACTAAATAGATAAAAAATTGTTTAACATAAACGATAAAATATAATTTAATTTTTTGTAGTTCCTAAAACGGCACATTAGCACAAATAAATGATGGAAAATGTCAATTTCCTTATCACCTTAAATATCCTTAAAGCATATTTATTTCTTTCAAGTGATTTATTGAAATAAGATTTATATAATCATTAGATTGAATGATATGTTTGTATTACTTAAAATCATTATTTTGACTTATTTATTCCTTAATTTAAAAAACAATAAATAAATTTGTTAAAAGGAAAAACAAAATTCTTAAAAGCTTTGCAATTTTGCAAATAATCACCGTGAAATTGTTGAATTATGTACAATCCTGTCTCAGAGAAAAATATTTGTCTTTAAAATTACTTTGTAATGTCCACGATTTGTCATTGTATGGGTTGTTCGAAGTGTGCTTTTGTATAAAATTTATTTCTTTTGCTTTAATAATTCATTAAAAATTTTAAATTATTGCGCTAAACACCTTATATTGCTTATTTATTTGTTTTTATTTTTTTTTATTATCATCGCTTACGTGCAGACAATCATCGTTTGGAACTGTAATTCAGTGATATATATAACTTTTGCAGTAAAAAAATCATTTTATGTACATGTAATTGTTTCAACGAGGTTGTAGCCATAAAACAACTTCGCAAAATGATCACAATAATAGGTGTTTTTTAATTTTTTGTTTCAATTTATACATTTGCCCTCTAATAAACATAGTTGCTATCAATCTCTGAAATTCAATAAGTAGTGTTTGTTTAATTTAATTTAACAGTATAATATTGTTATTTCGCAGTTATAAAAGTTATAACGTTGGTTATATATGGCACCTGAAATATTTCACTATATTTTCATAAAAACAAATTAACAAACTTCGCTATAGTTTATTTGTTAAAACCAGACTGTTATCAATTCTGATTGTAATTACATTTCACATTTTTTTATTCTTCTGTGATTATGGCTCTGATAATCTTGACACTGACTCAGGCGATTTTTATTATGCATCTGAAACTAGTGGAAAGAAGCTAATTTCTCATAATGCAAAGTATACTAATCTTATAAATATTTCTCTAAGAAAAATTTTAGAAATTATACCCTTATAATTTTCGAAAATACATTCTTATGATGTTTTTGTTAGATTTTTTCGCAGTTTTTATTGCACTTAAGATTCTCTACTGCATCATTGGTACGATTAACACAATTCGAAAAACAACTGAAGTGCCATTTATAAATTAGTTTTTATGAAATTCATTAATGCGATTATATATTCTCAAATTTAATTCTATTTCATAATTAAAAATCGTTATTAGTTTGTCTTAATTAAAAACGCTTAAACTCATTAATAAAAAATATTATTATATTTTATTACAATTCTTTTAAACACTTAAATAAAATGATTTTAAATTTTAGTGTTTAAGTTTTGAACAACGTTTCTTAGTTGCAGACAGTGGTCATAAAAATACGTACGAGAATTAAATTACAATTTATCTCAAAATAAATTTGTCAAAATAGAGCGCATTATAACGATTCCAAATCCGAATTCTGCCAAAGAAAATACTTTTAAAAAACTTTTGTAAATATTAATAATTTGTTTTTATAAAATATCGGTCGGTGAAAAGTGAATAATTTAGAGAAGAAACCCATTAAAACATCTGTTTTATTACTACTAAAGAGTTAGAACTTTTTTATTTTAATATATTTATTAAGTCGATGTTACAATTGCGAGAACTCCCAATCCGTAAAAATTTATTATCGTTCAACAGACAAATGTGGCATTTTAGCAGACTTTTTTATTATTGCTATTATCTAACAACATAAATTATATTTATTACCACAATAACATCATTTTAAATTCATAATATCTTTCTACATAGATATTATAAGAACTATGGTGCTTTTACTTGAGTTATCTACCACTGACTGTTAACATCTGTAATACCTATGTAAAACATAAATATGAAAAGAAAGCATATTTATTTTTTTTTATTCGAAAAAAATTAAATAGTAAACAAAAGAAAAACACTATCTTTAAATATCTAGAAACATTTTGAAATGCAATATGCAAGACTTACGAAAATAGATAAAAAATTATACTATATAAAGGAATACAGTTGATTTCGCTTAATCGGGACACATTTATAGAACATTTTCCACCGGTTAAGCGGCTTGCTCAATTATCCGAAGTTCCTCAAACCCAACAAAATTAGTGTTTTTAACATATATAAAAAAAAATTCACAAAGCTATACTTACCCACACACTTGTACATACATAATTAAAAATAAGATAAATTTAAAAACAATAAATAATTGTACATACATATAATAAATATGTAATATGTACATTTAATAAATTCGATTAAATAATGCTTAAATAATGTTAAAATGATAAATAATGTTTAAACATTAATTAAATTTGTTGTAAATATTCGTTCAAAGTGATATGCCTTTTGTTTTTGCTGAATTGTAGCTTAACAAAATCATTTTCGTCATCCACACTGTCCCGATTAAACGAAATATTGTCCTGATTAACTAGTATCCCGATTATGCGGAACTTTATCTACTGTGTATACATTTTTAATAGCAAATCTTTTATCAACATTTGCAAAGAATTTGAAACATGGTATTTTGCAGTTAGGAAGTAATGAAGTTTCAATGTGTAACAAGATAAAAGTAAAAATTTATTTATATTCGATTTTTAGCATTAATATAAAGCTCTAGGTTGTGTCTGGTTACAAGCTTCTACAAAGATAAAGAAATTTATTAATTTGCTCTTTTTAACAACAAAAGTCGTCATTTATGATAAATGATTATTTTTTAATAAAATACATACCTAACAAATGAATGCTTATGAATTTGTCCAGAGTCTAGACTCAACAATGTAGACAAAACTCTTTAAAGTTGCAGTAGTTTCTTTATTTTATTTATGACTAAAAAGTTTTATAAATGAAAATTCATTTAAAAAAAGTCTTTTGTATTTTGATTTCTAGGGTTTTCTATTAAATTATAATAGCATTTTTCAAAATACTGCATTAAACTGTTAAAACCATTTTATAGTCACAAATTATAACTTAAAAAAAGGAATAACATTATTTAAGTATGATAATTGGTTTTCTGTACATAAAATTTAGTAATTGGTCAAATAAAAATGCTTTTTTGAGCAATTTTAAAGTAAAGCGAAAATCTTAAAAGTTAATACAAATTCTATAATATGTTAAACATATATTTTTAGCGACAGGTGTTTTAAAAGTAAATAAAATTAAACGCAAAAATATATTTATTTAGATGCAAAAAAACTAAACGGCATTTGTAAGAATTTTTAAAATAAATTCAAGAACTTAAGGTTTATAAAGATAATAAATAATACTATTCTTTTAATTAAATACTAATCCGAATACACTTTCAATACTTTTGTACAAAACAGAACCAAAAATTTTTTATTGATTTTTAATAGAGCTTTAAAGATTATTTTGTAAAAACATATAAATGTTTCTTGATTTTAGAAGGAAACACCTCCTTTTATTTTTAAAGAGTAAAATAAAACATTCAAACGATCAAGGAAATGTATTTAAAATAATTTCACATATCAGTGCAAATTCATAATCTTTTTAATAACCTATCAGATATATACATAAAATATTATTTCAATGATAGATTATGAGGTAGACTATGACGATTATAGATAAATTATTTTATAACACTTCAAACAATAAAATAACTTTTCATTGCCAATAAGATAACAATATAACGATTGTTCGTGACGGTACGGTTCACTCTTGCAAAATATTTTCTATCCTCCTTGCTTTTCTTCATCGTTCTTATATAATCCCTCCATAATAATACGTAATATTTCAGACTTTTCTCATCATAGAAAACTGTAGCTGTATGTAAATATTCTCCACATAATATGTGCTTGCCCATTTGCTTTTCTTTTCGCAAGTAATAAAATATGAATATCTGTTTAAAGCATATGTTTTGTGTTGTTATTATTTTTCATTTTCCCTGTAAAAAAATATTTTTATTTTTATGATAAAACAATAAATTACATGATCATGTGACATAATATTTTTATTTCTGTTTTTCCTTTTTTTATGCATAAACTAAACCATAATTTTCTGTGATTGAATTTTATGTCATTTAGTATAAATTAGAATAAATTTTGATTTTTATTAATATCGCTTTATTTACTATTATCGCTGTGTGTGACTTATTTCTATTATTTAGAAGCTAGTGTAACAAATACAGTTTACAATTTTTTTTAAATTATAAATTGAAATATAACAATAAATACGTTTACAGCTTTGAATTCTTTCAAAATGTACTAAATACGCACGTAAATAATTTCGAATTTTTATAATACATAATGCTTGAATGCATATTGCGTTAAAACTTTGCTTAAAAATTCATTAAAAAAGCCAAACAAAATTAACGGAATCAAAATTATTTTTGCTAAAAGCTTGTTACTATAGTTGGACTACAAGTGCCACAGAGTAAAGCTGCTCTCCGGAAACATCTCTTAAATAAATTAAATTTGCTTGTGCCTTAATATGCTTTTGCTTCCTTCAAAAAGAGTCACAGAAGCGGAAAAACAAACATTTAGATTGGAAG
The DNA here is from genome assembly GCA_963942525.1 of Ptychoptera contaminata. NCBI lineage: Eukaryota > Metazoa > Arthropoda > Insecta > Diptera > Ptychopteridae > Ptychoptera > Ptychoptera contaminata. The sequence goes on along the minus strand of OZ012636.1, from coordinate 24,498,095 downwards.
AGAAATAGTGAAAATAGAAATTTGACGATCAAAAATAGATGTACGAGTTTGGGATCTTTAAGTTTTAACATTTTTTATTAAGCTTTCATTTTATACACAAAATTTCTAAATATAAGATATAAAACTCTCTTTGATTTTATATTTGACGCCAAACTGTTATCAGTAAGAATTTTCGTAAAGTATTATTTATTTTGTGTGACCATTGTTGTGTAGAATTCAGTATATATATTTCCTGTTTAAATATCCGCAGTAAATATATTTCACTTGAAAAGAAGTATTTGTGATAATAGTACACTATGAAACCTTTGTGATGGTAAAAAGTTAAAAACAAACGTTAACATATTTAAATAATTGATTGCAGTGAGCTTTAATACCAAGCCAAAAGTTTATTTATAACTTAGTATGTTTGTTGCTTTTTTTATTTATTTGTACAAAGGATTTCCATGGAAAATATCTTGTTGGATATATAAGTGTGAAAGAAGATACTTAATACGTATAGTTTATCAACCAGAAATAAACTTTAAATTCGTTAAATTTAGTTTCATTGGTTGCTTGATGAAAAGAGATTATATCAGGAATTGGCAATACTTTTTGTACATCTACATCTTAATGTTAATCTATAAGGAACTTGTCGTACACTTATATCATTTAAGATATGCTGGTTTTAAAAGTTATTTAATTGATTCTTTAAAGAGTACTTAAATTGTTTTATTTTGAAGTCAAATTAAGTCTTAGGACCTGGGCCATATAAAATACAATGTTATACTATATACACTCATTAAAAATCAGCCAAAGCGATACGTTAATGTCGGATTTGCTGGAATTAAACTACAAAAAGGTTCCATTAAATTTTACCCTAAACAATTTGTACGTAGTTGGTATTTCTCATTAAAAAAATGATGTAATAATTATTTAATAATAAAAAAGAATTAAAAAAAATTTTAAATTGAAAGCACTCATAAAAATTATTAAAAATTCTAAATTTTTGTTCTTTTAGTTTCCAAATATTTTCTTATTTTCACAATTTTTCGTTACATTTGCTTAAGATATGTTTATAAAAATATACAAATATAGCAAACTAAATAAATGATAATTGAACTAAATAATTGAAAATTCTGAGTATAAACTTTGTGACTATCAAATAATTAAACTAAGTGATTTAAAGTATTTATTTTAAATAAAACAATATTGAAGATAGTTCATAGTTTTAATAAAAGAAATTTATAGTTTCCCTTAAGTGCTGTAAAGGTTTTCCAATAGTATACAACTTTTATTTCCCTTGTGAAACAATTTTGCTTATGCTTTCAGTTTTGATACTTTTATTACTATTGTTTTCATATTTATTTTTCGTTTGCCGACCAATCATTTAATGTTGTTGATTTATCTTATTTCGTCAACAAAGGGTAAACTAAAATTTAAATGATCTTTTTTTCAACAAATAATGAAATAGAAATTCGTTTAAAATATTATATTAATTTTAGATGTAAATGTTATGCATAACTTATAATTCAAACATATACAGTACATTTATTTTAACAAATAAAACTGAAGAAATTGTGGATTTTAGATAAATTCTCGCAGAGCTAAATCAAAAATATTGTTATAAAAAACTTAAAAGAAATAGACCTATAATATGATGTTTTACAGATTTTACTGAAGTATTTTCTCCTCTTTTGTATTAGCGATGAAAAGATTAGAGAAAATCATTAATTAAAAAAATCTATATATATATATATGTTTTTACTGACATTGTACTTAAAATGTACCTTAAATTTTAACAATGTTTTTTTTTTTTCATTTAAATAATTTAATACAGCACAAATACAGCACAAACAATACAATTTTTTCATTTTTAATGAAAAACACATTTTGAATTAATTATGATGTTAACGATTAAAAAAACATTTTAACAATATTTTTTGTTTAATAAAAATAATTAAAATTTTAGAATATGACCAGCTTCAACAGAATTGTTATTTGTTGTATATTGTACAGGGTTTTCCAATAAGAGGTGTTATTTTGATATTCAAAAAAAAATGCCATTTTTTAATATAAATGATCGGATGTTTATTTCATTATAAAGAGAAAGGTATGCCATTAATAGTGGAAAATAACGTCAGGCAAATGACCACCACGACCACGCTTACAGGACCATATCCTTTTCATGAAATTTTCCATAACCAAATCGCAAAGTGGCTGCCCTATGTCCTCGATAGCCTCACGAATTCCATCTTTGAGGTCTTGAATCGACGCTGGGCTGTTGGCGTAGACCTTCTCTTTCACGTGGCCCCAAAGGAAGAAGTCGCAAGGTGTTAAATCACAAGATCTCGGTGGCCAATTGTGATCACCTCTTCGAGAGATAACACGGTCCGAAAACTTTTCCCGTAAAAGATCAATGGTTTCGTTGCTTGTGTGGCACGTAGCGCCGTCTTGTTGAAAGTAAACGTTGTCCAGATCAATACCATCCAATTCCGGCCATAAAAAATCATTAATCATCTCTCGATAGCGCAATCCATTCACCGTAACTGTTGCTCCAGCCTCATTTTCGAAAAAGTAAGGTCCAATGACTCCGCCGGACCATAAACCGCACCAAACAGTCACACGTTGAGGATAGAGAGGCTTTTCAACAATAACTCTTGGGTTTTCCGAGCCCCAGATGCGACAATTTTGCTTGTTGACGAAGCCACCGAGGTGGAAATGGGCCTCATCACTCAAGATGATTTTTCGATGAAATTCCGGATCATTTTCATGCATTTCAAGGACCCAATCAGCAAAGACACGACGTTGTTGATGATCGGCCGGCTTGAGTTCTTGTGTTAACTGAACCTTATAAGCATTAAGACCCAAATCTTTATGCAAAATACGGTGTAATGACGTTTGTGGAATGCCTAATTCCAAAGAACGACGAGGAATGGACAAACCTGGGTTTTCTTCAACACTTTTGGCTACAGCAGCAATATTCTCGGCTGTTCTTGAACGACGTGCACGGATTTTATTCTTCACATCACTAAGTTGTCCCAACAGCTCGAATTTTTCCACCAATTTCTGTATTGCGGTCCGACAAGGTGCTTCACGACGACCCAAAAATTTTCGAGTTTTACGAACCGTCTCTGCCAAATTTTCACCATTTTTATAGTGAATTTTAATAATTTCAATGCGTTGTTGAAGCGTGTATCGTTCCATTTTTATTAATGGCGTAGTTTCTACTTGTCAAATGTCAACAAATGATAGCTTCAAAAGTGACATCTACCGAAATAGCGGGCTATTCAAAATAACACCTCTTATTGGAAAACCCTGTATTCCCTACAAATGTATTGTGTGGTCTCAATTCGTATAAAATTTGCTCAACAATAAATTATTTTTGGTTTTTTCTTAATTCCTTACAATTTACTTACATTACTTAATTCCGGCATGGTACAAGATAAATAATTTACTGCCTTTAGTCTTTATGTGGCAGTTACATTGTTCTATCTGTTACTCGAGGCAATAAAGTGTTTTTGTTTATAATCTTCATAGTAAATATAAATAATAGTGCTAAGTAAATAAGCAAAGAATTTATTTTTAATTAAATAAAACATACAATATGTTTCAAATTCATTAAAAGCAACTTATTTTGAACATTTTATCATGTTTTTAAGTGAAAAATCTTTGCTTCTTTTTTCACGACTGTTTTAGTACACTTTTATTAGCGATTTATGAAAACGTGAAATAATATAACGTACGGTTTAAAAATAAAATATAGCAATAAAAAGATACGAGCAAAAGGTAACAATCAATATGGATCGTTTACATTTTTTATAACTTTTTAATGTGTTTCGCTGCTTCTCTCTCGTATAAAAAAAATAAAATTGTACCAAGATTCGACAGAACTTTTATTTTTGTCTTTAACGAAAAGTAAACGAAACAAAAATTAATTAAGTTTACTTATTTATCTTTCAGAATTTGTTTTAGTTAGTTTATTCGCTTTCAAAGCTCAGGTTTATTCGTCAGTTTTATTATTTTGTAATTAAATTAAAAAAAAAAGTATAAAAATTATTGTAAAAGATACTGAAAAGTGTTTATTTATTTTTCTGTAATTAAAAATTTAAAGGATACAGCAATATTTAATTAGGATACAGTCACGTCTTTTCGCTTGACTACTCGGAATAATATTAATTAAGAGGATATTTTACATTTCACTTTTAAATGTGGAACGATTAACTTGAAACGATTTTGTTTTTGTTATGAAATAACTAACAAAGCACCGCTGACCGTAATATATACAATTAAATCTTTAATATTTAAAATCGTCACGTTGTATAAAATTTAATATGCGTTAGGTTAAATATAAATTATGTGATCAAGAAAGGCTACAATCAAAATACTTTTCATATTAATGTTCAAATTTTATAGATAAACAATTCCTGTATTGTTCGCTAAACGACACAATTTAATTCGTTTTTATTTAACTTCTGACCACTGTATACTTATTTGATAATGACCAGTATATACCAGCACAATTCATTGCAATATTAATCCAACGATATCATGTTATCCGATATAAACAAAAAACCATTTTCTCTAATTTCTACTCATATTAAATTAATTATTTTTTATTAACAAACAATTTTAGAACACAAACTTTCACCTCCGCTATCGTTCAAAGACGACGACTACTAACTTTGCTATTAACTTTTATAGTATTGAACCGTTAAATTTTCTCTGTGAGAAATGCAGCGCCGCAGTTGATTTCTATGACTGCGACGTAATTACACTTACTGTACTTTAACATTAACTTGAAACGTAAGCGTTATATGTTTCTCTCTAGTTGAATGATTGTATCAAATGGTCGCTGTAAACAATTAAACATTTTCTCCTCCAAAGTATTTTCCTTAAGTAATTAAAGTGAAACTAAATAGCACAGGACGAATAAATCTCTTATTCTAATTGTGACTGCAATATTAACGTTTTATTATGAATATTACTCGATTATTTCTTAATAAAAAATACTTAGGAGCCTAGTGAGCATGTGTCTATTCATAACACTTAAACTAAATAATTGTTTTATTAACTTTTATCAGACAATGACAATCGCATGGAAGTAATTTGTTTAAGCAGCATGACACTTGACAGGCTTAGTTAATTTCATTAATGACTTTAATTTTTTACTACGGATTTATAGAAGTGCAAACTATAAAATGCTGTATAAAATTTGTAATTTGTAGTTTAAAAAATTAAAATTCAATAGACGAAGTTTTCTTAGAATAGTTGATCGTTGTATACTTAGAAAAGTTTTTAGAAACTAAAGGAAGAATTTTTTATTATATATGTAGTTTTGTCATGGGTAGCAGAATTAAAGTTGCTTCGTAATGCAGATAAAGAGGAATTTGAATGGTATTACAGATGAATAAATTAAACTGTCATTAAAATTAACTAATTCTAATAAATTATTATGAAAAGGTGCAACACCCAATGTGCTCCGCTTTTCGTTACTTTTCGACAACAACTTTTCTTATTATCTTAAAATAAAAATTAAAAACTTTATCAATAGATAAAAAATTATTGCATTTGCATAAAATAATAAGAAAAAAGAAAATAACAGAGAAAATGTAGGCATAGATATTCTTCTAGAATAATAATAATAACAACAATATTAATAATAATTTTTATTAGCAATTTAAGTTTCTGTTGTTTTACTTTGTTTAAATTTTTGTTAAAATTCCACAATAATAATTTATGCGATTTTATTTGATTTCAGTTTTTCTTGACTGCAAAAATAACTATTTATATTATTGTTAATTTTTTTTTATAAAAATAATAAATATGGAAATTAGGAAATAAATATTATGATCGATATTCAATAGTCCATTAAAATGATATTTATCGTGGATTGATTTATTTATTCCGTATAGCGATATTACCACCAAATATTTGATTTTTTTACTTATTTGCATATCAGTTAACAGCTTCAGAGGATTTTTGTTAAGGAAAGCAAAAACAAAATTTAAACCATTGTTTGAAGTAAAAAAAAATATAAATTTCCTTTCCCTTAGTTTATTGGTGATAAAAGATAATGGTTTTATGATAATTTACTTGTGACCAGAAAAAATACATTTTTATTCCATTTAAATTAAGAAAATGAAACAATGTTATTTCTTATAGATCCAGCCTAAATAAAGATTTGATCATGATTTACTATAGAAAAAAATATTATTATCTCATTAGTTATTTAGATGATTTTAAAATAAAATAATGAGGATAATGAGGACTGTTTGGAAGGAAAAAGTTACATAATCATATATTACTTTTTAATTTTTTTTGTTTTCATTGTAACTGTAGAAACAAAAATAAAATAAACGCAAATAAAAGATAAGAAAAGTATTACTTTAAAGTAATTATTGTTGGTATTTATTGAATTCCACTTAATTATTTATAAAGGTTTTAATTTACATACAAAATTTTCGTTGCTTTTCGAATTTATTGCCTGATAAATTATTTGGGCTCATCACCTGTAAACTGTTTAAAAGGTTATTACAAATTGTACCCTTATTTCTAGCACATGTGTTCGGTATATATATGCAATATGCTAAGAATGTTTTATGAAAGTATTTCGTAGACAATTTTAAAGTGTCTTCTGTTTCTGTCAACATATTCGATCGTAATCAACAACAGTTTCCGAGTTACACGTTTTAGTTGTGAATAGTTTTTTCTACTGAATTATATATAACGTGTGATATTATAGCAAAGCAACAAATTTTAATGAAATCTTACATGTTTATTAGTATTTGGAATTACAAAACCAAATAATTTCTTTTTGTCATTTGATTGACGTATAAATAAAATCAAATTAATTTCTAATTGTATATACTTTCCTATTTTTTAATTATAAAAACTCAGTGTGTTAGACAGAACATGCTTTTGACAACTGAAAATAAAAAATCAATGAACAATGAAAAGCTATAATAATTAAATTTTATTTTAATAAATAAAATTTTATAAAATTCAATAAAACAGTTTATAATTAAAAATACTTTCAAGAAATACCTTTAAGACCTTTTTAAGAAATACCTTTAAATACTTAAAGGAAAAAATTATAAAATAAAGCATAAACTAAGTGAGAATGATTAAATGTCGATATGATTAAATGTTGCTACGATTATGTGTCGTGTACTTAACTGTCTGTTATTAAGAGTTTTATTATTATTAAGTGTCGTATTATGAAATGTCATATAACCGTGAGAATACATTTCTGTTGTAATTCTCTATGTCTATATGATAATATATATAAAATAATAATAATAATTATAATAATAATAATAAATATAAAATTACTTGAATAGTTGAATAATACATTTTTCGCTGAAATTTTGTTAAATATTACGAAAAACTTTTATTGGCGGAATTAACTTCAGTAAACAAATTGTTTTGTGTAACAAAATAAAAAATGAAATTTCTTTTCGTTCCTCTAATATTTTTTAAAAGATTAGTATTTTCTACATTTTTTTTTTATATTTAGTAAAACTGTGAGGTCTTGTTTTGTTATCTACATCTTATATAGCTTTAAAATATATATAACTAAAATGATGAATTTTCCGTTTCTTTTTATGGAGAAAAACGGTTTCCAAATCCTAATTTTAGCTCTAAATGTTTTTTTTTGTAAATTTTTATAGGATTTATATTTTTGTTTATCGTAAAAATTTTTCGGTTTAAAAGTAATTTGTGCATTATATAAAATAATATTGTAAAATGTTTATTAAATTGGATTTTTTTTATCTTAGAGTCATAACTCGGTCTTCAAAGATTAAAAATAAAGAACAATTTTTGTTTTTTTTTCAACCTATTTTTATATAGCATAAGTATATTTAAAATTTTACTTTTTTTACTTATAAATTATAGTAATAAAGTCTTTTAAAATTATCTCTCATTATCAGGTTTCTTTTGATAATTTTATATTATTGTTTGTTTTTTGAGTTTGTCAAAATGTATAAAACTGCAAAATTATTCAATCCCTCGTAACTAACAATTAATAATATGCTTCTAACCAATTTAAAGTAACAAAATTAAAACAAATTATCTCAATAATTTTTAAACAAATTTAAGCACAGGACAAAAGCAAAAGTTTTTTGAAATATTTTTCTTATCTTATATTAGAGAAGCAAAAAAAAATCAAATTATTCATAGTAAAAATAGCAATTCTTTTCTAATATTGTAATTACGAAAGTATCAAGACCACTAGGAATTTAAAATAGACGAGATTTGTTACATATATTTGAGACTGATGTTACTCGCTATACTTCTTAAATCGTATTAGCTCTCAATTAAAAGTTAAAAATAATATTAAATAAAAACATGATTGTGTATGTAAGGAGGACATCGGTTAAACTAAACTTATACTTAATTTTACAACAATATTTATGCGTAATACAATGCTTTATGTAGCTTTGGTTATTATCTATGGTGATTGATTCTAAGAAAAAAATCAAATAAATGCTAATTTTTATTAAAGCATAATTGAGAAATTTATATTATAAATTATAACTAAGAAATTTCGAAACAAGACGACGCTTCAATTTGGCATGTGGTAATTGTATTAATTAAATAAATTTCAAATTTAATTTCAGTCATTAGATGCGTTTATATGGATTGCAAAACAGTGCATGTTGTGCTTTTTTTATTTTAATAAAGTTAGAGATGCAGTTAAAAAATAGTAGCAAGTTTTTCACATCCTTAATAACATACATAAATAATGTATTTTTTATCAATCACAGAAGCATTTATTAATTACTTTATATTGCTTACGTAGTTCTTTGCAGTTTAATACTTTGCAGTCGTAATACTTTTAAAGCTAATAAAAAATTAAATTGACCTAGAAAATGATTCACAGAGCTTTACGTAAAAATAACGCTAATAATATAGCATAGCCGTAACATAAATTGTGAAGACAGGCAAATATTCATCTTAATTGTTTTTAAAATAAAGTAAAAAAATATACAGAAAGAAAACACTTTAATAATTCATTTAAGAAAACGTAAAATATTTTATTCGAATATTTTGCTTTTAATAAATAAAATTTCAGACAACTAGGCGCCTGGAAGAAATAAAATAACATCTGTAGATATGATGTCGCAATCAATACTATGGTAATTGTTGTTGGGTTTATATTTTATTGAGCACATGTTTTTATGTAATTTTATTATTCGTTCTTGGATTGTAGCGTTTTTGTATTTTTGCTAGCTGAAAAGTAAAAAAAAAAAATTAAAATTGATGATAATTATTGTTAAAGTTAAATCTTTATTTAGTAAAAAAGAAAACTAAAGTCAAAATATATATACTATTTGTTAAATAATTAATTTATAGATTAAAACATTATCAATATTGTGTGATTTACTTTAAAATGCTGTATGGCCAATTCCTACGCGTTGCATAAAGATGAAAACCTTTATAATTAATTATGCCTAATGGCTTTTTCTCACGAATAGCAAAATGCATCTAAGATGAAATTGTTACTCAAATAAGAAAATGTTTTCAATACAACAATGTTACAAATGCTAATAGTTTTAATAATTAATTAAAATATTTAAAATGAATATGAAAATCAAATTCGTATTACAACTGTGCACCAATCTCAAATACAACAAGAAAATTATGAAATTTAAACGAGAGATCGTATTGGAATGAAAATTAGAAAAAATAGAATTTAACGCCTGTAATATTGTTTGCTGAATTGTTGTTGACAAATATGAAACATTTTAAAAATATTAAACAAAATTAAAATTAATTAAATAATGTATAAATTCGTTGAAAATTAGCTGCAAATATTTATTTATTGGAAAAATGTTGTATTACTGATTTTTATTTCCAGAAGGCAGAAACTATTATTCGTAAAATTATTTCAAATTTATGTTATTTTAAATACATAACGAAAAACCAAATACATTGAAAACTGTAAAAAACACGATGGACATTAAAAACCTGTAAAAACAATGAATTTTGAAAATATAATCCAATTCCAATAAATCAATATAACATGCAATCGTCTTATGGGAGTGATGCTGTGGTGCTCTAGTATATCCCTTGTTTCCAGCCGCTATTATCTTTTTTTCAGTTTATAAATTGTTTTTTTTTGTCTTTCATAGGAATAGGAAAATAATTAATTGAAGAAATATTTTCTAAACGTCATTGGCGATGTACTTTGCTACAATGCCTTTGGAATATTTCTTAGAAATTTTATTTTATTGAGATGCTAAGAATAGTAGAATATTGAATATAATCCTTATAAATTATTTTTTTTTAGAAATATCTTAAATATCGATTTATACTAAATGTTAATGTGAATTTATTATATAATATTTGAATTTTAATTGCGAAACTGAATCTGTAAGTGATTTGAATAAATTTTCAACTAATTTTTTATTTTTTGTTTATTAAAAACAAATTTCATCAGAATTCGTTCGTTGTTATTCCTCAATATCTGTTAACTAAATGCATATATTCTATTAATTATTTTATGTATTTTTGTTTCTTTTCATGGAGTAGAAAGCTAAAGTATATTTAAAGTCCAGATTTTTTATCATAACTTTTCCATAATGTAAAATTTTTTCAAGTAAATTTTTTAATTGAAACAAATATGTAATAGTAAATAAGAATCGTAAATTAAACGGAAAATCCTTATAAACTATTATAATGTTACTGACTCATAACAATGTGAAATAATTAAAACAAAAAACGAGAATTATTCTATAATTATATTGCTTTTCTTTTGTGTAAATAAATTATTTCTTTAAAGCAACGGAAGAACTATATTATTTTTGTCTACAGTTGTATTTTTGGTTTTAATAAAAAAAAACTTGCTAGATAAATAAATTTTGGTTTTGCCACTCCAAATGCAACATTATATTCGTTTTTAATGTATTTAATTTTATATTTTCGGATTTTGAATTGTCATATTTATTTTGAATTGCTGTACTGGGCGCCATTGTAATGTAGTATCGTAGGCGCCAGCGGCTAGTCATCAGCACACAAAAATATAAATTGTGTTCTACTTTCATATGCATGGCTAGTAGCAAATTTAAAGCCAAAAATTACAATTGCCAATTTCTTTTAACATTGATTTAAAAAATATAAAATTTATATTTTCTGGGTTAAATTTTAATTTTTTTTTTAAATAAAGTAGTTTCAGTAGAGTTTTAAAAATAAATTTAAATTAAAAATTGATTTTAGCCAGAATTACGAATATATAACAATTGATTTTTTCTTGTATTTACATTTGTTACATAAAGCGTAGTATTTATTGAAAGGCAAAAATCGTCTGTTGACCTATTCACTTGTTGTTAATGTTTTATATGACAACAAGACAATTAATTTAACAATTTTGCTGTTTGATTTAAGTTTAGTTATTTCATTTGATGACTTTATGTAAATAATTACTGAGCATTTTGAATTATCTATCTATCATTCAATTTATCTCATTCAATGAAAACTATCCCTTACAAAAGGAATACTTAAAATAAGGGCTTTTAATTAAATATATATTTTTTACAAAGGAGGCTGAAGAGACTTTTATTTTATTTAAAAAAAAATTGTATGTTAATTTTGTGTTTCGTATGGTATTTTTGCTCGTATAATCATAATAAATATATTTTTATTTATTATAAATAAAAACAAGAAGAAGTTTTGTCAAACTGCGTAGCCTGTCCTATGCATTTTTTTCAATTGAAGTAGCCTATTTTATCATATGCATATCTTGTTAATTAAGTTAACAAATTGAGTATAGTATATTTTTCTTAATATTAATAATTGATTTATATATATATATATATTTAAATTGAATCCAAAATTATGAGGTTAATATAACAAGCAGAATAAATATTTTAGAAACAAGCATTTAAACTTCAAAAATGCATATGTTATATTCCAAAAATATATATATATATTTTCCTGTTATTTAATTATTTATTATTTTTATTTGTTCAGCCTAATTGCTTAGCATATTTAGACATATTGATTGGTACACACTTGTAATTAATAACGAATTTATATAGTGCAATTATAAACAAATGCTGTTGATTCAACAAACATGTCATTCGTTGATTCCTTTTTGGAGTCAATAATTGTAACAATTCAATCGAAAACATAAACGGTAATAATTTATAATCATAAACAGTAGCTAAATGCAATTAAAATAAAAATGAAGTTAATATTGTTTTGTATTGTATAATACGAAACTCTATTATTGGGAAATTTTACAAAATATACGGCATTAAAGTAAAACGAAGGTAATGTGCTTTTTAATATTCTTAAACATATAAAATCATTGTCAATACACTTTTAATAAAAATATTAAAACATAATCAATGCTACTTTTTTAAATCATTATTTATTAGACGCTATTTTTATTTATTATTTGCTAAAAACTGCAGAATTTTACTTTTTAACAAAATTAAACACCACTAAATTTTTATACGTAATTAAATAACATTTTATGTAAGTAAGATAAATATTAGAGAAACTTAGAGTTTTTAAGCAATATACTAAATTTTTAGATACTACTAGATTTCAATACATAAAAACATATTTCAGATGAAAGACCATACAGCTTACGATCAATAAACCGATGATGATAGCAAATTTTATCTTTGCCATAATTTCAAATCTTATTGATTTTAAAACACAGATATAAAACAAATATTTACCAACAGTAGTCACACAAAAGTCATGAGTGAACGAATTTCGATTCGGACAAACCACCTAATGGATTTTTACATTAAATATTTGAATAAAAAAAATTCACCTGAATTATCAGAAAGAAAATTAAAAAATGTAGATAATGTAGACATGCTCTTGCATGTTAGAATGTAAATAATTGCAAGAAGAATATAAAATTTTGGTTTTACTTCAAAAAATTTTTAGCATCTTGCTTTAAGTATATGCTGACTTTTTGAATTTATTTTTCTTTAATTTTTATTATTAAATTTTTTTTTGGAAGAATTAAAATATTTTATTGTGTTTTTAAGTGCGGAATGGATAATGCGGCGTAATTATTTATTTACTATTTATCATTAAATTGTATAATGTGTATGTTAATAAACTATTTGTATTGATTTACCTACTTATTTTAGGCAAACAAAAACAAATTGCAGATTTCACACTGTAGCATTCAATTTTTGATACAAATTAAATAAAACATTTAATAATCATTGCATGCATCTAATTGTTTAGTATTTAGAAATTTATATAAATTCAACATTGCAATATAAAAAACATAAAACTAAATATACATAGTATTTGTTTATTACAATTTATGTTATATTGATATTTTTATTTTATTTATTTATTCGCTAATGAATGTGTTTATCGATAAGTTTGCATAAAACTATGATTAAATCGAAAAAATGAATGGACGTTAATTGTATGACATTTATATATATAATAATTTTTAACAAATAAAAGAAATAAAATGTTGAAACTTGATTTAACTTTTGGTTATTTAAAAAAAAAAGATTAATATTTTTCTTCGTTAGAAAAAGCAGCCTTTTCCATTACTTCGGTTCTTAAGTTAAATGATTCTGCCATAACTTGATATTCATAACTTGTAAAACTAGAAGATGTAAAGAAATTTTTAAATAAAAACAAACCCAATGAATATGATTAACCTTAGAAGTTGTGAAAACTTAAAGTTAAATTTTTTATAATATTGTTGTTTAATAATAAGTAAGCTGCAATTAAAGTAAAATCTGAAAGCTGGGAAACTTGTTGGCAAGTTTAATGAGAAAATGAAAATAAAAATTATCTTTAGCCAGAGAAAACAAAACAACTATTCATAGATAACTTATTTACTATGTATGCAAAGAAATTGTTTTTTATTGTAAAAAAATTATTATTTCTTGGTTTTTTCTTCGATAATAAACTTGTCCTGCTATCTATCTATATATAGAAGAAAAATTACTTTTTATTGATTAATTTAAGCTGATATTCATACTTTCATAATAAATTAACTCTAGTTAAGAATATTATGTTTAAATAATATATTTATAAAGAATTTTTAAAGAAGGTTGTTTTATATTTTCTGAGTTTAAAGTATAGACGAATAAATACAATAAAATTATATAATTAACTAATAAAAGGGTTGTTAAGTTGAAAATATATTCATGGATTAAACTTTTTACAGTTTCTTACCTTCATAATATTCATATCAAAAGTTTTGAAATGATATGGACACCATTTGTGCAATAAATTTTTGATTTATCTACAAAAATAAATATGACTTCTGAATTTAATTACATTTTATGTGGTCGCTAAAAATTATATTTTTAAACAAACATTTATTTATTAAATAATACAAAACTGACGTTTTTTCTCTGCTCTTCTTGTTGCTATTTTGATTATTGTTTGAACAAGGCTAACTTAATTTCTGTATAAAATCATATTCAAAGTGAAATCATTTTTTATTTTAAGCATATGTGGGTATATTACCTGACTTTCATTTATTTTTCATTACTTATGATAAAACACCCATTACCGTATTTTGATTAAAAATATTTTTCGCTGGAATTAGAATGAAACAATAAAACTTAATTCTAAAATAAAAATGCAAATAAACAGGCAACGTAAAATATATAATGTATTCATTGTCAAAGGTTAAAATCAATTATTAAAGTATAATTTTCCATTATATATACATATTTAAGAGCTGCGGTTCTATATATTTTTTTAAATAAAAACGAATAATAATAAATAGATAATAGGCAAATAAAAAGTTATAATACATATTAACACAAGTGAAAATGTAAAGTGAATTCTGCAAATATATAATAAAAATTCAGAGCAAGAAGAGAAGAAAAACTCTTCCATATCGTACATAATGAAATATTCATTCAAATAACATTTTATTATTGTTTCAAAGAATAAATAGTAAAAATAATAATAATAATAATGAAAATAATAATAATAATGATAATAAAAATAGCAGAAAAAAATTTATAAAAAATGTAAAAAGTTTCTTGAAAATTTCTTTGTCGCATTTTGCAATGATAATTTTTCACTTGAATAAATTTTTTACTCTATGTTATTATTGTTAATAAATATAAAAGTTGAATTTATATTGTGTGTGTATGTGGGTATATCACTTGAAAAAATTTTATTCCCATAAATTAAAGAACAATGAAATGAAATATTATATTCCAAAGAAACTTTATTTGCATTTTTTTTGTATTTCATAATGAATAATTTTGAAGCTTTTCAAATTTCAATAGAATAATAAGACCAATTAGACTTGCATAATTCTGGTTAATCGAAATTTTATTGTGTTTGTTTTATTATGATAATTTATATGAAATATTTTCTATGCTCCGAATGCTTAAGTATTAAGACAAGATTCTAAAGACGCAGTAGTGATATGGTATGCAAGCGTGAATTTAAAGTATGTTATTATCTTAAAAAATTAGATTTCTTAATAGTCCAGGTAACTAAGGCAAACCTCCATGAATATTTTATCATAATAATAAAATATATATAGCTTTTATAAGCAATGGAATCTGGATTGCGACTATTGGTTTAAAAAAAACGTATAATCAAAAATATCGAAATAGTGTTTATCAAGGTATTAGTTACAAGGATAACAAACATTCTAATACGACTTTAATTACTTAAATAAATAAATATAAATGTACAAAAAAAATAAAAATACTTTATTTAATATCATAATTATAAATAAATAAAATTATAAATGACATTTCTGTTGTTTTAATGTGTCAATCAACGACTCACGTTGTTTTATTAGTTCAAATAAATATTAATTTTTATTAATAAATAAATAATTTTTCTTTAATTGTTTGGTAAATATTATTAACTTTTATAATTGTTTAATGTGATCACAAATAAAATATTTAGATTTATGTGACAAATTACTGTATTATTATTATTATTAACATAAATTATTGATTTAAATAAAATCCAATTTTTAAACACATATTATCGATTATTAATAAATTAAATTATTTTGTATGGCTTTTAATAAATTATATTCCAATTGGGTTTCATTAGTTTTATTGTTTTATTAGATATATAAATCTTTTTGTTTTGTGGTTTTTAATATGTAGGCCTTTTAATGATTTTGTAGTCACAGTAAAACACGGCGTTCTACAACTTAAAACTATTTTCATTTAAATTTTTTCTTTTAAACATATTAAAAACAAAAATAAAAAAATACTTTTAAAAGTTCATTACAATAAATATAATTACGACAAAATTAGAAATATAAAGCAAGTTTTAGAGAAAATTTTAGCAAGCAATAAAACTACATAATGAAAGCCTTTATTAATTCATTTTTATATGCTTGTTTGATATTGTGTTTCGCTTCTAGACGTTTTTAAATTAAAGATACGATATCATTTTTCACAAAGGAAAAACAAAAATAAAATTCATTTCTTTTGCTATATAGAAAGAATTTTCATTTAAATTTATAATTAGTCGTTTTCATTTATGTTTTTCTTCATTATATTAAAGTTACAGCAAAATAATGGATAATCTAATGAAAATAAGTACAAACGGCGATAAAAATATTGTTTTTTTGCAACTATCTTATATTTTTAAACGTAGATTTGTAGCTTTTTGAAATTAATTTGCTAACGCGTGGTTATTTTACATTGTGCTTTGCTTAAATTTTGTATATTTTTTAATATCTTTTATTTTACAATTGCTGATAAAAAAAACAGTATAAATAATTATTAGAACTTATAATCAAAATTAATTTATTTTGTACATACACTTTTACATAAAATAATTATCCTTTATATGTCAACTTAAAAGTGTAAAAGGCTGCACATATTAATAAAAATTTTAAATTATTGTTAAATCAAAATATAGTTTTTGGTTTTTATAGATTTATTTATTAAATGTTTTTATAACGTGAAGCATATAATAATGTACTGTGTATAAGTTGTAATGTTTTATCCAGTGATTTGCAAAGAACAGATTATTGTCTTTTAGTTTTTTGAAGACACAGTGTTTCATGAGTAAAATAATTTCAATATATATTAAAACAATAAAAAAAATGAATTTAAAATATTTAAGATATTCCTAAAACTACCAAAATACTTTAATATTATAAATAATACTTATTATGTTCAAGTTATCGTAAGAACTAAAATCATTGAAAAATAATATCAAAGTTTCGTATTAAAAGAAGCTTACGAATAACATTGTTGACCCTCTTAATGTTATTTTTCCGCATTGTCACTCAATCAGTATTATTGAAATCGAGAGTGCAGATAAAGCGTGTTTCGAAATACATTTTCTGTGAAATAAGTTTTAAAAATATTCCCTTCACTTACAATATAACCCCTCTAACCATCCAAACAAAGTATATTCAAAACTTAAAAATATAAAACTGATTAATAATGGATAACCTGTTAGACGACGGCCTGTCACTCAATATAAATGTATAAAACACCCGTATGAACAATATTTGAATATCAATATTTTGTTATACTTTTTCTGTTTTTGAATGACATTTTCCTTTTTAAAAAATCAATACGAAAAATACTTAAAGGCCAAAGTCTTAATCAAGTCTAATGACTCGAATTATTTACATAATACATGCTTAGGCAAAATTATTTTCTTAGAATATCAAGAAAACAATTTAACGTTATAAGAATAATATACGAATAGCAAACACATTTTCCATCACATTAAACAAGCATATTTAATGTGAATTTTTTGTTATTTTTTCGTAGCTTTAGCAAAGCTAAATAAATTATATTGCAAAAATATTTTGCGTTGTTATTTACTATAAACCATAATAAAAATTAAAAATATTTGTTTTGAAAAACACTTATTTCTATCTCATTAAACTAAATAACTAAATTATTATTTAGCAAAACTAATTAAAAAACATCGAATCGTAGAAATTTGAGCCTAAATCATTCATTAATGTCTGATAAATAGAGTAATTTTTACTACATTTTCAATTAGATTCTGAGATAATTCTGAGACAACCAAAATTATATGTGTGATAAACAAATTTTGCGTATATATTTCGTTTTTTAAATTGTAAATTTAAATGTTTATATATTGGGCGCCATCGTTATGTCTATTCGCCGTCGTTGTTGACGCCAGCGACTAGCCAAAACCAAATTCGGGCGAAAAATTTATATCAAAAAATTCATTTCATTTTTAATACCATAAAAACAATTGCCAAATATGTTTTCTGTTCTTTTTTTAATAATTATAAATTTAATATCAAAAAACAATTGTTAAAACTTTAAATATTAATTTTTTATTGATGCTCTACCCCAGCATAAGAAATAGACATTATATTAACAATAGGGGCATTAATGTCGCCAGTTTATTCACTTTTACTTTATTATTTTTATAGTTTCTTTAAAATAGATGGAATTTATTTATTTTTAAACGCTTTTAGTGACATCTAAAAATTTAATTCAGTCATTAAATTTCATAAAAGGATAAAATATTTAGAAAAAATTTAGCTTGATGATAAAAATGATAAGATATATCTTATTTATATATATAAATATATAATTGATAATATTTAAGTGTTATTTTAAATTTATTATTGATTTATTTGATCGAATTATAAAATTATTTTCTTATATATAAAGCTTAATATATAAATATTCGCGCGAAAAACGTTTACGAGAAACAAGGGATGGAACTCGTACAGCAAAGAAATGGAACGCTTTACCAGCTTGTGCGTTCCCAAACCAATTTAATATTTAATCCTTTAAAACTATTGTCCACAAATATTTCACATCCCATTCCATAAATTGCCATGGTAGCTCAAAGCTATTTACAGGTCGACTTCACGTTATAAAAAAAGCTAATAGAGGCATATTTTGTCGAAATTTGTCTAAATTGATATTTCATCTATTTGTAAACTATCCCTTTCTTAAGTTTCCTTTTCTATGTCGGAAAACTAATGTTGTCATTGTGGGCCAATGGTTAAAGTGATACCATTATATTGAAAGGTATTGCGTTTTGTAGTTCAAAATGAATAACAGTTTAAAACACAAAGAATATATACAGTGAAATCTTATTTTTCGTTTTTCCAGGGTCTAACAGAAAAATAGTAATTCGCTGGACTGTATGGTTTTAATTTTAATAAAAATAAAACGGGATTATTAAAATTGAATATAAATATGAAATGAAAAAAATATCAAAAATTAAAAGAATTGCCTGGTCATCAAATATTAAATTAGTGATTTTATTCCAATATTGCACAATTTTAAAACAAAGACTTAATTTTATTTTCACGCTAAGCCTGGCAACACATATATTATAAATATAAACATACAGCATCAGATTTTGTTATCATAAATTATTTCTTAATTTCGATAAAGCAATTATCGAAATTCGCAAATTTAATTATTTAGTAGGACTTAAGTAAGCTAAATCATATGGGTTAAAAGCAATTATAAATAATAGTGTTCATTGGTTAATTCTAGAATATAATAAAGAGATTTGTACTTATGCGATTTTTCTGCTTTTTATTCAAACACTGCAGTAATAAATTTGGTTTTTCTTCTATTTTCTATGAGGTTGCGATTTCCATTTAATTTTTTTTTTTATTGTCACGAATGATTTATTTATCGTAAAACAAAAATAGCATTAAATACGGCTGATAGTACAATATTAACCTAATTTTTAAGAAAATATTTATATTAAACTATAAAAAAGTAGCTTTTATAACATTTATAAAATGTGTGGTTGAATGCAGATAATACTTCATAATTAATTTGCGTTTATTCTATTTTTTTTATAAAATAATAAATTAATTTTAATATATTATGCAAATAAAATACTGAATATACGATGAAAATGCTGTTATACGGTGAATTTTCATAATTATTAATTGTTTAATAACCCAAGTTTAAAGAAACGTTTTTCTTATGCTGACGGAATTTCTTGTCATGTTCATAATATTTGAAAAATCACAAGTCCATTTAGTTTCTTGTTATAAGTGTTACAATAAAGATACCAAGTATAATAAATACGGAATTTGAATTTATTTGCGTATGGTATACCATTTGCTGTATTAATATGACCAACGCAACAGGCATAACCCTTTTGTTTGTATTAAATTATCTATTTTGATATGATTGATTTATTACAAATAAAATAGAACATAAAAGCTTCGTGTTATAATATTTTGACCGTTATTCTAATGAATATTATAAAAGTGCCAAAATCTATAGTACATTATCTAATCTTATTTTAAAATAGTTTGATGTGGCATTAAACATAATAGAATAAGCATGTAGAGCTTCATAAGCATGAATAAACGCATAAAGCAGTAGAGGCGTCAGGCTTCTTTTACTAATAAACTGAGCTTTATTTTATGAAAAAAGAATAATATAAAACTTTTGATAATAATAAAAACAATGTAGTTTCTTCCATTAATAATTATTTTAACAATACTGTTTTTCGTTAAACTTTCGAAATCAACATATTTTAATTTATTTTATCAACATAATTCACATATTTATCATTTAAATAATTATATTATATTTTTAACAATTATTATTAATATAAATAGTTAACTTTATTTGAATTTTGTTAATAATAATATCATTTATTTCGTTTTATATCTTTTATTGAATAATAACATTATGCTTTAATTTTTTATCAATAACACAAAATGAGTATAACGATTTTTAAAAAGGAATGTCGTATACATAAAAATAAGCATATTTTTATCATGTTGATGAACAATAGCATATTAAAACAAATAAAAAAAAATGATTAAATTTTATTCAATGTCCAAATAATATAAATCTATAAGTATCTTTATAAATAGTTAATTCGCATCATTGATCATTTCATAGAATATTCATTTATTGATGAAATTTATATCTCATTTTCTTTTGAAAAAAATAATAACAAAATCACATGGAAAATAACTTGATATAAAAATTGAAATTATCTATTTTTGGATATGGTTATCTAAAGGAATCAAAAATGATATTGTTATAAGTTTGAATTAATAAAAATAAAAATATCTCCGATGATTATCTGCATTATACAAAATGCTATAAAGAAAAGGTTTAATTTTTGATGTAAAAAATAACTAGACCAAAACTTATTAATTTAATATGAAATTGATTTTGTTTGTTTTTATACTATATAACTTGAAAGAATAATTGACTTTTTATTAAAAATATATATATATATATATATATATATATATATATATATATGAGATGAACATTTGAATAAAAAATAAACTATGATAAAATATCTACTATTTATTGCTTAAATTCTAGATACTGTATGTTTGAATTTATCTTGTTTTATCATAATTTTATTTTGTGTTGCCTACATTGCATCTAAGCAAAGTATCAAAGTGATTTTGTTGAATATAAGTGAATTATGAAACTGGACGCAGTAAGTAATAAAAAATGCATGCTTATTGAAAAGATGAGATTCAGATAAGCATCAAATAATGTTGTTTTATTATTCTAAATTAATATAAAATAAATGTTATAACAAATTTTAAAACAAATTAATCATTAATTAGAGTAATAAAAGAAAAATCACATGAAGTTGCACAAACTAAAAATGTGCATTATAAGAATTTTAGCTACATTCACAGTATCATTCTACACAAAAAATGAGGTAAAGGTATAATATTTTTTTTAAAATACACAGATTTTTTTTATTGCATAATGAATTTTATTTGAATGTAGAATTTGATTACACAATTTGAATTTGGCCTTTGAAAAAGTTTTTACCAAACAAGATTGTTTATTTTATTATTTTAATTAATCCAAATATATTCTTTTTAATTCAAATTGCTGTCCTTTTATTATGGCTTTTATTTTTGACTAGTCTAGACATTACTATTGATTTTATATTTAACTAAAATAGAGATTTAATTCTTCTTATATTTTGTGAAATTTTTATATTTTTTAATCGTAACAATTAATTATAATTAATAAAATATAACCTAAACGCAGTTAAATAACATCAAATGAAATAAATTCAGTAGTTTGTAATAGCTAAACCCACACAAAAATGCAATGATTTATCATGTAATTATTTAAAACTAAAAAATAGGTCAATAATAATTATATGTCCTTGTGTAGCGCGTGCTAATAATCAAATAATGCTTCGATTCGATTTTTTTTAATATTGACCACTAATGATTTGATAACAATAAAAATATCAATAAAACTTTATTATCTTTCACTTAATGATCATAAAAAATAAAAGCCTTCTTTCCAATTTTATTTGCTTGTGTTTTGCCCTTTTTATTTATCTATTTTCGCATATACGACGCAATAAAAATTTAACTTGAATAATAAAAAAAATAATATGCAGGCATGATTTCAATCAATTTAAATCTCTGTTTTGTGAAGAATAGTTATCAATTGTGTTTATTTATTATTTCATTTATTTATAATTTTTTAAATTGAAAAAACAATAAAAAAAGTTACTTTTTTGGTTTAATTATAAAAATGGATTAACTTTAAATACTAAAAAGCTTAGTTTGTGACATTGGTTTATAGCATTTTAAATCTAAATCATCTATTTAATCCAAATATTTGAAACAAACATTGACATGTCATAAGAATTAAACTAGAAACTAGAAAACTAATATTTGACTTAATTAGGCTTTCTTTATTTTGTTTAAAATTTAGAATTAAAATCTAAGCATAACGGATTGCAAGTATCAAAAGAAATTTTAATTCGAGACGTTAAGTTATTACTTAGTTTAAACGTTAAGTTTCTTTAAAAATTTTCATAGAAATAAAAATACTAATCATAATTAAAACTGTTAAATTAAATAAATCATAACGTTTTCAAACAAACGAATATTTTACATCTAAATCGCGTTGAAAGGAATTGTTTTAAATTTTACATAAATAGTCACTTAGAAGAAGCAAAAATAAAAGTACTCTAAAAAGTAATGGAAAATTTATAAACTTATAGATTTAATGCGAAAACTTTTTTCCCACCAATTTATGCATTAAAATCAATTAAAAAAGCAAATGAAGCATAAAAAACAGTGAATAAATATTTATTAATTAATTTAAAAAAAAAAATAAAACAACAAATTCAATAGAAAAGTTTTTTGTGTTCAGTCCAATGATTTTGTTTACCAAATTAATTTATTCACATTTGTTAATAATATTTTTCGCTATTTGTATTTTACTTTATTTTTTTAAATAAAACAAAGTTTTACTACAAATTTTATATTTTAAAAAACATAAGGATTTCTCATTATAAAAATATCTAAATAAATATATATATAAAAAGCTTTGTTTTTC
This sequence comes from Ptychoptera contaminata, assembly GCA_963942525.1. Taxonomy (NCBI): domain Eukaryota; kingdom Metazoa; phylum Arthropoda; class Insecta; order Diptera; family Ptychopteridae; genus Ptychoptera; species Ptychoptera contaminata. The sequence continues at coordinate 24,474,831 of OZ012636.1, read as the reverse complement.
AGCGGCTTTTTAGAAATTTTTTATTGATTTGTTTTTTGATAAAAAATCAGAATTTTGTTCTTTTTGTGTTGATATATGTTTTTTTGTTGGATTTTATTAATTATGTTTGGCTATTGTTTAAATATTTTAGCATTTTCGAAATAAGCCCTTAATCACTCACTACATTTCATGGTTTTACTTCTTAACTTGGTTACAAAAGTGTTTATTGCTAAAGCAGTTAATACAGCATAGTTAATAGAATGCTGACATTACTAAGCTCTAACAAAATATTTTATAATTTTTTAAGTATCATTTTATTAATTTCCAAATTTCATTAAAAAGTGATTTTTATTTCCGATTGATATTCATACAACAAAATTATTAAAATAAATTTAATAATTGTATCAGATTAATAAAAAATATAACTCATTAGCAAAACTCACGCACATTATATAGTTATTAATTATTTATTTATTTATAAATTTATTTTGTAAAATTTTTTACACCAATAATGCAAGAATTGTTGTTTATTGCAAATCATCAATTAATAAATAATTAATTATTTAATTAATTTTGCAACAATCGATCACCAAATTTTATAATTTATTTTTCATATAATTTAGTTTTGCTTCGCTTAGTAACTAATTGTATAATTATTATTAAAAATAATTTGTTTAAACATTGTACTTCGTATCAATAAGTTAAGAACAAATGTGATTTTGTGCCCAAAGTTAATATTAAGTCTTTAGATAATTTTATTATGGATTATTTGAAGAATTTCAAGAAAAATGTAATATATACAAAGTGTTTAGGTTAAAGCAAACAGTGTGCTTTTGTTTTCAAATAGTACAGAAATTTGTTCAAAATTGTAAAGTTTATTTTCTTTTGGAATCTTTCTTTGAAACCTTCTGTACTTAAAAAAGTATATAAATAATCCGACACGATGTTGTATTCCGCGTGGAGGTAAATGCAATTTTAATCAATACTAGTTTTTTTTTTAATTTTTATTATTATTTTTTGTAAATTTAATGAGATTATACAATTATGTTATAATTATCAATTGACATTAGTTCAAATGCAATTGAATGGTATAATTTGCTCATATAGAAAATTAAATTTCGTTTCCTTAAACCACTTAGCTTCCCTATGCCATCAAAATTGATATCAAAATATGCTTTCGCTGGACTTTGCTCCGTTTTTTTGTGGTTAAATGATAATGGTTACAAATTATAATTCGTAACATTATTTTTCAATGATTAAAAAATTATGAATGAATAATGAATTATAAAAATTTTTAAAATTGATGTTACTGGACATGGGATTATATTACTAAACGTTGTAGAGTATAGATGTTTTTAGATTTTATTTTCAAAAATATTTGTATTGTATTGTTTGTATTTGTACCGTGTGCAGTATTGATTTTAAAATGATATTCATTGTGAGAATTAGCGAAAATAATAAAAGTTCAATGCTTGTGGTCTGGTTGTGGTTATACTTTGCACAAAAGTTGACAAAAATAAGTAAAAAGCGTTAATTTTGAGTTTTTCATATTTTTCGAGCACAAACCAGCAAAAGTTGTCAGAAATAAGTAAAAAGCGTAAATTTTGACTTTTTCATATTTTTCGAGCACAAACCAGCAAAAGTTGTCAGAAATAAGTAAAAACGCGTAAATTTTGACTTTTTCATATTTTTCGAAATATATATATTTACACAAATATTAGTGGTGATAAGATTTTAAATTAAATATATAATACACATTTACACGATTACCTAAACTGCACAACAACTGAACTTAGAATAATAATAATTATAGTATGTAATTAGCGAGTAAAGTTAATTTAATTTTTTATTTTAACGAAAAATTAGAGAGTTTTGCTATTTCTCAATAACAACAAGAATGACTTATAATTTATCTTTTATTGCAAATTTAGCATAATTTTGTTAATTAGGTTGAGTAAATTCAATAATATAATGTTTAAGTAATCAAATAATTTATCAATAATTTTTTTTTAGTAGCTATTGGCATTATTTAAAATTTGTATACCCATATAATCAAAATAACAAATAAATAAGCCTTGTTTAATCGAAAATTATCTTTTGCCCCAAAAGTCTTAGCCAATAATAATTTGGTAACATGTTGCACAACTTGACGATTTTTTGTTAGACACAAATAAGTCTATGAACTATCACCAACCAGATAATATTAAGGAAAAATTGACAGTTTAAACAACAACACCAAATAGATATTGGTTCCCCAGTTATTTCAATTTTGTTTCCTTTTTTTATGATTATTTTATATAAAAAACTGAATTGGGTTTATCAGTTAAATGATGCAGTAAAATAAATTCAACATTTTTTCGTGAGTCCTTTATTTTCCTTTTTATGGTTTTTGTGTAAAATTGCTACACACATTGTGCTTCCAATTCATTTTTTTTTACACTTTAGGTAACAGTTTATTCTTGTTAAAGCAAAACAAAGTCCGCATTTACTTGAAAATATTTTCTGTGTTTATTGTGCTTATAACAATTCTGTCTTATATTAGACTGATTCTTATTGATCGGAAGAAAGGAATAAATTTTCAAACCTTCAACAAGGTATTTGCAAACCTAAAATTTTTCGTTCTCATCCTCACGGTATAACGAGGGCCATAAAGGCTTTTTATTATTTTTTTCTATTTCTCATTTTATCAGATAATTCATATTTATTTTAGTTATATTTATGCTTCTATTTGTATGGGTTAATATTGCAATAAATTCTCGACTTCTGACAATTTACAAAGTAGAGAAAAGTCTCTTTATAAATATTAATAATTAAAAATTGTGCAATAACTTATTGCCCGAAAATACTATTAATTTACTTATATTAATGAAAAAAATACATTAATCGGTAGTTAAAGAATTGAAGGAACAATAATTTTTGATTTATAAATTCATTGTTTTTCTTACATTTTTGCTGTACGTTTCTTTTCAAATTACTATAACTTAATGTTATTAATGAAAAAGATCAATAAAAGAAGTTGTGAAAGCAAAACAATACTTTTTACTATTTTTTTATGAAATTTCAGAGGAAGCAAATAACAAGTAAAATGATAAAAAAGTTGTAATATTGGGAAAAAATAAAATTATTTGAATGCTAATTTGAGGTTAAAATAATAATTCTAAAAGTTAAAAACAAGTTTTAACCTAGAATTATATTATAGTAATATAAAGATCACTAGTATAAATATTGAAGATAAAAATTCCCTTTGTTTTTGTCTTTCAATAATTGCTTTTTATAATAAACGATGTTTTCAGTAAAAAAAAAAATTCTTTAAGGTACTCAGGATATATGGTTTAAAATGTTACGAAAATAAAGTAATAAATATCCGTAAATACAATATTTACTATCTAAATATGACAAATTTTCTTTGCTTAAATTTGCTTCCTGTTATTAAGTTGATTTTTTTAATTTAACAAAAAAAAAATATAAATTCTCCATCCAGCATCTGAACTAGGGTTTCCAGTATCATACTATCGATTCTGCACTTAATTAGGTCTGCGATAAGATTTGCTATAAATTTTTATTTAAAATAAATTAATAATTGCTTCTAAGTATTCCGATGTTGATGAAATTCATCAATATGTAATAAAATTTCTATACTTTTATTTTACAAACAGTAAATTCACAAAAATACAAAAAAAAAAATCATTAAAATGATAACAAAAATCGTAGAAATATGAAAAATCAATAAATTTAATTAAATCAATTTTCCTTTCACCGAAATTTTGCAAAGTTGTTATACAATGAAAATGATAATAGTATTAATGATAAAAAAGCAGATTTTAATGAGTTGCAAAATCATATATGTACATTTTCATTGTTTACTCCTCATGCTACTTCTGCTACTTGATTTTCTGTATTGAACTTTATTTCGCATGTTTATTCTGCTATAAATTTAATTTTTAATTAATATGTATTCATATTTTTGTCTATTTGCAGAAAAATATTTTTGAAGTAATCACGTTAAAAAAAAAAATAGAGTCAACAAAAATAAAACCGGTGATAAAAGAATAGTAGAAAGAGGCAACAATCAAAAACTCTATGCTTTTTACAGAACAGAAAAATAATTTGTGTTTATCCTTGCTAATTGAGTGACAGACTGTCTGATGGGTTATACATTATTTAACAATTCACATTTATACTTTAAATAAACAATACTACTCAACTTCAGGATAACGAAAATACTAATAAAACAGAGGTTGTTGTGGTATGAACTAATGTCACGGTGAAAAATAAACAAATCAATACCAATATCATTTCATTTTTGTTATATGGAAGCAAATAGAGAGAAAAATTTGAAAAAATCGTAGCAAGAAAATTTTTTTTAAAAAATAACAAGTACAATTCATATTTATCTGACAAACAAAAAATCGTCACGATGATGCTATATTTTTTTAACTCTTACTCAGTAACATTATGGTTAGTAGAATTTTGATTGAATGATCTCATAAAGGTGGAATAAAAAGAACGTTAGGGTTAGAACCTTAACCAGATTTTTCTGCATTTTGAATAACTACAATTACTAATGTTATGAAATATTATGTCAACAAGCAAAAAAATTGACATCATCTGATTTCAATGTAAAATTCAATTTTTTCTAACACATTTTATTAATAAAAGCATTGTAAATATTAGTAATTGTTTAAATTGTATGCTAAACTGTCCAAGTGTTTCAACATTTTTGTTATATTTGCTCTTAATATTCCTTTTTATTGATGTTGTTTGTTGCTGCTTAGAGCAAATAATGATGTATGTATGAATACATTGGTACAATTTGTCTTTTGGATTTAAAACAATAATTGAAGCAAAACTTTATATAGCATAATATTTGTCAATAAAAACAAAAATAAAAAAAGTCATTGTTTAAACGAAATAAAATATAAAGCAGACGACTGTGACATATTTTTTGTACAATTTATTTATAGTGCGTTTTTTCCCCATAAAATTTTTGTTTAGTAGCAAAGATAATTTTTTAATCTATTTTGTTGCCTTTTATTTAGCATTTTTTACTTAAATGTGTTTTCACAAGTCGCTAGAATTGACATTGGCACTTTTCAATTTGTAAAAACATTAATAGGGTTAAAGACATTGCAGAAAATAGTGAGTGCAGTCAGGAAAACATTTTTAAGTATAATAAAAAAGTAATAATGCATGAAGTTTTACTTTTATTCTCCCTTGTTTTTTTTTGTCTACATGAAAAAGAAAAGTTTGTTATTTGGTAAAAATGAGTGAGTAAGCAAGTTTGTTTGATAGTCTTAAAAATGTAAAAAAATGAATGTTTTTGGTGAAATTTAACAGGTTATATGTCTTTCTAATTTTTTATTGATTTTTTTATTTTCAAACTTTTTCGTCTATTATTGTGCTATTTAAATTAAATAAATTTCAAAGAATATATAAAATGTAAGAAATATTTTCATTATAGCTATCTGATTTGTAATGTTTATATTTTTATTTGATTTAAAAACTGAATAAAATACCCAATTAAGCTAATGTAAATGATTTTCCTAGTTAGGTAATATGAAAAATATATATTTATACCATAAAAACTTCAAAAAATATTAAGCTGCAATTAGTTAATGGCAAATGCCATTAATTTATGTAAATAATTTTTTTTTGAAGAGCTAAAAGTATATTATTATTATTAAGAACTTTACTCTGAAAATAAACCAAACAAATTTGTATGTTTTGTCATCATAATGTAATTAATTCTTGCGTTTGAATACAAAAAGAATGAATAAGTTAGCATTTAATAAAAAAGAACTATAAAGTACATCAACTACGTAAGAATATATCAAAAAGAATTTTAATGTTTTTTAATTGATTATTTACTGGTTTGCGCTAATGCCGCTTAGTATTTATACTTTATTTTAGGAAGCATTTTATTATTTTTATTATGTTAATTATGCTTTTTTTCTTACTTTCATATCACAAAAGAAAATTTTATTGAATATTTTAAATGCTTACCATTTAGAAACTGGTAAATTGTTTATTATTTTATATGCGTTTCAAGAACAAAATTATTCTTTAAAACATAAGCAAATTTTTGAAATTGTATAAAATAATTAAAATCAAAATGCTCAGGTCGATAATAAAAGGAAAAACTGGAATATAGTTACATCTTCAGGTATTATACGTCAAATTAAGTTGATATGTATGATTCATTTTATTCTTATATCATAAAATCTTATCTGCAACACGAAATCTAGCAAAAATACATATTTTTAGAAAAATGTACTCACAGTATTATGAGAATATATATAAGAATTTATACATCTGTAATGAATGCTGCTGCATTCATTATTGTTAGTGAATTTTATACTAAAACCTTTGTAAACGTTTAAAAAATCATTAAAATATTTATTTATCATAAAGCAATACTTTCAATGATACAATTAATAATTGGTATTATTTAAACGTTCATAATAGCCTATTTAGTAACATTCAAGGTATTACTTTAACTCGATTAAAATTCCTTTAAAATATAAATTTAGTTAATAAAAATATTTTGTATATACATATATTGAGTTTACATGTATTTTAATATTTTTGTATATCTTAATTCGAATTTAATTTAATTTAAACAGAACAACAAAATAAAAAAAGAAATTAAATAAATATTGGCATATATTAAAAAAAAGTAAAGTTTTTATAAACTAATGAAATGAAATTAAAAAATAAAAAAAAATTTAACAAAAAATATCAATACAAATAATAATAAGCACAATTACAATATGCAAATGAAGTCAAAAATAATATTCGCATAGAAATGTAATAAAAATGGAAAAGGTTTTCATGATAACACTTCGTTTAAACGAAAATGATTTTTTAATACAACAAAAGACGTAAGAAAAGGGATAAAAATATTATTCAGCTCTGGTTAAAAATAATAATCAATCGATGAAGATGATCTTTTTTCGAAACAGAAGCAACAATGTAATCGTATTAACAAATTTGTTTTAAAATGAGAAACTAAAAAAAATACATGGATTACATTGTGAAAATGGACATTTAGTTTCAAAATTTGAATATAAATGTGTTTGAAGATGTTTCTTTGGACGTACAATATATAGCCTTGGTTCGCTCAACTTAAAAAAAATTAGGTCATACATTTTATAAAATATTTAAAGGAATATAGAACTTTTTACAATTGGTTTTCCCACATTTTATTTATATGTATATTTTGGATTAGTTCACGTGTTAACTAAATTTTGGCACCTATATTTAGATATTTGCGAATAAAAGATTCACCACAAATATATGAAAATGTCTTTATAAATTTATAATAAAATTGTAAAAGGCAAAAAATCAAAAATATAAAGAATTTAAAGGGTAATAAAAATACTAATAGATTCATAAATAGAAAATTATATTAATGAAACAAAAGATAAAAATATACACAACGGAAAACTATTCTAAAAGCTTACACTTAGCAGTTTTGTTTAGCAGTTTTAACGCATATTTGTTAAACATTTCACTTTTAGATAGAACTTTTTTTAAATTTCATTCACGTCCATTAAATCCTACAAAATTTTGGTAAAAATTGCTAAAGATCAATGGTAGATAGTGTTTTTTTTACTTAATTTTATATAATTGTAAGCTAAGGAAAACTTGTACAATTTTTCTTATTGATCTCTTTACTTAAATTTGTAATAACGTGCGTTTTATAAGAACGTTTTTTAACGTATTTTTTTAAAATAAAAAAACATTTTCAATTCATTTAAAAAATATATTTTTTTGTTAAATTTATATTCAAAGCGATATTTTAATTGTGTTTAAAATTAAAAAAGAAAACTATCTCTGAAATACAAGCAAATAAAGTAAAATTTTGTCATTTATTTTATTATTCGTCAGTAGACGAGGCATGAGCTGAGCTTAAAACTTTGGAATGAGTTTGTCTATCATAAAGCATACGTGTGATACTGCCTGACCGTATAAAATAATCACTACAGTGATTATATCATATATAAAATTATTTCCTTCAATATAAAAAAAAAATAATATTATTATCCTTCTAAAAGTTTCGTACACCGTATAAATTTTTCCCCTTGTTTAAAGGTAAATTATAAATAAAATGGAAAAAATACGAGATTATCAGTAGCAAAACCTTATGAATTCTAATATCTTATAGTTATTTTCTGTTGGAGATAACATATTTTATTTAATTTTTTGTTACTTTCGCAAGATAATAAATAATAGAAGTGGCACTACTACTGTGGTAGTTTGAGCGTAATCTGTTTAATGTTTTTATAGAGGAAAATTGAAAATATGAAATGAAATGTTGATTTTAATTCAAGCATAAATAATAATTTTCAAGAAGTATAAACGTGAATAAGAAGGAAAATAATTTTTTTTATTTCCATATATCATGATAAACATGCTGGTTATTTGGTACGGGTATTTTATTTTATATTATTTATGTTTAACTGTTATTTTGCATTTTTAATGCTCTTCTAAAAGGTTTTCACTGTTCTCGATTGTAATTCGAGATTTAATTCAAATAAAAAAAATCATATTTGGCTTTAAATATGATTTTTATTTCTTTACCATTGTAGAAAAAATACTGGCAGTTTTTGCTGCAATTTATATTAAATAGAAAAACGTATTTTCATTATAGATGTTGGGTAGAGTAATATGTAGTTATCAAGAAATCACAAGCATTTAACAAGAATACAAATATATAATTTCAATTTAATGCAATGATAGTTTTTTTTTTTTTTTTTTTTTTTATAAAGAAATTGACATGTTTAGGAATTACGACGTGAAGTCGACCTGTGAATAGCTTTGAGCTACCATGTCAATTTATAGGATGGGATGTAAGATATTTGTGGACATTGGTTTTAAAGGATTGGATATTAAATTGGTTTGGGAACGCACACGCTGGTAAGGCGTTCCATTTCTTTGCTGTACGAGTAAAGAAATCGTTTTGGAATTTCGATGTTCTTACCGTACTTAGAGTTACCGCTCGACCGTGGGTGGTAGTACCAGCCCTTGTTTCCCGTAGCCGTTTTTCGCGCGAAGGCATTATTTCGGAGACCTCTTTCGAACAATGCCCGTAACTATATTTATAAAAAATCGTGAGGTCCGCTACGTCCCGACGATGCTTTAGCGAGTCTAATTTATCTGTGATTTCGGGATTATTTATTAATCGAATGGCCCGGTTTTGTACCCTATCTAATAAATCTAAGGTGGTCTTTGCCGCAGCACCCCATACATGACAACAATATTCCATACACGGCCGTATGAAAGATTTATATATGAGACAGAGTTGCTGCGCGTTAAAAAATGACTTGCAACGATACAAGAAACCTAATTTTTTTGACGCTTGTTTCGCGATACTCATGACATGGTCATGCCACAACAGATTTGATGAGATATTTACACCAAGAAGACGCACCGATGACTCTTTTTCTAGTAGAATTGAGTCAAAAATTATATTCTCGTTTTTATTTTTATGTTGTAGCCGCGATATCTCACATAGTTGTGTTTTAGACGCGTTAAATATAACCGAGTTTTTCTCCCCCCATTCAATTATCCTACACATTATCCTATATTGATTTATCTTTCCGAATACTTTTTAAAATGCTCTAAAAGCAAATGAATATACACGTACTCGGACTATTGCTCATAGGACGGTTGTCCACAACAAAAATTTTAGTGTTTTGTTACAGAGTATAATTTTAAATGTTAAATAATTACACAAATAAATAAATAATAATAATAATAATAATAATAATAATAATAATAATAATAATAATAATAATAATAATAATAATAATAATAATAATAATAATAATAATAATAATAAAAAAATAATAATAATTGTTTTGTAAAAATGAGAAATTTATTAGAAGATAACACCTGTGTATGCTTGAATCTGTAAAAAATGGTAAAAAAAAGTAGCATATTTTTATTCGACGCATATTACTTTTTTATTTTATATTCAATATTTTTGTTATTATTTTTCATCATTGCCTGCTGTAATTAATATTTTAATTTTAATTGGCAAAGGTACAAAAATACAAAATGAATTTAAGTTATAAATAAATGTTTGTTTAAGGACTATTAACCTTAAATACAAAAATGGAGATAACCAATAGCTTATACAATGCGAGTATGCGAGTAGATAATGAAAGTGGCCTCATCGTATTATATGTAACTATCATTTTTAAATTTTGATGGTCTTTTTTTTGCTATGTCAAAAGTACAGAACAACCAGTATTAATTTATTAAAATAACATTTTCTTATTCGAATATATGCTTCATCATTATTATATGCGTATAAGTGATAAATTTTTTCTATTCTGACTAAAAAATACCTGCACGTCATTGCACACATGGCATTAAAGTCATAATAAGAAATTCACTTGTGTATAGCACACTTATTTATGCGTTCGAAAGTCATAAAATTCTGAAGTTAGCTGCTTAGTTTTTATAAAATAAGAAAATTAAAAAATTAATAAAATAATAGTAAAAAAGGTTTAACTCTTCCATTGTACTCATAATTTTATTTGTAAAATAAAAATTAAAATTAATGAATAAGAACTTTTTCAACAAAAGCGCAAAAGGTACTTCTATTAAATCATAAATATAAAAAAATTATGGTGTAAAGCAATATAAATTAATTCCTTTTGTAAAAAAATTGGGTTCTTTTAACAATAAATGAATAAATAAAGAACAGAATTTAAGTTCATAAACAAATAAAAAATTGTTTGTAATAAATTTATTATTCACAGAATTTTGTTAATAAGTTATTAAATAATTATTTCACAAGCAACGAATACACCAGATAAAAGTGTCAAACTCTTCTATTGAATTGGTCAGTGAATTTAATTTATTAAAGAAAAATGTTTTTAGAAAATAATTAGGGCTTAATAAATAATTAAAAATCCACACAACTTATTTTATAAAATCATAAAATATGAATAAAGAAAAATTAAAATTTAATTCTTTTGATTATAAATACTTGGTATTGAAATGAATATTAATAATCAAAATTTCTGACTTGTTTTTCTATTCATTAGTTAAAGCAAATGAAAAAAAAATTGTGGAGAAATGCAGAACTAGACAAACACTCATGGTGAACAAAAGCAACGTTATAAAAACATTTAAAGATTAAACATTAATGTTTAAATAAGCGGTTATAAAAAAATACTAAAGATAATCTGTGGTCATTACAAATATTTTATAAGTTTCTAGTAGTTTTTTATTTCTTTTATTAATCCCTTTTAGATGATTCATTTTAAAAACTTTTTTTTTATGTTTACCTGCATGTTACATATTTTATATCTACTGGATCACCACGGCGACCATTGGATGAGTGATATCATTGCTATCACACGAACGACAACGAGTAGACTAATCTGTCCACGGTGGCCTACCAAAATGCTTTGTTTCCTTTCATTTATCGAAAATTCAGAACTCACCTCTAAATCATCATTAAAACAAGACTCTGTATTTTTGTATAAAACATTCGCAACAAAATGTAAATAATGTGAGTTAGTAAGTAACTGCTAAATACCTCTTTTTTAAGTAAGTTAATAAAAAAATATCTATTGATGTTACTGTACAGAGAAAAAATGTTCTAGAGATCATTTAATATATTGTGAAAAAACGCATAAAAGTCAATCAACCGATTACAGTTGAATATAAAGCGAAAAGTAAATGAATTTTCTTTGAATTGGTAGATTGATGGCTTTTCTTTTCTTTTTATTTATTCAGCTTTTCCATTTTTCGCGGAATTTATATATTTAATAAATCCATTTAGAACTCTTTTTCCCGTTAGCTATAAAATGCTTGTGGATTTAACTATGTTTGATCTTTTATATCCATTCAAACATTGAAGTATTTTATGGAAATTGAAAGGAGGCACAAAGAATGAAAAAGTATAATCAGTATAAAGTATGATAGAAAAAGTATATCAAATAATAGAAGATAAAAATGCTTTGCGTTTGTTTTCTGTTTATTAGCTAAGTAATTCTTACTCAATACTGGTGCCAATATTCCCGTAGTTTTTTTTACATATTTAAAACTAACAACGCATTTACATAAAATATTAATTGGATTATTTTTTATTCAAATTAGAAACTTTATTACAACAAAAATTACATCGAATCAAATCTAACAAGTCACTAAATTTAATTTTTATTTTTTATATATGCATATTTTATTAATCGCATATTCCTTATTTATAGCAAAATCAGTTAAGTAGTTTTTTATTCCAAAAATTAATCCACGTTTTAATTGAAGAACATTGAATAAAAAAACCAAATTATACTTGTTTCTTTTATTCGAATGACAGTTTGAGAACAATGGTAAAGGAAAACTCAACATAATATATACTAAAAATATTAAAGTATTACACTTAAATAAGTGAATTACAACTGATTATATTCAAAATAAAAAAAATTGAATAAACAGCACACTTAATTTTGAGCTAAACTTTAACGCGTCAGTTGTTAGGACATCAAATATGAATTTTTACATGATTTTGAAAAGATCCATTCTGATACTGAACGCTGACAGAACTGAAATTTTACCATGTATTGTACTTACTACAAGTATATTTTTCTAATTCTTTTAACGCATAAAAAATATATTGCTCAGAACCAAAACGTTGAATGCGGTATTTGGCAGCATAGAAACGTAAACAGAGCGCATCACTGAAAGGGGAAAATGCCAGTAAAAAACATAGCAGCCAATTTATAATAAAGTTTTTATTTATATTTTACATTTAACCAGATATTAAATCCTTATTTCAAAACTTAAAAAATGGGAGAAAATAAGATTAAATAAAACAAGCAATCAATATGTTTGAGGAAATAAAACCACGTTTTTAATTAGTAATGAGGTATATTTGCTGTAAGTAATATTATTTAAAGCTACAGTAAGCAAAAAATGTATAATAAACATTTATATTATAAAAGAGTACTTAGGCTGCGTACACAGTGAAGTGGAGCGATGCTGAAAGCGTTTTCATCGCAAAACACGTATATTTAAATGAGAGCGCTCACGGTAAAGCCGTGAGCGAAGCGTAAGCAGATTGAAAAGCGCTTCGCTTTGAAAGTCTTCTGTTCACTTTTTGAAGCTGAATAGCATGCGTTATAATAAAATTGGCCTACTTTCTGCATAATTTTGGTTCTATTAAAATAAAAATATTTATATATTTTATTTGAGTTTCGATAGACATTCTTGTATATTGAAAAAAAAAGTTTTTCTCTTCTGAAGCGCAGGATAACGATGGTGAAATTTTCTTCTTATTTTTAGATCGAAATTTATGTTTAGCATGCCAACGATGCTTTTGAAAATTTCCTCATTAAAGAATGATTCATTTTCTGATGGTCTCCAAGAATAAGAAAACGAGAAGTAGAAAACGATTTTTATGCGATAAATAGCTTTGCATTCAGCTTTAGTGTGTACTTTCACTCGCTTTGCGAACCGCATGAAACCGAACCGCCGCTCACAGCTTCACTGAGTACGCAGCCTAAGGTAAATGGAACAAATAATAATAAGTAATATTTTCGATAAAATACTCAATAAAATAAATTTTTAGCCTTATATCACTTTTTATTTTAATTAAATATTATAATAAAAAAGAACTTTCAAATAAGTAAATGTTTTTACTGCCGTAAAACATATGCTAATTCACATTTGTTTAAAGGTAAATAAGATAATTTTAATTTTTCATTTATATATATTATTTTTACTTGTTTAAAAAAAAAAATTAAAAGTCTTATTTAATATTTTCAGAAATATAATTTGACTCTTGCCAATTTAAGCAAGAAAAAAACAGAAATTAATTCCATCTCTTTAATTTGCTGATCAGTTGAAATAAAAATACGAAAATAATTTTTCTTTATGAATTTAACTCTTTATTTCGTTTTGTTTGAAGGAATCGAAAGAGATTAAAAGAATTGTCAAATAACGTTATTTGAATTCAATAATATAATGACACAGAAATAAAAATACACAGAACCAACTCACAACATTAGAAACATAATAAAAAAAAGTAGATAAATCCGATTACAAGTAACAGATCACTTTTATTTTATTAATCATTTTGTCGTGCCTTAGTAAAAGATTTCAAAATTCATGTTGAACGCATCATAAAGATATCTAAATTTTTATTAATGTTTTTTTTTTAATATTTAATTTGTTTATTTAATTTTTAAAACATTTATTTGTTTTTGAATCCTTTTGATGAGATGTCGGTATTGTGCCAGGTTTATTAATTTTAAGTGTTGAATAGAAAAAAAAGTTAAAAACTAAATAATATATTACAAAAATATACGTTCTTGTCACCTTTTAATCATTTTATAATATATTATTTTATTATCAAAATTTATGCCTAATTGATTGATTTTTCTTAACGAAAAATATACAGCATAAACACACAGTGTGGGTTAGTTATTTTGATTTAAAATTGAAAAAAAAAAAACATATGCTACTGTAGGCATTGTCACTTCAAAAGTCCTATCCAAATATAAAATAAAAAAATTATACTTAACGTAACGTTACTGCTTTTAATTTAAACGAAAAAATAATTTTAAACTCAACAAATTGGTTTTGATTAGTTTCTAAATCTTAATATTTATCACTTAATGCATTTTTATCTGTTTTTTTGTGGAAAATTGTTTTTTTTTTTGAAATTAACGATGATCGACTTGGATGTGTTTTCTGTTTATCAGCAATCTTTAAATTAAATTTTTTAACAAAACTCTATTTAATATTCAAATGATATGATGCATTATTTTATAATTAAAAAAAAAGAACAAAATAGGACACCGCATAATTAAATAAAATATTATCCATTATCATTTTTAAATTTAAATTCATTTCATTTAACTTATTTTTATTTAATTAATTTAAAAAAAAAACAATAATGAGCAATTTATCAACTGTTAACATCATTTTGTAATTTATATTTATTTTATTTTATAGCAATTGTAATAAATTAATTGAAATTTATTTTTGATAATAATTGATTAAATGATTTTTAGAAGATACTTTATTTAAATCATTAAACTTTTTTATTGATTATATTAATTTGAAGGCGAAACATTTTATTTATGCAAAATAAGTCTTTAATATCTTTAAAATAATACTTTGTGCGATGATTTTATACTCAAAAAAAAAAATTCAATTTTTATAAAAATAATAATTAATAACACTGACTAGAATGAACAAGTAAAAATAGTCCTATAATTCAGCATATCCTAGTTTTATATTCATAAAATCCTTTGACAATTAGTTGTCTTATATTAATTAATAAATTAACTAATACAATACAAAGTTTGTACGTTATATAATGCTAGTAGTATTTATATTGATTATTTATATCGAAATGGAAACTATTGAAACAATTTTTAGAAATATAAAGCAACTTAACTAATCATAATAAAGCAACATAATAAAATTAAAAATGTAGTTTCCTTTTTGTATATTATATATTCTTTGCAGTACTATATAGTTATAAATTATTTTTAGTATCTTTTAGTTAGTTTATTATATATATTTATTATTAATAAAATTTTTGTTAACCAGTACAAAGAAATTAATTGATTTAAAAAAAAAGTAATGTTCAATTTTAAATTAGATATTTTTGTTTAATAAAATTATATTCATTGTTTTTATTTGCCTTGGACAGTGTGCTCAAGGGTTAAATACTTTATATTGACTTTTTATATAAATAATGGTGACAAACTAATAATTCTTCAATAGCAGGCTAATAAATAACATGATTTTTTTTTAATGAAAGAAATTAATTTAATTTTTGTTTTATTTCTCATGTTTTATTACACATTGATGACGTGTTATTTCGTCAAGACAATCAGAACGATAGTGACAGAATACATTTATTAGGCTTATGTGTTGAATTATAGGATATTTATTATCAAAAAAATTACCAACAACAATAGTATTTGAATTTATTACTGAAGAAAAAAAATCAAACTAAGAAAATCCTCATCAATTTATTTATTTTTTGTTCTGTTTCCCCAAAAATATAGGATAAATGTTTATAAAGACCGATTTAAACGGTTCAAATCAAAATGAGGATTAAGGGATGGATAAATAAAATAGTAATTTTCTTTCGTCTTCAATACGTTTTAGTTTTCTATTTGTATGCGTCAATTGCCAAACTAATTTTGTTTAACTACTACATTGGGCAAATGAAATTGTTACTCCACAAATATAACCTAAGTATTAAATGTATCTGTTATTCGTTGTTCAAACTATAATAAGAAGTTTTTTAATAAGCGAAAAAGATATAATGGATTTCAAGACACAATAAACTGAAATTATGGCAAAATCAAACACAATTCGTGTATCTTACATTAATGGTATCTATTGTCTAATTTTCATTCTTTCTTCCTTTTTTTAATTCTGTTTTGAAGAAATATTATTCTTATGTTATAACATGTTTGTAGGAATGATTAATATTATTTTACTGTTTATGAAATTACAAAAAAAATTTGTGAAATTTATTGGCGATTTCAATTGTAAATTAAAAGTAAATGTTAAATGCATGTGATAGCTAGTAACACATCTAAAGTCATTGTGCTATTTAGGTCATTATGCTATGTAGGTATTTTTATGCAACTTATCCATAAACTCATATAATTACAAGAACAACAAAAGACCTATCAAGTATTTTTTTCAACAAACAAACAAATTTATCGACTTAATTTGCTGTGTTTAGAATATTTCATTATTTCATAGCAAGATAAACTTTATATAATGTAGAATTAAATCGATTTCAGTGTTTTCTTTTTAAGTTTTTCTATTCGTTAATTTTTTTTTCGCTATACTATTGGAAAAGTCTATAACAAAGAGTTATCAATAATATATTTTATATTTTTATTATCAAACTATTTTCATAAATATAAAAAAAAATGAAATAAAATCGTTTTGTATTTTAATGAATATTTTCGTTATTCGTATCTCTTTTATGTTGTATCTGCTTTTTTGAATGTTTTGTAACAAAGACTTGTGACAATTTGGCGTCAGATAATCATCTTGACTTTCTGTGAATAGATTTTATGATGATTTGTTTTAAATTGAATTTATATAAATATCATACACAAATAAAATAAATAATAGCAATATTTCATTGATTTTCTTTTATTACTATTGTGTTTACCTTACCTTAAATTACAAGAAAAAACGGCATTTTTATAAAGTAAAAGTAGTTGCAAGAAAATAAAAATGTATTATAATCTATCAGTTTAGAATAATATTAACACCACCACAATTTAAAAAAAGTATTTTTTAAACATTAATCCCAACCATACTATGTTCGGATTTAGGAAAATTCAAATTCAAACAGCTCACACAAGAACTACAAGTAAGCCCACCGTTTTCACCATCATATTTTTAAAGAATCGCTTTTAATGTAAGGCATTTTTAATATTTTCAACATTAAATATTTCATCAGCTTACAATGAATAAAAAATTATTTCTATAACAAAATTTACGACTGATTGAACTGATAAACGAGTAATATTTTGTTATAAAACTAAAGAGTTATAAAAACACTCAGATGATAATAAAATATTGTTTTATTCATATTATTTTTAATCATTTGTTTAAAATATCAATATTTAAAAAAATAACGACAATGAAATTTATTAATATTAAGTATACTGTTATTCAAAAGATATTTTTAAGGTACTTATTTATTTATTTTAAATTTATTACTACATAGTGAAAAATTCAGACTAAAAAACATTATAAACACTTATCACTGTATATTTTTTAATTATTAAATTAAGTTAAAAAATTTTTTTTGCAGTTTTGTTTTAACTTTAACGAACAAAACATAAAATACTAACCAAATCAAAATTAATATACAGATTTGCAGCGTATAAGCGCAATTGGATTTATAATCCAATTAATATTGTTTACATTTTTTGCATTTTTATACATTCATGCAACTTTATTTACAAAAATAGGTGGCGAAATAATCATATCTAACCGTACAGTAGCGCAAGATATTACAATTTTTAATAGAATATTTATAGCTATTAAAAAACTGATTTATTGCATTATACTGATTTTAATGTTTCATTTTAAACAATGAATAAAAATGAACAATCTTGTTCAAGGTATTAACATTAAAAACACAACGGTGCAACCTGTGTTTTGCTAAATAGATATTAAATTAATAATATTGTAGTTAGGGCAAAATAATTTTGAGACTTCAAAGAAGATCGTTGATGTTTTTAAAAAATAGTTATTGAATGAAAGGAAAGTAAAAAAATACTTTCTTTGTATTATTTTTCGGTAAAAACAAGTAGCGCAGACTAATTAAAATAATTAACAGAAAAAGTAAAACTCTTATAAATAGTTGCATATTTTGTATAACTTTAATGAAAATAACTCATTCACTGATAAAACAAACATGAAAATACTCTTCAGTAGCTCATTATTCTATTCATTCATATAAATTCATTAAACAAAAATCCTTAGTGTTTTAAAATTTTTACTTAAATTTTTTATTTTAAATATTAAAAAAAAATAAAATGGCATTCTTGAAACTGTAAACAACTTCCAATTAATTGGAAAACTCAAATGAAATTTCAAGCTTTTATTATATATAATATTTTTGAAAAATATTATTAAAATAAATATTATCAACATTTAAGTATAAATAATGTTTTTAACGCTTTACATGTACCTATGTATTTTGAGTATTATTGATAAAAAATATTGTATTCAATATGTAATATGTATAAGTGTAATAAAGATTTTTTATTTTAAATACATAAATATATGCATTTTGTTTAAGTGTATCATATTCACATAATTGTGTTATTCTTGGTAAAACTCAAAAAAAGTTTAAACTCAGCCAAATAGAATTTTCTAATTTATCAATTGTATTTAAACCATTTCATTACCTGATTAAGTTAGAAACTTTTTTTCATTTTTAAATAAGCAAACGTTATCGCAAACTTTATTGTGATTTGCTTTTCGAACATTTTTTTGATTATATTGTACAGTCTTTACATTATATTATATTATTTTATTGTAAAGATTTTTCGGCAGTCACTTAAATAATTCTATTATTTTGAATAATTGTTTTTTTTTTCAAAAAATTTCCAACAATAATTCTGCCAGTTTAATTGTGCTGCAATGTAATTTCTTGCTGATTTTATTTCTTTTTAACAAAGGAATCCTCTTTCAAATATTTCTTATTTTATTTTTATTCAATCGTTTTTTCTTTATGCATCTTTTGCGTATCACAATAAATATATAAAATAATACAAAAATTAGTATAAGAAAGGAAGAACAACCCAGTAACAAAGAAAAGCACAAAAGAGAATAATAATTGATGGACGTTTTGAAAACGTTTCGAAAAGTCTTTTGCAAGATTCGTCACATGTAATACATAGAAAATTGTGTGGTTGGCAGGTTTCGTAGAAAATATAAACTAACAATAAAGATTGCACTCGATTGGAAAATAGAGAAAAATAATAGCGAACAATAAAAATTATAATAAAGAAAGCAAAAAATAACGTTTATTATAAACGACGATAAAGGTAAGAAATAATAAAAACGTTTTATTGATTTACTAATATTAAAATATCATTCAAATTCTTTTCTATTCCATTCTTCTGAACTTTCCATCAAATCAAAAATGTTTGTAATGAACACAATCTGCTATATTAAAAATAAATTATTTTTAAGTTAAAATTATTTATTAAAATATAAATAATAATTTATATTATTAAATTATTTGTAATATTTCAAATGTAAAGTAATTTTTAGTTACATTTAATTTATTGTATGAATTAGGATTGTGTTCAATTTATATTGCACAATGCGTTATGATGTCTTCATAAATTAATTTTTATATAAACATTTTTACATTAAATAAAGAAAATAGATTTTTTTATATTATACACAAATCGACCACATTAAAGCCAACTGTTATCATTTTTTAAGCTTAAAAATGTAATAAATAAATAATATGTGAAATGAAATATAAGCGAAATAATAATTACTGTAACAAATGTTTATTATTTATTTGATTTTTTTTTTGCATTTAATTGCATAATTATGTTATTTATTAATAATAATTAATAATTTTTTTTAGTTTTTTTTTTTAAATCCAGTTTTTATTTCAATTTATGAGTGTTGTATTTATTTTATAAAATTTAACATATATTTTGTTGTTCCAATTTTATTAATACTATTAAAATTGATTAACGATTAACTTAATTATTATTTAAATTAATTATTAGTACAATTATTATGCCAAAAATGTTGAAATATTTATCCATGCTTTTTTTTTATTCCAAGCTTTTTTTTGGTAATTATATTTTCATTAACTTTAAATCAGAACATATAGTTTAAAGTTTGAACTAAAAATTTCAGATCTTAAGTTTAAATAGAGGCGACTAATATATATTTATAGATTCTTTATAAAGAATATGAATTTATAAATTTAAATTATAAATGTGATACTTTAAAATTACAGATATTTCTTTAAGAATTAAGCATAACATTCGAGAATATTCGGAAACGCTTCAATTTGTGTTTTTTGGTTGTTCAAATTATCGATTTAAATTAATTTTACAGGATAAAGTAAGCATGATATCAAAATGCATTTTAGCCTTTATATGTTTGCAAATTAAAGCAGTGGTTAATTGATCCTTCAACCTGCATAACCTAGATTCTAGTTCGCACGTCATCGAAATATGTATATACATATTTGGTTTGTCTATTATTTAAAAGTAAACTAAAATAAACTTTCTATAACCAAAAAAAGTTTATGCATATAATATAAATAATTAAAATGTTATAATATTCTTAAAGTGAGAAGTGTTTTTTTTTTAAGTTTTTGACAAAAATATGAAAGTTACAAATAGTAAAGAATTTATACCAAAAAAAAAATAGTAAAGAATAAAAATAGTAAAAAATAGTAAAGAATTTATACCAAAAAAAAATTATTTATTTAGTGGTAATCAAAAGCATGAATTATATGTTTAGTTTTTAAATGTAAGCTTTTTAAATTTTGAACAACCAAAGAGAATGCTTTAAGAAAATTAAAATTAGAAATCACACGTAGTTTTTTTCTCAAAACCATTTCATCAACGTACCTTCAGATCAATAAAGTGTATTAATAGGAATTTAAAATATTTCCATATATCTTGCATCTATTTACATTAAAAAAGCTCAGATAATTTGACGGTAGAATTTAATCACAGGATAAAATTTTAAATTTGTTAATTTATAATAACATAGTATCATATTTTTCACAAAATAAATTAATAGAAAGTTCTTAACTTTTAATTTGTACTCTTTCTTGTACTCTTACTGTACCGGATATTTATTATAGAATTCTATTATGGCAGAGTATTTGATGTGATGGGAAAGCTTTTTGTTTTTATATTTATATTATTATATATTATATATTATATTATATCTATTTTATTTTTATATCTATATGTATATTTTTTTTTTAATTGTATTCAATTTTCTCACATATTAATATTTGCTGAAATAGAATATGATTTTTGATTAATTTAAATTAATTTTTCCTTTCCTTTTATTCAATTAAGGAATAACTTTAGTTCAAAATGAAGCATCGTTCATTTATGACAGAACATAATTCATAGAAAAAAAGCTATTTTTACTTTGTATTTTGAAAAATTGTTTAGCAATATTAACAAATAATTAAGCATATTAACTGTCTTTGTAATTTAAATATTTAACGAATATTTAAGTATTAATCAAACGCAAAAAAGTCCTATAATAAATGTTTGGAAATCCTACTTTTCTGTGAAAATTTAAAAATTAATGAATTTATGCTTTAGTCAAGTTTTCACTTTAATCTTATATTTATTAATATTCTGTTTTTATGGTCGGAAAATATAAATTATAGTTATATGTTGTTACCTAAAATAAAATTAATTCCTTAAAATCTTGTTATACACAATTATTTCTACTTTTGATTACAAATTAAAAGGCTAACATATATTTTTTGTTTCGAGGTTTAAAATTTTTCTCAATCATAACTTGAAAAGGTTTCAAAATTAGAAGGCAAAATAATAAATATTAAAGTTATTGTGTAGGCTGAACAACAGAATATGCATTTCAAAAAGTGACATGATTGATGTGTCTACAGTCTATACTAAATTTTATAAATTTTTATGAGTTTCTTATTGGATACATACAATTCTTTTTCATTAATATTTTCGGTAAAAGTCACCATTCCCTATCAAAAATAAATCACATATGCATTTGTTCTTTAGCACCTGCTTATAGCCGAACCAATGGGGGGAACAGAATAATTAATAAAAAAATGTAATTCGTGTATCAGCCACCACATACACTAGCTTTAAGAAAATTTAATAATATATTCTTTTATAAATATTCAGTGGGATATATAAATGAAATGGAAATATATTCTCATCAACAGAAGTTTAAAAAGAAAACTAATTTTAAAGTATTTCTAATGCATCCAAAATGTTTCTTTTATGAAACTTTAACAAAAATAATAATAATTTTAGTAATAGTGTTGTTGTTGTAAAAAACAATACTTTTAAAAAGTTGTTGATATTTTATGACTACAAAACAATTAAAAAACGAAGTGAACAAATATTAAATTTTGAAAATAAACTGTAAGTGGGATATTTTTGTATTTAAAACATAAATTAATTCAGATAAGCAAGTAAAACTTCTTGGAAAGTATAAGAAACTGCTTCCTGTCGAGAAGAGTATTTCTCAATAGACAGCTATTTTTGAATGTTTCTCATTTATAATTTTGAATTTTTCAGAAAACATTTTGAAAATTAATTATTTTAAGAAATTTTTACCTTGTGATCAATTCAACTTCAATTAAAAATAAAAGAATAAACAAATAATGTATATATAAAATGTTAATAAAAAAAACTTATATCAAATTTCACGTGAATTATTATATAAAAACGTACGAAGTAAATGCATTCAATATTTAACAATTATTACAAATACACTACGATTTTTATAGACACAATTTCAATATAATATAACCTCTGTTTTTCAAAGTCACATTAAAGTAATTTTTAATTAATTGACTATAGCAAAAAACGTCTCAAATTGTATTGTTTTGGCAGCAACTATTGCCTTTAAAAAGAAAATCAATTTATATTAACTTTCGACATTTGTAAACAAGAAAGTCGAATTAAAAGGTAAAAGACAAATATTCGAATAGGTACCTTTATACAAAACAGAATAAAAAATTCTAAATTATTTTTTGATATAATAGTTTTCAAATGATTTCTTTTTTTTTTAAGGAAATGGTAACTGAATGTGAGAAGTTAATGTTGATACATTTCATTGTTGTTTGTATGCTTTAATGAATTTAATTATATCAATTACTCTAAAGTTTTCTATTTTTAATGTTTTTATGCCCACATTCAATCATAAATTAATGTAATAACAGTTTTCAAACAAACTTTGCGTTTTACTTATATACCATAAAAAATGTTATTGTTGTTTATACAATAGTTCCTTGTAATTCCAATAGGAAATACTATTGTGCCATTTACAGTGAATTTTTTTCAATTTTATTTCTCACAAGTATCTGAAAAATATTTAAAATAAGTTTATAATATAGATCAGACAAAACCTAGTAGAAAACAAATGCATAATCTATACAAACAACCCATCAGAAAAGTAAATATCCTGTTAGTGATGATACATAGTATATAGCCTATAGGTAAACTATGACGATTATAGCATTGAAGATATACTTTGTAACCTTAACTTGAATAAATTACATCATTAATCAGGTTATGTAGAAATTTGGTGTTTATGAATTTATATTCAAACAAATAAATATTTTAATCAACCATTTTGCTATTTATAACTATAAGAATTATTTTAATTTATGCAAACGCTCAATTAAATTGGCTACTTATTAGAAAATCAATTAAAAGCAATAAAATTAAATTTAGCAGTTATTAAACTATTGTTTTAACCCTCATCATTATGTCTGAGTTTCCGCCAACAGTTATTAAAAAAGTATATAATATTATTTGAATTTCACTTAATAACAACAAGATGTTCGTAAATTTAATACAATAATAAAAATGGTAGAAAAATAAATTTCAATAAATTAATTTTAAAATATATCAAATTCCATATGCAAAATGCATAAATAATTAAACAAATATCTATCCATTATTTTCTAGAACTTTTGATTATTTTATTATTAATTTTTTGAACTTCAATGTGCTTCAACTTCATTTAATTCTGTGTATAGGTTTTGCAAAAAAGTAAAATAAACTTAGAACTTATTGTTGGAAATATTTTTAACTATTTAATTAACATATTTTCTAGACAACAGAAATTCTATTTTTAATTAAAAAATATATGAAAACCTAAAAATTAAAAAAAAAAATACCGTAATAAAGTAAAAAATTATATTTTTGGTAATTCAATAAAACATTTTAGTTAAAGTTCTGTTTTTGTGCTTTAGATGGATGCTTTTTTAAATGAAACTTTTCAAATGCAAAACTACGGCCTGTTACTACAGATGCACTAATTGTGAACTGTTTTTATTAAATATTTAGCAAAATTGTACAACTATAGCCTGTAAAAATTCATTTACACAAAAGAAACACTTAAATCAAGCAATGCTACCTTTACTATACTGTACTACAGTTTTCAATTTATTTTATGTGTTTCATTTAAAAACAAAGGTAGAAAATTTGCAGTAAAAATTCATTGTTTTATTGAGAAAAAAAACGTAATGAAAACTATTTCTATCAACTGCTTTGCTAGTTGTGCCACACAGAATAAATGCTTTAATGGAACATTTCTTGAATAAATTGTAATTTTTGTACCTTATTTTGGGTCCATCTACTTTTAGTAAGAAGAAAAGTAGGAAGACACACTTTGATTGAAAGAGTTATAAAAATAAATACAATCAACAAAATTGGAATTACGTTTCAGGAATTTTTAATTTGGAAAAGAAAATTATTTTTGTATTTATCCAACATTTCTGCCTATTTTTTTATAAGAAACCAATAAAAAGATCATAAAATACAGTTCTAGGCATTTAATTTACATTTATTTCGTATAAAACAATATGCTTTATTGCGTGATATTTAGCATGCAGCAAAATCAAATATTAAAACAAATATAAGACTATACAAAGGGATGCTTTTCAACTGATTTGTAATCAAATGATTTGTAGAATTAATTTAATTAAATATTAATGAGATTTAAGTGTTATACAATAGTGTATATTTTCTGTCAATTTAATTATATGGTTCTTCAACGGCAGGATGTTCATTGCAGTTCAATTACCATGGCACACGTTCAATAATAATTGTTATTTGAATGAAAAATAATAGTGATTATTTTCCTCAAAGTGATTTAATTTCTTATTTACAAAGTCTCATTCGCCGCTTTATAAATTAAAGATGCGAAAATTCGTATATTCATTTTTAGACAAGTAGAATATTTAGGTTGGAAATATCTAAAGTAAAATTGTACCCTTGTTTTAAGTTCAGAACTACATGTTATGTACCTAGCTTTGATTAACATTCTATAACTTTAATATTTTTTAATAAAACTCTGTATCAGTGATTGTTTTTATTGTATTTTAATCTTCAACTTTAATAAAGAAAGTTTTGTTAATTATTCTTGTCAATTTTAACCTTATTGTTATGAAAATAACAAAATTAAAATGCATTTTATGTATGCCAATTACTGTGTGACAAAACAGTAGTCAAAAAAATTTCTGTAATAAATTATTTATTGTTGCCATTACGTTGTTTTATGTTGTTTCTGTAATAATAAAAGAGTTTTTTTTTTCCTTAAGTTATTTTTTTTTCTGGGCGTTTCGTTATCTAGTAAATATGTGCCTAAAAGTTGATCTATTTGATGTAAGCCACTGTGTGACCTTTTTTATTGGATCCAAAGTACACAACTTTTACAATTCAATGAGTAAGATAATATTTGCATTTGACGAAATATTACTAAAAAGATAAAAAAAAATTGATATATTTGGTTGATTGATAGGGGTAGCATTTGTAGATAGTCGTTTATTTATTTAGTAGTAAGTTGTATTCGACTCTCCTTTTTTAACATAATAAATTTTATAAAAGATATCTCGAGGAAAATAGAAAGTTTTTAAGAAGAAAATTAATACATATAGTACTGCAAGCAGAAATTGTTAACCATAAATGTTTTTTATTTGTTATTTATTGAAAATGGATAAGAAACATATGCGTCACTCTTATATTACTGTTGCAGACAGATTATGTTTATAAGTTGACGATTAATTAAGTTTAAGTGGCAATTTTTGTCAAACTAAAAAGATGAAGTTAAAAAACAAGGCATTATTTGGATAAATTACATTTTAATACAATTATTGATTTTATTAATAAAATATTCATGTATATTTTAAGTTTTATGATGCAAATACATGCAGATACTGTATAATGCTTCACGCTACAATAAATATTTTTCAAAAATTAAAAAAGAGAGATGTTTAACAAAGTGGAAAAACGTAAATCAACAAAGAAATAATAATCCAATATAAATAAATCAATATTATGTAATTTATCGTCTTCTGCTTTGAGTAATGCAATGGTAAGGCTAAAATCTTCCAAGATTTCATTGTTCTTCATCTTTGAGATTTCTATTTCTATTTTTTGTCCTCTCTATTTTCAATTTGGGAAAATAATTAATTGAAGAAATATAAATGAAACTACTAAACGATTTTTGTAAGCGACAGAGGATTAAGAAATCAATATTTATAGATTTATTCTGAGACTTAATTTTGAGAACAAATATGTAGAGTAAATTGAACAATACTTAATTTTGAATATGAAAAAAATTCTGAATAAATTTTATATTAATTAAAAAATAATAATAAAAAAATTAAAGCTCGAACAATTTCAATAATTTTTTATTTTAAATTCCTTCGCCAAGATACAAAATAAAAAAATAAAAATGCGGTTACAATGCGGTAAAATAGAGGGTATTTAATTATGATTTGTATAATTAGTTAGAAGTTTATAAAAACAGAATAAATTTTAATTAAATAAATCATAAAAAAAAATATTTTAAATTATAATTAATTAAATGGCAAAGCGCGCCAATGTATTTTATCATGATTGTTTTATTACATTTTTATTATCGTTTTAATAAAACTTGAAATAATACAAATATAACACAGCAATAAAAAGATACGAACAAAACCTAACAATCAATGTAAAGCATATTATTTACTTTTTCTTTTTTCTAAATTTTTAATGGATTTGTTACGATTTTTCGTTTTAAAAAAATCAGAACAATTTTTTTTTAAAAAAATATTTAACATACATGCAGCTTCTTAACTTATTTTTTTTTAATTCTATTTTATTCAAATATTTATTAATTTTATTTTTTAAATCAACTAACTATTTTTTGGATTAAAAGAAATATTTTAGAGTAGAGCTAACAAATCGCTGTAGCTAAATTATTCCTTAATATTTCTGCACTTATACTTACACAGCATAAAGATACATATTTAATTTTGTTATGTTATAATATTCTTATGATTAATACATTAAACTACATAGAAGTTAGTATAAATTGTTTTTCTTATTGTGCAGCATGATACTCAACACCGCATAAAATTTAGAACTTTAAATATCTACAAATGTTAAAAAATATTAAATTTCTTTTATTGCGGCAGAAATAAGTTTATTAAATTCTTTACATTAATAATCAAATTACAACAAATGCTGTTCAGTTAAATTTAAACAAACATAAAAGTCTGTTCACATTTTTCAAAAAAAATCTCTAAATATTATATTCATTATGTTTTTAAACTCTAAATGCTTCTTATTGTTAAGTAGAAGCAGTAAATGTTTCTTGTTTTCTATTTAATTATCATTTGTGTAAATGAATTAGGAAAATAAACAAAATCCTTATGAGAAAATTATACCCTCTGAATTATATAATGCTGTAGTAAACTAAAAATCTTAATTCTCTAAAGACGACAAAAGCAGCTTTTTGATTTTCCTTAAGTTTTTGTTTTTATTATTTTTACTAGAAACTGTGAATAATCCATGATAAATTATGTAAAACTAATTTTATAGTTGTCCTAATGTTAATTTGAAGCTTTATATAAGACGAAAACCGCATTAACTTTACAACAATGTCAACATAATAATGCTTAGATTATTTTAAAGAAAATTTTGTTGACAAAAATTTACTGAATAAAATCAATAAATAAACAGAGTGACGAATTTAAGAGGGGATATAATTTATATTAAAATAAGGTGGCAATTTGGTATCACTTATTGTGTTTATGCTTTTATAAATATTTAAAGCAAACAACAATTATCGCTAAATAATAGTAATGGCTAATCATTCCTCCATTAATGCTGACAAATATATTTTCAAATAAATATTCAATAACTATTTACTAATTATATATTATTTATTTTGTTAATTATGCTTTAATTTTTTTAATTTATTTATTTTGATAATTTTGTTTATGTTTTTTCTATGTAGCTTCGTGCATTTGTTTATTTCATGGGTATCTGGGATTATTACAGTTTTTTTCGATATTAGTGTTGCTGCGAAGTGAAAATAATGTACAAATATTTCATATCCAATAGTTTACACGATTTTTGTTTGGTAATGCATTTCAGTTCTAATTATCAAACAAAGTAAGCATTTAATAACACCATTTTGTTAAGTCAAAATATTTTCAATGAACTGTTTAGATCGCTTAAAGCTTTAATTTAACTTCATTACTTTAATTGCTTATAAATAAAAAATAAGTTGCATATAGAGTACAATAAAAACAAGAGTGTTTTACTTTGCATAAAATGCTGAACTTAGTTACCATAAAGTTTATTTATTTATTTATTTTTGATAGTCAAAAGAATAATTAAAGAATAAAGAAAAATAATCAGATTCAAATATTAATTGTTTATATAGAAAATTAATTATTAAAAAAAATATAATTACTTTTTTTGTGCAAATAATTATAATTTCCCTTTTTTATTATTAAAAATCATAAATTATTATTGTTAAATGTTATTGCTAGGAAAATTAATAAATATAAAAACGATTTTTTAATGATGTCTCTTCATTGGTTATAAAGTTAGTGTTGTTTGATGCAAAAAATATAAAAATTTTATTGTGAATTTTATGTTCATCATTTTATTAGTGATAAAAATCGAAAAAAATAATCCAAATATATATATATTTGCTGCAATCGATTAGCGAAGATATTACGTATTTAATCTGTGAAATGGTAAATATTGGATTAAAGGAAAATGATAAATTAGCGTAATGATAATGATAAATAAGCAACATTTTGACTTCATTCAAACGCCTTCGTAGGGTTCTAGCTGAAATTTTCAATCCAATTTGTGCACGAATTTCCTTATTTATCTCCTTAGAAGATTTAAACGAAGCATTTTTTGACTTTCTGACAATTGTTCTATCTTCAAAAGGAATCGTCTTTTTCTTCAAAACAGCTCTTGGCTTGTCTTCCTGAGAAATATAAATTTTCTTATACTGCAATTGAAAGTAATTTAAATACAATAGATCTAAAATAATCAATGTGTGCTATTTGTTTGTCCAGGCGGTTTCGAACAACCAAAGATGTAACGGTGACTACTTAGATGGATTAAGTTTTTTTTCGTTTGTTACAAAGTAGCGTTAAAATTTTACAGAAAAAATAATATTTTTATATTGTCGAACTTAAATTACACAAAATATGCGAAAAACTAAGAAATTTTATAATTTGTGCTATTTGTATGACCATAGCTGTATAAGTAAAATATAGTTAATACTTCTATTCATTATTATAGAATCTAGGCCCTTTGCTTTGTAAATAATTTCAATAATTCTTAAACCTGCATACTTGATTCTGTTTAAATTTTATAAAATATTATATTACTTATAAAATAAATAAAACAAATAAAACAGTTTATATTTTGTAAATGTAAAGAAAATAAGTATAATTTAAATAAATTGTATTTTTTTATTTGTACAACTTGTTGTGGCTTTCCTTTTCTTACTCTAATAATGTAATTTACTGTTGAATTTCTCCACACAACTGAACGAACAGTACAGTTTCATGCTTTTAATTTTAAATAATAAAATAAACAATTTATATCGTGTTTACCTTTCTTTAATTTTTAATTTGAAATAAACATGCAATTTTGTTATTTTATGTAACCATTTTGTAACTTCGTTTATATTTAATAAAGGCAGCATTCATTTTAATTAATATTTACTTTTGAATTATTAAATAAATAAATAAATTAATTTTTTTGTGAAATAATAAATTAGGAGAGTATCTTGAAATTTTTAAAAGTGTTTATAACCAAGATGCCAAAACAACCGAAGCATAGAAAAAGATTTTTAAATATGATAAATATGTCTGAAATTGCTTATTTACTTGACCGTGCAAATTTTGAAGTAAACTAAAATATTATTTAATAAAAATTCTAAAACAAAAAATTTTGTCACAGGACAAATCAACTAAATTTAAAAAAATGTAATAAGAGGAAAGCGGAATTATCGTGGCAAATTGATTTTGTACATGCAGAAAAATAGTTATCATATACAAATTTATTTAACAAGAATTATTAATTATTGAATAAAATAGAAAAATAATTAATGCATATGTTTATTAGAGGAAAACCTTAATAATTAAAAGCAATCAAGTTGGCGTAAGTTAAGTACGATTTACTACTAACATAGTAAATTTTAAAATATAAGTATATTGAATTCACGGCAACGCACATTTAAATATAACCTTCCAAGATACTGTTAAATTGGTTAACTTATTTATTTATTAAATTATCACATTCTACTATAATTTTAACAATAAACTGATTTTTTTATAATTATTTTTTGTCATAACGTTGTATTTTTCAATAATTAGCTATGATGAACATTAATGCAACATTCAATTTCAAAATATTATTTAAACAAAAATAACATAATGATATAAAATATTGAATTTAATAAAATAGTCGTTTTTCTTTGATAAACTACCAGGCGTCTCCACTGAACAAAATGATTTTGTATTTGTTAAACATTTGTAATATGATTAATAATAATAATAATAATAATATATATATATATGTATATGTATATATATATTATTATTATTATATATATATATATATATATATATATATATATATGATATAATAATATAATATTAAAGAAAATAAGAAATATAAAACATATTTAATATTATTAAAACACAATCTTTTTACAGTTCTAATAGAAAAAGTTATGATATAAGAATAATTGATAAATCAGAAAGTTTATTTAAGATGTATTATTAACTTTACTTTTAAATAAGCCAAAATATTGTAGTTTTGTGCTTTTATAGACATAAGTATAAAAAACTCTCAATAAGTTAATTAAAATTTACAACATGATTATTTAATCAATAATTGTTTTCCGCAATTTTCAAATATTTTGCATGTTTGGATTAAGACAGCATTCGCTACTTGTATGCTGTTTCTTATTATTTGTTAAGTGAAGATCAATTTTTTGTTAATTTAATTTATTTTTATTTATTAACGGAAAACAAATGTCAAGAAGAATGTTTTAAAATAAATATTTGAACTAAGAGTTAAGTAAGAATTGATATTTTAAACATTAAATAAAATATTACAGCAAAATAATAAAATGCTTTTAAAAATGAACTATTAACTCTTAACTATCATTTAACAAGATTTAAAAGCTTTCAAGTTATAATAGAAAATTTTGGAAACAGTTTTTATATTTGCAAAATATATAGATAGCTTTATAATTACACTTTTATATTTTATTCTTATGCTTTAATTTTACTTATTTTTATTATTAATTATCGGTACATTTATTGTTATATTTTTATTTTCTACAAATAGATTATTTTGCTGGATCTTTATGAACTTTTATAGCCATTAAAGACCTTTTAGTTAATTAAAATTTTAATATTTTCTTACAGAGAGACAATTCATGAATTTAAAAAATATCAAATTTTAAACTTTATTCCATGTTTATTTTGTTATCAAATCTTTAATCATTTAAAAATAACGATGAAAATGTGATAAAAAAGTCAAAATACTAAATATAGATTTTAATCTTGGATTGTAACTTATAATTTGTCTCAAGAGAAAATATGATTCGCTACAATGAACATAAAATAAAAACAAACAAATACAAATTTGGCAATCATTTTCGTAGTTTCAAAATTGGAACGATTTTCATATTTTCTTTCTTTCTAGATGTTGTATAGTAGTTAGCCGCTGGCGTCAGTAACGGCGGCGACAAAGTATAACAATATTATGGCCAAGAATAAAATATAACATTTTAGAACATAAAAAAATGAAAAATAAATCTCAACCAGTTTAAGAAAACTAAATATATAGTTTTATATAAATTACAGAAAAATTACAAATACAAGATACAGATTAATGATATTATCATTAATTGTAATAAAATAATAAATTAAAGTTCTCTATTTATGAGGATTTTGACACGTGCTGCGTTTATTTGCTATCCTTTATAACTTTTAATTAATGTAATGTAAATCATAATCATTACTATCATTTTAGAAGCTTATCAGAGGAAAATATCTTTTGTTTTATAAATAAAAATTTATATTTATTTGAATGAATGTATAAATGCGAGTTTTTGACGACAATTATGGTCACAATGGTACGTAATTTAAATATTATTATTTTAGATTTTTATTGTTTTGCTTAATTATTTTTTAATCATTGTGTTATTATTTTTTTTTTTTTGTAGAATTGCATTATATTTATTTATATTGGCTATAATCTAAAAAAAAAAATTATTTAATAATACTTGAGCATATACAAAAATAAAATCTAAATTAATAAAAGCAACATACTTTCAGTACATTTCTGCAATAATCTGGATTATCTAAGAAAGCGATAATAGAAACACATGCTGAAAAATATTTATTATAGCTTTGCGTTGGATAAAATGGTATTATTCGTTTGTAAACTCAGCGTAGATAAAGATTAACATGGTAAATATTCCTTGAAATATTGGTATTGCAGCTAAAAATGTACTGCATAGTCCATATTATTATTTAAAAATTAATAATAATGAGATAAAAACATGTTTTTCTCAAATTAATAGGAATAAAGGTTATTAAGTGATATACATAAACAATAATAATAATTTTCCTTTTAAATGTTTTTAAATAATATGCCAAAATCTATAAAGAAGCATTTTATTCAGTAAAAATTTGTATTTGTAAGAAACAAAAGGAAAAAAAAAATTCTACTCTTTGTTATTACTATTATTATTATTATTATTGTTATTTATTTTTATTTATATCTTTATCATTTCTTCTTTAAAAATACAAAAATCATGTGAATATGTTAGCTTATTAATAATTTTATTTATCACAAGAAAACTTAAACTAATTTTAAAATTAAATTGAATAAAAATTAATAAATCGATATGGCAATTTATTTTAAATTTTGCAATTTATATTGATAAATAATCTATTAATACCCGTAATTAACTGTTTTTTTTTTTCAAAAAAAAGTAAGCCTCCATAACTTTTATTAATTAGTATGAGTTGTTTGCTCGAGACAAATTTTATATAAATAAAACTTAGAATTTTTGTCTTTGAATTAAAGCCTCAGAGAATTATATTTCTTATAAAAATATTAAAAAGTATCTTATGAAATGTTAATTTAAGTATTTTTTAAAGAAATAAATAAAATTAAGAATTAAGAATAGATTCCCAAAGATCACAGTTTTTTTATAAAATAACAAGTCAACACCATCATAGTTAAAATTATATATTCGTTTGTAAACTTAAAATCATTGTCATTATGTTAATAGACTCGTTAAGCCTGCCAGGAAGCAATTCTTTTAAATAACAGTATAATTCATATTAAACAATCATAGTATATAAAACTTTGAAAAATTGTTCGCGAGACGATTAAGTTAATATTATTTAAGAATTTTTAAAAAAAGTTCTTTTGTGTTTTTTGAATCATGAATCTTTCTTACGTAGTGAAAAATTCAAAAATACCTTTTAAACAATACTTAATGATAATGAAGTATAATTATTTTCCATGCCTTAATCGCATTACATTATTTTTAATGGTTAAAATTAAACAACAAACTCAATAGATATTTTGTATCTATGATACAAACAAAAATATGTTAATTGCAATAGCAAGTAAAGCTTTAATAGCAAACATTTTAAAGTTTTTAAACATCGTAATAAGTTTGGTTTTCAAAATAAAATAATTTTAATAGACATTCTTGTAGAAACGTTTTTCGATTTTAAGCGAGCAATCAATAATAATTGTTAATAAGCTGGAAATGTTAACAAAATTTTCCGTTTTTAGTAAAGAGTATATAAATGGCTTTTTTGATTATAATGAAAAATATCCTTTGAAACTCTCCCATTAAACAACTACAAAATGCATTTAATTAATGTTTTTCATAACAAGTAGAAATATTTTAATTAATAAAAGTAGCAATAAGTGCAACAATTTATACAAAAAAAATCTAAACACCGAAACGTTCATATTGAACATTAAGCTTTAAAGCTACAATTGTTATGAAAAAGCATTTAAATTTCGTAACATCAGCAAAATTTAAAGAGGCATAAAAAGTTTACAGCATTCAAATGATTAATAAAATCTGTTTTTTGTTTGTATTTCAATTTACTTTAAAACAAATAAAAAACAAAATATAAAATTTTATTATCCAACATGATTCTAGAGTAAGCTTTAAGTTACACAAAAAAATAATTTTTTTTTTCTTTATATGATTTTTGTTTGATCAAATCTGATTGAGATAGATTCTTTAGGGAATCGCTATAAATAGACTTTCTGGTTATTGGTTTTGTTTCTTCTATTATTATAACATTTTATCGGTTTTTATTACAATTCAAATATTTAAATAAATGAGAAACAAAAACAAATGTAATGTTTAACCAGTCCCAACCATCGAATATTTTAAAACTCTTTCGATTCTTGTTGTTCATGTTTTTCTTTATTATTGATTAGGCTTAACAAATTATTTATTTTAATACATAACTTATGTTTACAGATTAAAGATTCCTAAAACATAATTTTATTCAAAATTATCGTCAATGACCTTATTAGTAAATAATTCTAATAAAAAATTTGTAATAAACAAAAGCAATAATAAATTTTATGTTCTAAATTTAAATGCATATAAACAACTAAATAGTAAATAATTATGAGCATGAAATGGTTAATAATTTTGATTTGTATCAGCAATTGAATAACACAGTGTAAAGTTTGTGCTTTGTCTACTGTTTGCGTAAAATAAATAAATCAAAAATAACAATAATAATAATATTTATATAACTATAAGATATTTTTATAATAAACAATTAATAACTGTACTATTTTAAATTAAAAATCTAAAATTATCAATTTCAATAGCAGTTAATATTTGTAGCGCTATAAAAACATTAAATGTTTAAATATTTTTTTGAATTTTGTAGACAATCTTAACGCACGAAAAACAATACACTTTGGAACATTATAATAATTTTAATTAAAATCATCACCATTGTTAATTATATAGAGCTTATTTGCTTTTTTTTTAAAATATTTCCATTATTTATCTGTACTTTAAAATAATTATTTGAAAAGCGATACTAAAAGTTAAAATAAAAAATTGCTAGTATTTAAAATTGATTGAATAAAGTTAAAAAAAAACAAATAGATATCTTTTATTGAAATTATTTTAGGTACATTTGCTTATTTACTTTGTCCTTATTTATTATTTAATAAATTATCATCAGAAATATTTGAATCAATGGGAAAAAGAATGGAAAATAAATTAACAAAATAATATTCCTAAAAAAAACGTTTTTATTTTTCGTTTTCATTTTGCTGCGTCTTGAACATGTATTAATTATTCATGTAGCATACATTAAATATTGATTGATTTTTCCTTACGCAAAATGGTAAACGAGGAAAACAAAAGCAACGAAAATTTTCTGGTGTTTAAATAATAAATAATACTTACATTGTGCTACTTTTAACAAAGGTAATATTCATAAGCGACTAGCAAACATCAATAATGCTTAAGCAAACATAATTTATATCACCTACAAGTAAACGTTGCTTTTTTATCATTTATTTATTAGAATTCATTATTATTTAATAGATTATTATTTTAGGAATTCAATTAAATTTAATAGCATATTCGTTTTGTTTTATTTTGTTGCAGCAAAATGTTTATAATTATTACTGAATAATAAGAAACAATAATAAATTAAATCCGATTTGAACTAAAGATTTTTAACAATCATATCCAACTAAAAAATAGATATCCAACAATTTATTGCAGATATTATTTGTTTTTCCATTAAAATGTTTTTAACCAAATTAAAAAAAATATTAATTGAATACAAGAAAAAAATTTTTTTTTAGGTTATTATTTTTTAAATTAATAATAATAACATTAAAAACGAATTACAATTACTCAAAAATTATTAAGCAAAGGAATTAAAGTGGCTTTGCATAAGGCCACTATTGCTAAGTGCTGGCAATGGTTGCAAAAATAAAAATCGAATGTCATACGGAAAAAAATACAGAAATTTAAATACTATAAATTAGACATTTTTTATTTTGCAATTTTGGGTAAATAATAGTAAATGATATTTTTCCCATCAGATTCTTATATTTATTGCTTAAAAAGTTTAACAATACTCTATAAGAAAATAAATTATCACTTAGTCAATACACAAATTCTACAAAAATCTTTTTATTTTAAACAATATGTGTCAATAGCAATATTATTATATGTTGCCTTGTTGCAGCGTTATAGACAATATTTGTGACTAACCACTGGCAATGATTGCTATTATCTATAACGATTATTTTTGATAAATAAAAAATTCAAAGTCATGAATAAAATGAAAAAAGAAAATTAGACTGGTCTAAATGCAAAATAAAAGACAACTATTTAAATTAATAGGACTAAAGACGTATTATTATCCATTGCGTTATCCTTTCAAACTAGACTTTGATTTTGTTACATCAGAATAGTTTTGTTATAATTATTTAATTATTTATTTAATATTTATTAATAAATATTACAGTAATAATAACATGTTGGTGACACAGTAAATGCATATTTTATGATAAATAATTATCTATATATTGCGAAATAAAAACTACAAGTACACAGTGACGGAGAATAGAGAGAAAGCACTAGCCGTAGTAATAATATTATAAGTGCAACTTAGGGAGCCAAAAGAAAATTATAAAAAGAAAAAAAAAAGTTGTTTATGCAGCATTCGACGATTACCATGCAATGCATCATATTAGCATCATATTTTTACGAAATATTGTAAAGACACGTAAAAAACTACATCACCAATAACATTTTGTATTTTACAAAACAATAACATATGTTTTTGAAAAAAAAATTTCCAAACCTATGAAACATAATACACTGCAAAATTTCAATATACGAAGAACAAACAAAGGCTGGAAACATCAAGAACTTACATCACACCATCGCAACATTGCCATAAAAGGAAAACAACGATATACATTGATTTTTAGGAATTGGATTAATTTGTCGAGTTTTTCATATCTCTTATTTTCTACTTTTTAATATTTACGATTTTTTTAAATTTTATTTTTTTATTATAATGTTTTGGATTCCTTTGATTAAAAGAATGATTTTATGCTTATTTCTTAAAGTAATTTCTTTTAAGAGTAACTAACATATGATTTAGCTGGCATATTATACATTATGCTAGTAAAAGAGCAAACTAATAATCAAAATTTAACTTAATAAAAATTAAGGTAATTAACCATAAGATTTAATTACATTTACGATACAAAGTATAACTAATTAGATTTGAAGTTAAATTAGATTTGAAAAAGTGTAAATTGCGTGACTGAATCAATATATACTGATGCTGAGAAATGTGTGATTAGATAAGACTGAGAATAATATAGACCTTAAAAACTGGCCGCCTAACTAATCTCCATTTATCTTAATAACTTATAAGAGAAATAAATAATATTAATGTATAATAGGTTTAATAATTCTTTAACTATTCAAAAAATATACTTTTTATACAAAATCATCTTTATAAAAATATCATTAACAATATACACATACATATATACAACATATAATAAAATTTCATTCCACCTACATAAACATGGCGTTAGACACTTAATTAATTTTAACCCTAGTCATAAAAATATCATTTCATTATTAATAAAAACATAAATAAATTTTTATTTTTTTTTGGTAATAATTTCCAGAAAAGAAAGTCTAAATCAGCATTCGGAAACACTGAAACAAGTAAACAAATACATAAATTTTGTTTTCTGTAAAAGACAAGGAATTTGTTTAAAGAGAAAAAGCCATAAAAGAAGAATAGATGACGAAGACACCAAATTTATTTTTTTTTTGCGGTAAAATTGAACATAAAACATTAGCATTTACGTTTGCCAGTCAAAAATAAATCATAACGAAAACAATAATAAATATAAAAATGCATAACAAAGGTGCGAGATTTTATTTTCCTTGGAAAACAAGATATTATTATGTTTTTTGATGAAATTTTGTTAAATTTTGATTGTTGACGTAATTAAAAGATTTAATTATAAACCATAAAAAGCTTCAAAACATATTATTGAGGATATATTTATGATAAATATTTTAAAATATTTACTTAAAAGTATTTAAACATAGAAAAACAAATGCGTTTAGTTTTTTAACAATTGGTAGGAGGAGATGGTAACTTTTTTTTTCTTTATTAAATACAAATTTATTTGTAACGATGAAAAATGTTTTGAAAACAAATTCTGGAACCCTTGAATCGTTTCGATTTGCAACCCATAATGCAAATATTGTTAAACATTCACAAAAAACATGATTTTCATATTTTAAGCAAATAAGTGACACAATTTTGTCACAATTTTCCGATTGTTATATTGTTTTTTTTTTCCAAAATAAAAATCATATTTTATTCTTTTCGGAAATGTCGTACATTGTTAATAAAACATTGTTAAAACAAAATGTATTATATAATGTGTAAAATGTTTTTTATTTGCAATAATTGCTTCTACATTTTTAATTAATGATGCTAAATTTTCTTGTACCCTTATTATGTTATTGAAAAACAACATGAGCAAATAATTTGTTAGTAAATAATAATAAAAATTTGTTAATAAAGACAAACCGAGATTATAAAATTCAAAAAGATATTTATTCTAAGATCTGCAATAAAACAGAATTAATCAATAAACTAATTAATCGCTTATATTATCTGCGTAATAGAACTTTATTCAAATGAAGAAGCAATTAAATTTAATTGAATTTTATTTATTGTGCTTTAATTCAAGAAAACTTAAATTACCAAATAAAAGCAGATAATTAATACCAAAGAAATGTCCTAAATAAAAATTATACCAACAGATAGGACAGAATCAAATGTTATCTTTTATTGAAAAATGATTAACTAAACCATTCTACTTTTTTTTATTGATATTACTTTATTTATATACATATTATGTATATAATATGGCTGAAAAAGAAAAATATAGTCTAGTAGTTGTGCTACCTAGCTTTACACGGAAATAAATAATAAAGTTTTTTTAATATAATATATTGAAACCCAACTTACGTTAATTTTTACAGTCCTGTTCATTTTTTTTAAATATTTAAAACCACCGGTATACCTTTTCCCGTTAAAGATCGTAATATTCAAATGCATAAGATTTTGACTTTATTATAAAATAATTCAATATTCTATTTCAGTTATTTTTTACCATTTATTTTTATAAGTGTGACCCAAAATTAATTTTAATTTATATTTTTAGTTTGTTTTTATTTATTATTTTTACATGTTTAATAAATGTTAATTAATTGTTAAATAATTTTGTTCCTGTTTAAAGCAAAAGGTATATTCTGTAAATCCACCTAAAAAGATAGTTTCTAGTGAAAGTTATGTATATGCACTATTGTTTTATTATTTGTTAAATGTTTCCATTTATGAGATGCTCAGAAAAACAATTCCTTTTAATACAATTTTTGTGAATATACTAGTATCACCTTTATGTACTAAAGTCGTCAAAATAACGCAAGTGTCTACGATTAGGCTTATTATCAATAGGACAAACATACACGTATACATTTTCTTTTGCTTTATATCGAGATATAAGATATCAGAAAGTATATATAATATAGAAAATATTATTTGGGATAAAGCCAATAGGCAAGAACAAATTTTTGAAAAATATAAATGAAGTCAACAATGAAAAGGTAAGGACAATCTTTTATTTCTGTGACACTGTAATTTGTTTAGTAGAAAAAAACTAAAATATAAAATAAATTAAAAGTATAATATCGCTAAAAATTTTTAGATAATATTCGTGTAATGTTAGGCGAGAGTTTTATGTTTGAAGGATTTAAATATCCAATTTAATAACAGTTTTACAAATTTAGTTTTAAACACTTTGCTTCTAAAAATAATTTTTTTTATTATTAAATAAAAGATATACGATTTTACCACTATACTATAATTTTGTGAACAATTTTTCTAAACATAAAACATTGAAAATTTAAGTGATATTTGCAAGCATTTTATAAAAATCTCAGTAAAAACCAGATGTTGTTATATGTTGGCTATCAAATTTGAGTTTAATTTCATGAGTGACTTCAAGAATTACTTTAATTTCAAAATAAAAAACGATAAAGCGACAAATCTAATCTAATCTAATCTAAAACTTATAAAACTGTGAGATTTTAATAGCCACAATCTTTATTTCGATGATTTTACAAATAAAAATTTCTATACATAGCAATATAATCAATTTTTAAGTGCGATAATTGACTTTTTGCAATATTTACCTGTAATATTTTAAAATAGACAAACTAGTATTTGATCAAATAATTTTACATAAGTTTCTTAATTGTTTAATCATAGATAATTATAGTATTTTTTACTATTTCACTTTAAGACTTCATTTCTGCATTATTTGCAAATAAACAACCAATCTATCCTTAATTTATCCATGAAACAAATATTTTAGCAATGTATCTATGTAGTTATAAATTAATTATTTAAAAAAGTGATTAATCTTTAATCTACAGAAACTTAAATAAAGTATCCTTGCTAAATCATTTTCTTATTTTCTTTAATCAAAATAAAAGAAAAATTTAATAATTTGATAACAGATAAAGCCATTTAACATATTTATTTATTTTTAATCATTTTTTCAGCATTTCGTTGATAGTAAATTAAATTTGATGAAAATGAATATAATTCTTGATGATCAAGCAATTTCTCAAAATTCAGTAGATAGTTTTTTTTAAAGTAAAATTGTCCTTTAATTTAAATATATTTTAATTCTAATATAAAAGAAATATAGCGCTAAAAGTATATTCTAAACACAACTGAATAACCATTAAACAGTTTTTTATTCTATTACCCATAAACATAAGAAAAATCTAATTGTATTAATTTAACGAATAATTTTAAATTTTTCCCCGTTTTAAAAATCTAAGACAGACTCTTGAAAACATACTCTACTAGATAAATGCAAAGCAAATAAAGAAAAAATACTTGATAGAAATATCAATATTTTGAATAAATAAATCAATCCAAGATATAAAAATTATTTCAATTGTGTATTGAATATCAATCATTTTGTTTACTTTGATTTTTTAGTTTGATTGTTTCTTTTCTATTTTATTATTATTTTATGCAAATACAAAAATATTACATATTTTTGATATA
This sequence comes from Ptychoptera contaminata, assembly GCA_963942525.1. NCBI lineage: Eukaryota > Metazoa > Arthropoda > Insecta > Diptera > Ptychopteridae > Ptychoptera > Ptychoptera contaminata. The sequence continues at coordinate 24,433,052 of OZ012636.1, read as the reverse complement.
AAATATTTAGTATTGGTATAAAAATAAAACTCATAATCAGGAATAATTATTACTAAAATTTAATAGCAAATTGATTAAAATATTCTTATGACGAAGTATATAAATGAAAATTGTTATACATACTTAATCTATAACAAATGTAAATAAAATTCAATTAATAAGTAAGAACAATTAAAATGTAACAGCTAAAATGTAAACTTTTATAGGTATTCATTATTGTAATTCTTTTATTAAATGGTGAAAGTTTAGTAAACAAACAATTTATCAATCAACAACAGTCAGCTTATATTTATAATACATCGGAAAGAATTTTAAGAAGCAAATATTTTTATATGCGGAGAAATTAAAATTAAGTCTCAAGTGCAGAAATTGGAGGAGCAATTGCGCAAAAGTTATTTTACCCTCTAGGGGAAAAATGTTTGTTCTCACTTAATAAATTCAGTTTCTCACGAAAGCTCATTTCTTGTTAAAACGAGAATAGTTTTACAAATATAAAGCACAACGAGCATCTAAAGAATAAAAGTCATCACGACTTCAATGCAAGTTAATTTTGAAAGTAGTTGAAATCAAATAAAATACGGCGCTGCATTGCTCACAGAGAAAATTCAAAAAAAATATCTCATCGTTTACAGCATTTAACAGTTCTATACCATCGAAATAGATATTAACGTTAGTTGTCGTCGACTTTGAACGATTTCGGTGGTGAAGCCTTGGTGTTTTCAATTTATAATTGCATGTTTGTCATTCAATAAATGATAAATAAATAAAGCTAGAAAAGTAGTTATCCTGCGATAAGAATTTGTGCAAAGCGACCAATTTAAGCCGACAGGATATGCTTGGATTATTATTGTGCTGTTTTATTGTATTTACACGAAGCATGTAGTGTTTTCTTTTATTACATTCGTAAGTATGAATAATGTGCTAGTTACGCGATGAATAAGACTAAAGTTTAAAAAATGGCAATAGCTTATACTGTGATAATTATGAATTAAATAATTTTTTTTATAGATTTGGTGTTTGCAACTATGAACTCCATAAAACATATATATGCCTTAAATAAATAAGTATCATTAACTGCATTCACATTAGGTATTTTTTCTGATTAGAAATGTGATCACATGAGTTACGTGTTTGCAACAAACTTTCCTTAATTATCATTATAATCTTGAAATATAAAATGGTATATTTGTTGTTACTGTGTTTACCCCTAAATATAATATAAAATGTAATTTTAATAATAATAAAAAAGTGCAAATTTTTGGATAAATGTAAAATATCTGTAGAACAAACAGAATTATATGACAAGTTATATAGTATCCTTTGGTATGACCGTTGCACTTTACAGTCCATTTCACCAAAAACTAGCGAGTCACTTCCCACCAATTATATTTTACTAATTGAAAAAAAAAATATATAACATGATTGCAAAACATCCAGTAATTTAATTTCATTGCAATAAATATTATTCTGTAAGATTAAAAGAATATAAAGTTATATAATATAATATATTCTTTATATTTTAATTAACGTTAACATCAAACATATTATTATTTTTGCCTTGCCTTGCAATAATGTTTCAAAAATTTGCATTTATTGCCAGTATAGTTGAAAAGGCAAATAATTGAAATTTATGGTTAACAATTTATGAAATATACAATATTTTTTCATAGATAGATTTCATTAAAAAATGGAAAAATTGCCAAAAAAAAAATAATTTTAATTGTATTTAATAAAATTCTACGATGTATTATATGAAATTTTGAAACCATACTAAAATGCTCAAATGTACTTATTTTATTTGTTTTTTTTATAAAGTCAAAATTTACTTTATGTTTTAATTAATTAGCAAATATATCCGTAACAAACAATTATTTTATATTTATTATAAGATAATACTTGATTGCCTCTGGCAACTAAAACAATAATCTAACAGCCACGTGAAGACTAAGGAAGCTGTTTTTTTTTTTGTACCTTGCCGAAGGTGATATACGAAAAGAGAAAATAATTTATTGTTGATTACATATTATTCATATTATAACCACGCAAGACATCAGCAGTGACAAAACAATCAAAAATTCCAGTGTAGCAACTCGAATTTTAAAACAAAAAATAATATCATATATTATGCAAATGGTTAACGTCATTATTAATTTATATTTGGTTTTGCATTAAAATCTAAAAAAAAAATGTTTCTGTTTAATCCATTGAATTGAAATGAAATGTAAATATTTATTTTCCTTTGTTTTGTCGCGTAATAAATTTTTTCCATTAATTCGAAAGATAAGATAGGTCAAGCAGTTTTAGGTTTTTCTTAATAATATTTTATTTGTATGACGTCATTGATTAACTAGAACCAACGTTGACATACGCTCTTTCATTATACATATGTCTTTAAGATAAACTCCTTTTATTTTATAAACTGGAATATTACTTATCGAAATTTTAAGCAACTTTATTTTATTTTATGTATTTTTTTATTATTATTTTGTTATGTTGTTACAAAAATTAGTGAAATTTAGTAAAACGAAAAAATTAAAACGAATTAGTAAAATAGACTGACACAAAAAAATCCCCAAAACTTGTTACAACCTAGGGTCATTTACTCTTTATTTAATTCTACTAAAACTAACAACACTGAATAAAATAAAAAATAATTTTTAAATTATTGCAAATAAAAAAATCTTACATGTGACTATATATTTTTCAAAGAAAAAAAAATGAAAACAATTTTTTTTAAAATAATATTTTGTTTATTTTACACATAAAAAAAATTTAAAATTTAATTGTTAATTTTGTCTGTGCTACACTGCTAATTAAATTATATGCTTTAATTTATTTATTTTATTTAGTATTTTTGATCAAAATTCTTGTATTGTAATTGTATGTTTATTCAATTTCTGAACAGGTAACATTGGCAGAGACACCAGGAATTTGACTTTCGCCACAGCCAATCCTCCAAGCAACGATACCAGCTTGATAATAAGGATTAATTAGATTAGATTAATTAGGCTAAGAAAACCAATGCGATATTATTAAAAAGTGCACCTTTGTAATAATCTTTATGGGCAACAATTTCAGCAACATCACGATCTTGATGTGGCCAAATTTCGTTGTTTGTGTATCCCATTCACCGGCGCGAATCTTCAATTCAAGTGGATTTTTACATTGGACACAATGGGCAGCTATGAGAACAACCTGGTGTTTGATTTTATAAATAATAAAATTCCGATATTCAAAACAATTTATAAATTAAAAACTTACTGAGGGATGAATTAAAGAACCACCGCATTGTAAAACATTTAAGACTTGGTTGTTTGCCTTTTTGTCTTTTAATACTGCAACCATCCATGGAAATTTAACTATATAAAACAACGTCAACAATATATTAGAACATAAATAATCTTTAGCACCAGTGATACACCACCGACATTACGATTGCCGCAGCCTTCTTTCACAGTTATTGGGTTAAGAATGGAGGAACGTTTTTTATTGGGACCTGCACAGTAGCTGTTTGTTTCCAAGTAGCTGTTGAATACATTGGGCTTATTCACATCATCCGGAACAAACCTGATGTCAAGTAAACCTTCGCCATTAGCTATTATCTTATTGTTACCGCCGCACAAGAAAAATTGTACACATTCGCCACCGACTCATGGATGGACTTCATTAGCAGCACCGGTTGGATCAATAATATCAATCAATGGTTTCTTTGCTGTTGTTGACTGGTTGAGTTCTGCCACCTGTCTTCGGTTGACCATTTGGTGTGGGAAAAAATAGTCAAGAAAATCATCAATATTTTTACCAACAACTCCAGTCGGGGGTGATTGACAACTGACATGAGTTAGTGCCTAAGCATTTCATTTGGAATTTTTCTTTTTTTAAAAAAACTGTAATAAACTAAAATATTAAATATTTAAATTTTTTCTATCAGAGAATATTTTTACATAAAAATATTAAGATTAAAAAGTTAAAAAATTATACTTAGACTAAAAAGTAAATTTTTATTCGTTAAATAAATAAAAAAAGGCGCCAAAGGTTAAACGACAACAAGTAGAGCCCTAAGACTAATGATTTATTTTTCTTTCTTATTTTTGGTTGATTAGAAATTATTTCATTTCTAGGAAGCCCAATACAAAACAAAATAATTAAATTTAATGTTTCATTATTTTTTCCAAATTTTGAATAATTATAGCATTTTTAATAAAATAAAACTCACTTTTAACGAATAATACTCGCTAAACTATGTGTTTACTTTTTTCATTTTTACTCATAGCAAAAAGGTTGTGATCGCCAAAACGAATTTAATTTTTTATATTGTGCATAGCTTAAAAAATTTTAAATAATAAAAAGTTGAGTAAAGGAATAACCAGTGTCAAGATCAAGAAAACACAAAAACAAGTTATTTTGCTGATTTTATTAAACAAAGGCGATTATTATAGAATAAGTATGACGAATAAAGTATAAAGGTTATCAGGCAAGGTCAATAGATAATGTTAAAAAAAATTATTGTAATAGACAACGCATGCCTATGCTGCAGTAATATAGCTATACATATACATAATATACAGCAATTCTTTAGCTTATACATACTATAGTGAAATAGTATAATTATACATGCACATATGCCTTCACATGCACTATACCATATTAATAGTTTACACTTCTTTTGAGCTAGCCCTATGCCTATCTAACTCGCCATAAGGAACTACACTCCAAACTGAACGAAAATTCTTCTACAAAATATAAAAAAGATTTTTTTTGTTATCTTTTCGAATCTTTATTCTTTGATTCAATTCTAAATTAAGCTCAGTAATGTTATTTACATTTTTTTATTAAATAGAAAACAGAAGAATTATTAAAACGATATGAAGCACATAATGGCTTATGGAATCTTTGAACCACAATAAACCATTTGTTTGCATCATCATATCTTCTTTTTAGTTTTAAAAAAAGTCTCACTTTAAATTTGACAAGGAGGATTTATTTTCACTTAAAGTATTCCTATATCTATAAATATTATAATGTTACAATATATGAAAAACATATAAATAATAATATTAAATAGAAGATATTATATATATAATAAATTTTTTACAAGTTTTATTTACCACTCATTTGTTATAGATAAATAAAAATATAATGCAAAAAATATACAGTACATTAACATAATTGATACTGATTACCGAAAAATATAGAGAATTAAATAAATAGCAATAAAAACAGAAAAATATGCTAAACACAAATGGCATAAACAGCATGATTTCACAAGGGAAATAAATGTTGTATACGATTCGATAATCTTTAGAGTCTTAAAGAGCCAATAAATAAATTTTGTTAAGATCCTGAAGTCTTTGATTTTATTAAAAGAAAATTATATTAATCAGTTACTTAAAAAAATTCATTTTTGGAAAACTGCTTTTATAGCACCAACAATATTTAGTCATTTTACTTACTGAGAAGTATGAAATTAATCACTAAAATTGTTTTATTCTGATGAAAAAATAAAATTAATAATAACCCAATCGGTAGCTAGCTTCAATTACTTAAACAACCACAAACAATGCCCAAAAGATAAACTCAACTTCGTATTACTACAAAAACAAAATTATTCATTAAATATTAATCTGATTTGTTTCGTCTACTTATTCTTACAATACTATTTTATTTCAACAAACAAAACATTGCGAAAACAAAGATCAAGTTTCAACAAAAAAAGATTTTCTGAGCTACAAAATAATTAAAAAATGTTAAACATATATTTAAGTACTTTATATCAGCTACAAAAGTATAAAAATAAGTAACTGGAATAAACTTCTTAGTTTTTGTTTGGGCATTTATTATTTTACTGTGAAGAAATTTGGCAATATTAAAAATTTTATTTTCAAATATTACGTTTATAGCAATACAAATAAATTCTATAAATAAAAATTCACGTATTATGCATAATGTCTAAAAATTTATCATTTTTAAATATGTGTGTTACATATTTTGTTTAGAATAAAATTAGAACATCAGTTCAAAAATGTAACCTGAAATTGTAACTGCTTGGTTTAGTGTTGAACAATGGCTTTAGAATTAACTTTTAACATTGAGTTTTGTTACAGAAATTAATATCTGAACAATCTTTACCGATTTAAAAATCAAGCTTTACAAGAAGTATTCTTTTAACTAACTTTAGTGTAAATATAAAAAATATAAATAAACAGCTGTTATTATTGACGTTTATTTTAAATAAAAAACCCTTTAATTATTCTAATTACACACCTTTTTTATAATTCAGCAATCGGCTCAAATTTTGCGCTTGTACTTTGTTATTTAAATTAGTTGTAGATATTAGTAAAAGAAAAAAAAACAAAAATTTAATCAAAACTAAATTATCTTCAAAAAGGCTGAAGCGAAATAAAAATAAACACATGCAACCCAAACGGATAAAATATCCTTTATTTCTGTTTTTAATAAGTAAAAGAAAATTATTTTAAAAATTGGCACAATTAATAATTCGACGCCTTTAAAATTGGCAATTATTTAATGATGAGCAATTCAAAAGCCTGATAATATGAAAATCTATCAATTTGTAAATAACATTATTGTTTATCAGTCAAAAATATAAATGAATTTAAATTTTGATAAAAAAACTGCAATAAGAAATTAATAGCAAACAGTTTAGTTTAAAGCATATCTGATTTTTAAAGGTTTGGAGTGCAATATAATTTAACGCTTAAAAATATCAAACATCAACTGACAAAAAGTTGTTCATCTACAGTTTTTAAATACAGGTAGTCCCCGACTTACGACTGTTCGCACTTACGCCCAATTTTTTTCATAGAAAATGACCCTGAAAGTTAGTAGTACAGTATATAATTTTTTTCTTAAATTTTTTTATATGAGATTCGACTTACGACTTAGTCGACTTACGACCGATGACCAGGAACCTTTCTCGGTCGTAAGTCGAGGAATACCTGTAGTTTATTAATCCTTTATTAACTGTTTATAATACATAAATATTTAAATCAACAATTCATGTATTCTAAAGCGAAATTATCGACTAATATCAAAGAGAATGATTTAAAATTAAAAAACGAAAAAACCAAAACCTTATTATTATTATTATTATTATTATTATTATTATTATTATTATTATTATTATTATTATTATTATTATTATTATTATTATTATTATTATTATTATTATTATTATTATTATTATTATTATTATTATTATTATTATTATTATTATTATTATTATTATTATTATTATTATTATTATTATTATTATTATTATTATTATTATTATTATTATTATTATTATTATTATTATTATTATTATTATTATTATTATTATTATTATTATTATTATTATTATTATTATTATTATTATTATTATTATTATTATTATTATTATTATTATTATTATTATTATTATTATTATTATTATTATTATTATTATTATTATTTTATAGATATTATATAACCTTTTCATGATTTTCGTTTTTCTTGTTCTCTAGTTTTCCTTTCGAATAATAAAAACAAATAACAAAAGGCAAATAAACAATGCATGTTCGAATCAACCAACATAATCATTGTTATTGCTGCAGATATGGCATAAAGAAAATGATATTTTAGAAATATGTTCATACTTACTTCCAATATAAATAATAAATTTTTGATTCTATTTATTTTTATCTGAAGAAAAAGAAAATAACTTCTTTATTTATTCAACATTATACTGCTGTAATCTTCATATATTATTTGTTTGTCACAAAGTAATTTCAAATTTGTTTTGCTTTATTTAACTACTACAAATAAAGCATAGTTTGAAAATGAAATATTATATATCTCAACTCTGATTAGTAAATATTTGGCAAAAGTTGAAAAAATTATTAATTGAAAAGTTTTTATTGTCAGAGATAATGGCAAAAGCTTTAACAAAAACATCATGAGAAGTTCCATTAACTTATGTTTTGATAAATTGCATAATCTTAATTCTCTATTATAGTAAAAGCATTATTAGTACATTTACTTAACTTAAAATTTGTATCAATTATATATTATTATTGCTATAATTACTTAGCAATAATATAATACTGGATAATGAATTTTTATAAACAATAATTTTTTATGGGAATAAAAATCAATTAAATAACTAAAAACAGAACAAAACAAGAAAGAAAAAAGCATAAAGACAAAAATTAGATCCTTTATCTTATGTGTAACATAGAACTTATGTGGTTTTATATAGTAAGCATAAATAAGTAAATTCAAACAAAAAAAACTAGACAGTTAAATGTTGCCATAAAAAGAAAGACTTCTCAATAAAAGAAAAATTATTTTAATGATTTTATCTTCTTTTAAAAACAAAAAATGAATTTGACAAGCGCAAACAAGTGCGTTTTCTTTAAACATAAAATATAATCAATATTCGACGTTATTTGTGTACGATTTTTAAAAATCTAAAAGCTGCAAATAAATTTTTTAACGATAAAAAAAAACTTTCCGAAGTCAATCGCATAATTTAGTATTGGCCATAAAGTTACAGGCACATATGGAACATTCCTGAAGCTAAAGTTTACTTTCTACCATAAAGTAAAGTACGGTATTTATATTTTATTATTTATACTTTCACACATAATTCTATTTTATTAGAATATATGGAGATAGTTTGTACAATAGAAATACTTTTAAGTCTCTTATACGATAAAATTATATTAAAACAATTATCTTCAATATGCATTTTTCCACACTAATTTCAAATAATTTTCAAATAATCAATTACAATAAATTAAATCTCGGAAATAATTTTATCATTGCGCTTAAAAATGGCAAACATTAAACATTAACGAATAAAATGTTAAAAATAAACGAAAAGTAAAAGTAGGAACAAGAAAAATAAAAATAATGAAAAATTATGTCACAGGAGCAAGTAATTTATTGTTTAACCATAAAAATAAAAATATTATTGATTGGGGAAAACAAAAAACACATGCTTTATACATATATTTATATTTTACATCTTACGTCCTGGTAGCATCAAAAAGCAAAAAAGGCAAACACAAATGATGTGAAGAATATTTACATACAGTAACAGTTTTCTATAGTGGTAAAAGTCTGAAATATTACGAATTATTATAGAGGATTATATACGAACGATGACGAAAAGCTAGGAAAGGAAAAGTTTTGCGAGAGTGAATCGTACCATTCACGAACAATCGTTACATTGTTATCTTATGGCAATGAAACGTTATTTTATTGTTTGCAGTGTTATAAAATAATTCATCTATAATCGTCATAGTTTACCTATAGGCTATATACTTTGTATCATCACTTACAGGATATTTTATTTACTTTTCTGATGGATTGTTTGTATAGATTATACGTTTGATCTCTACTAAATTTTGTCTGATCTGTAATATGAGCTTATTTTAAATATTTTTAGATACTCGTCAGGAATAAAATTGGAAAAATTCACTGTTCATGACGCAATAGTATTTCCTATTATAATTGGAAGAGACAATTGCATAAGCAACAATAACATTTTTCATAGTACATATACTTATATACCAACACAAATAAGCATAACACAAAGTTTGTTTAAAAAACTGTCATTAAATTAATTTATGATCTAATGTGTGCAAACAAAAACTTAAAAATTTTAAAGTAATTTATATAATTAAATTCATTAAAGCATTGCAAACAATACCAAAATATAACATCGTTTACTTCGTAAATATAGCTACCATTTCCTTTACATATCCAATTGATAACAGAATTCTTTTTATTTCTAATAAGAAAAACTTTTAAACTATTATAGCAAAAATTAATTAAGAATTATTCCGGTTTATATAAAAGTATGTAAGCTATATCCGGATATTTGTCTCTTACCTTTTACTTTTCATTTCGATATTCTTGTTTACAAATGTCGAAAGTTAATATAAATTGATTTTCTTTTTGAAGGTATTATTTGCTGCCAATTGCTACCACAACAATAAAGTTTGTGCTTTTCACAATTTCTAAAAAAATAATTTATTTTATTGAAACTTAGAAAAGGTATTATTCGTATCTTTTATCTTATATTTTTAAGGCCTTTTTAAAAATATCCATTATAAAAAAATGAGACACTAATAAGAAATAAACTTCCATTATGCCTTTGTGCAAGTTTTTTACGTTATAATTTAATTGCATAATTCACATGGAATTTGAAATATAGCGTTTATTGTTAGAAAAAAAAAATTAAGTAAACTTATAATAAATAAACAATAAAAAAGTAAGAAACTTTCAAAGAATAGTAACTACCAAAAATTACAAATATTAACCAGTAATAATGAATATTATTATTTCACTCAGGTATTACCTTGCATTTTTCATTTAAATTCAAGTAGTTTAATTTATGCAAACTATATATAATAATTATTGAAATCTTTTCGAAGATACAAAAATTATTTCGTTTGTGGTTTTCTATTTTAACTCTTTATTTTCTGGTCATTTCTACTTTTTCTAATTTAATTTTAGTTAAAGCAATAGCAAAAACTTTTTCAAACAATTGTTTTTTAATGTCTACAACAACACTATCTCTTATTCGTAGAATTTTAATAAAAGATAAAAAATCCGTAACTAAAAATAAATTAAAATAAAATTTATTCTAAATTTTCTTTCTTTTTAATTGTCAGGCGATTCCACATTATTGTTTTATTTTTTCTCATTTTAATTGCTTTAGTGTACGTTTTCTGTATGTGCTTTCATCTTTTTTAAAAGGATAATTTAAGATTAATTATTACTTTATCGTCTAAAAATTTTTTAAAGTACATTTTTTTGTAAAAATGATTATATTAACCGAATAGTTATTTTGAACAAACTAATATGTCAAACTGTAAAAAATTTAAATTTTACACGATTAAACTTTATTTTAGGTATTTTTGATCTATTATTGATAAAATTTATTATTCAAATATTACTGATTTTCTGCAAAAAATTTAAAAAATAAAAAAGAAAAATCGAATGATAACAAGATATTGATAATTTAAAACAAAAATAGAACAATCAATATTTTTTTTCTTTTTAAAATCAAATGGCTCGAATCTTTGTACAAATACAAAAATGATTAATTATTGAATAATTTATCATTAGTTATATTATTATTATTTTTCTCTAGACTTGTGGATAAGAAATAATATGCTTTTAATAACATTAAATAAATTTAAAAAAGTTTTTAATTAACATCAAACAATATTAATTAGACATTCGGGTAAAGAGTCTAAACCAACCACATTTAATTCTATAATTTAAAAAATATAATAATTTGCTTCATGAAACATAATATTGAATTCACAATGAACCGTTTTTTTTTTTTTTATTTTTTTTTATTTTCTTTACCCATTTAATTGATTATAGCTCATTGATTAACTCTTAATATCTCATCTTCTTTCATGCTTTATAAGAAATAAAAGAAAATATTTCTTTTTATAAACCCTTTTTTTTATAAATTTTTTATTCATAAGATTTGCATTATCAAAAGAAAAAAAAATTATCAAGAAATTATTCTTTAGTTTTATTAAGAAAATCGTTATAAAATAATGTGTAATAAGGTTTAAGACCAAAACCTAACGGTTTAAGGCCCAACCCTTTCACGATCGCGGCCCTAGCCAAGTGTGAGTCAGCATTGATACCAACGTTTAGGGCAATAAATCGAAAACATTTTTGATATTGTTGTTAAATTTTATAAACAATATTCATAACCATTTTAAATCGTATAGGTAAGAATGTTGTCTTATTTCCTCGATTAATTTTTCCTCAAACATTTTCTTTTGACTGCTACGGAAGACAACTGGTTTGTTACTGAAATTATAAAGATAAACACAAAATATGAAATGTTAAACACACAGCAGATAAGATTTCAGAAAAATAGTTCGAAAAAAATCATTCAATAAATCATAATTACACTCTTTTTTTGGGTCTTTTTTTGCCGTTTGCGCCGTGCCGAAGCGCTGTTTTGCGTGAATCTCTCACACCATAAGAATTAATATAAAAAGTTCGATATCTTTTGTATTAAAGGAAATAAAATAATTAAAATAATAAAATTGCTTTATTAGTTTTTATTTTTTTCTCGTTTCTACGTACCTGTACCAAACAAAAACTAATGTAAAATTCAACTGCATTTCTCGTTACGGTTTAAAAAATAATTAAAAATAATTAGCAATAAACAAAATTTTATTGCAGTCTTTCGATTTATTGCCGGTTAAAACTACAAAACAAAATTTGTTTAGTAGTTTCTGCAGGTATTATATCGGAAGACCGTAATAAAAGTTTGTTAAACATCCGAAATCGAAAAAAATCATCCCGTCGTTTACTGAAGAAATTACTGCTGGTAACAATCCAAGCGTCCAAATACACTAGGCTTTGGCCATTACTTTCACGAGAATACATATTTATTAATTTTATTAACATGATAAGGTGTTTTTAAAAAATTGTGTAGTCGTTTAAATTATATTTATAAGAAGTATATTGTGTGAACAGCAGCGAAAATGTACTAAATTTATAAATTATTTTGTAAAACTGTTAAAAAAAAACAAAGTATCTACAATTACTAGTAACTAATGGTTTTTGTTGGTACAACAGTTAAAATTGATTTATTGTTCATGAAATGTTTACGGCCTGAATGTCACCATCACAAAATTGTAAAGACGAATGAGTATGTTGGTACGGTTAACAAGCAACGCAAAAAAATTAAAACAATTACGTTTGGTTTAACATTAAAACATATTAAATAAATTGTAAACAGCAAATCCCAACAAAAATAATATTCAGCAATATAAAAAATAGATCTTTAAATGTAAAGTGAATTTTTTGTTTTAAAAGAAAATTCAAGTAAAATTAAATAATATTAAAGGAAGACATTTAATGCATATTCTATTTTCGAAAATAATCAAATTAATTAAATACTATTATTCACTTTTTATTTACTAAGCACTTAACTATTGAAAATTATAATTATTATTTAGTTTGATAAATATCATAATGTTAGACTGTTTTTCTTGCAAAGAACCATTCATTTCAAATCATTTTCTACCAGAACTATTATTTTTTGTTTAAATTACTGAAATAGAGAAATGTCTTTATTTAATTAATAAAAATGTGAAAAACTCGATCAAATACCAAATATAAACATAGAAACGAAATTATTCAAAAACTTAATTATAATCAAATTGAATAAAATCATTCAAAAAGCACAACGAAATAAATCAGTTAATTAATTAAAAGTAAAATAAGGATTTTTTTTTAGTTTCAATATACTTTATTTAAGTAAAAAAAAGTTAATAAAATATTATTGTGACTTTTTTCCAACAATAAAAAAAGTTAAAGAAAAACTTTAAATGAAATGTAAAAAGCTCGCTAATGATTTATTATGACTGGATTCATTTGATGTATTTGATTTGTGTGATTTTTAGCGTCTATAGTATTTCTCTAAAAATAAAATATCACAATAAACGTAAATCTTTCTACTCTACTTCAATAAATTATAGAAATATAAGGTCTTTATAAATTTCTAGAATAAATAAATTACAGAAAAAAGGGTTAAATATTTCAGCGTCGGAAGGTATTGAAGTTTTTTCTTTGAATTAACTAATTAATTAGTTTTGTTTTAAACTTTACTAATTAATTAATTATTTTAATAAATCTGTTCTGATATGTATGTGACTATAAATCAGTTGAGAAAAGAAATAATCTTTTGATCTGATAAGCAACGTTAACAATACATTTTGCGAGAATATTGTACAATTGAATTATTTATCATAAATGATAAGTTTTATTGATGGACAAAAACACTGATATTTGCTATGTAAATTATTTTTATTTATTCTTTATTTTGTATCAGAATAATTGAGTGACAGCGAATCGAATTGATCATACATAATTAATCTCGCTGATTAATGCTTTTTTCTAAAGTATATTTCAAAATAAAAGCATAACGCACAACTACTTTTCGATTGAATATACAATTTTTTAATCGATTTTTTAAGAGATAAAATTGTTAATATGATTTTTCTTGTTATATTTTTTTTTTATTTTACGACTCATTCGTTTCGAAATTTGGCAGCTAAAAGGCGGAAACAAATTTCAAACAATAAAAATGTTTCTTATTCAAATAGCGGACATTTCATATTGCTTTTGACTTACTTTTTTATTTTGCAAAAATAAAAATTTTTTAAACATTTATAAATTTTGATGACTTTGAATAATAAATTAACAAGAAACAATGAAAGGAAATTCTTATCTAATGGACAGACTAACTGGAATTTATTACTTTGATTGATGTAATTTTAGATTATTTTCGATCGAAATATTTTATATACTAACTTTTTTATTTTTGTTGTCAGTAAAGCAATTAACTTAGATTGTGCGTATTGATTTTCACTGTTCATAGATTTTTTTAAGTTAATCCTTTTTTTTTCCTATCTGAAACTCGTGATAATTATTTTTTCTTATAAATATTATTCTTTCAATAAAATTTAATTAATTTTTTTAAACTATACAATAATTTTAAAAATCTATAATATTGAAACAGGTATAAAGATTTATTCTGGTCTTGTTCACAGATACGTGGTATGCTGTTTGTTTGCTTCGAAATCAAATAACTAACAAATATATTTTTAGCAAAATTATAAGGCGAGAATCTATTATTTTAAAATTCAAAATAATAAGAAAACTTATAAAAAATATGAATTAAGAATATAAATGAAGAGTTCTTAATTTTAAATTCTTTGATTGAAATATGTATTTTTAATTACACGTTGTGATTTATGCTGTAATAAAACATTACAAGGATTATAAGCATTTTTAATTTAAGATATTTATGTAATATTTTTTTTGTATAGTCTTTTATATCAAATAATATAATCAATATATTCTAAAAGTATATGCTTTCTTTATTTATTCTAAGTAAATATTAAATATAATTTAAAGATGCTTCTGACCATTCTATAAAGAATGTATCTCTACAACTGATTTGAGTGGCTGAATCAATATTATTTAAATTGATATGTCTGAAGCGCTGCCTGTATCTTTGTTTTTTATCCAATTTTTCCTTAATTAACATTTAAAAAAATTGATATTGTATATATGAATATTAATGGTATATGTGTATATTGTATAAATTAATAATATATACATATATATTGTTTTACTTTATAATTAAATGATATTTAATATTACTTATGGCAATCGATAAATAATACTTAATTATTAAAAATTATTAAAACTGTATATTTATATTAAAATATGTTTAGATTTTGGATCACAACAATAAAATGATTCAATTATTTGTTTTGGTTTCTGTGCTAAACAACATGCTAATGAAGCAATTTTAATCATTTTTATTTTCATTTCGGCACCATATCAAGTAACAAAAGTATAAATACGCAATGCAAATGTGCTTAATGCAAATTAGTGCAAGCCTAAAGCGCACTATACAAAAACAAAATTAAATTTTAGGATTTGTAAAACTATATAAAACTATACTTTATAAAACTAAGTGATTCTGTAAACTTTAGAGACAACTTAATAGGCACTTTTATTTCAAAAGTACAAAATCTGTAGATAATTTCTATCCATCGATGTACAAATAAATTGGACAGTTTCGGAAAGAAAAAGACTAATTTCAATTGAAAAAAAGGGGTTTTTATAAGTTAGCAGGCATCTTAATAGAATCACGCTGGACTTAAGAACCGTCTCCAGGTTTAGAACCACGATACGCAAAAAGCAATTTACATGATTTTTTGTAATATTCACAATTATTTATTAATTCATTTTTTTATTAAAGTATACAAAAAATAAAATAATAAATATATAAAAATAAAAACATGTAATGTAGTTTCTGTAGTTTCTACACATATGTACATATTTACGTTAGTTTGCCGGAATATCAATTGTTATTCTAAATAAATAAAACAATAATATTCGTAATCTTATCCACATGCTATAAAAGGATTAAAAATTAAACAAAATTTTCATAATACCACTTCTGTTGTTCAGTATTCTATGGAAATTGTTTTTTATTTTCAGCATTTTCTTAATTTTTTTTTTCAATAGCAAAAACTACTTTTACACAGAATATATTCTTTTATTATTATGACTATTAAATAGTATAATTATAATAATTATACATTTATTAATGAATAGGTTTTTATGCTACAATTTAATGAGCTTTTATCCCTTGTAATTAGTTTTATTTTTTATGTAATTAATTATTTAATATTTTTGTGATTTCATGCAAATGGTTAAATTATACAGCTAAAAATACAGAAAATGTTTATAATTTAGAAATAACAATGATGACGTACATATTATTATTCTTTATTTATCATTCATTATAATTAACTTAATTAAAAACATTCGTTTATAAATATATATTCATACATGTTTATATATACAATATATGTATAACTAAACACATCGTAATGTTGTAAATCTTTGTTACTTAAAAAACAAAACTATTTAAAAATTTAGCGAAATTGAAACATTTAATTATAAGGTCTTGGTACTTATTAGTCAAAAGTTATTATTTATTTTTAAAACATAAAATATTTATTAAAAATGTTTATCTGTATGATTTAGGGTTGCATTATTTTTTTTAGTAATTTAAATTGACAATAATATGAAATATAAATATTTTAATATTCTAAAAAATATTTATAAAATCATGATACTTAAAATATTAAAGGTAATTCTAATACTTTTTATGGCTGTAATACAGCTATTAAATTAGTCTCATTAATTAATAATTTTCTCTCTTGTATCATTTTCGTGTTAAGTACGAACGTGAATTCTGATTAAAATCTATCTATGTAGGAATTTAAAAAAGGATTTAAAATAATAATCATAAAAAACACAATTGCAAATAAGTATGAAAAATGATTATTAACATTATATAATTAAAATTAATTTAATTACCAATGCAAATTATTGCAAAAAATAAAATATTTAATATTTGTTTTTGTTCTGGTTTTGTTTAAATTGTATGTTTTTATTACATTTTTATGCTTTCAATATGATAACAGTAGATTTTAATGTGATCGGTTTTATTATATTTAAATTTGTTTTTTATTCACTTATTTTTACATTAATTATTTTTATATTTTCATTTATATGAAAAAAAAAAACGCATAGAAAAAATATGTTTTGTTAAATATTTTAAAATTATTTATAGTACCATAGTCATATTGTTTTGGTAGTTTAAAATTTTCAATAATAAAAGTAGAATAACATGTAAAGACATCATTCGTCGTTTTTTTCAATAAATGCTTAAATTTTCAGCCGAGCAAGTGTATTTTACAATACTAATTAATTTCATAAGTAAATGAACGTGTTACTGAATTACAGCAATAAAGATGCTACATGTATGTATATATTGCACACCACACCGGTTTTAGAATCATTATATGAAATGACACATAATAATAAGTAAGAAATCTGTGTTTAAATTATTTTTATACTAAAAACTTTTCTTATAAAACATTAAAAAATCATTTTAATCTTAAGCTACAGTATATAGTAAATCAATTTTTAATAAAAGAATAAATCTTTAATATTGTTTATAATGAAATTATATTAAATTAATTTAATGACAGCAAACTTTACTATATAACAACTGCAGTTTGCTGTTGTTTACTTTTTATTATAATTTTAATTTATTTTTTTATATTACACTGTACACACAAAACTTTTCTTTAAAACATCATTATGACGTTATGATTTCTTTAAACATTAATGATAAATGCTAAAAAGCAAAATATTTTCCTATAATACATGTTTTTGTACAATTTATGATTACATTACATATGTATGGTAAATATTTTAGCGCATAAATTTAAATTGTAAACATATCCGAAAGAGATTGTTAATTCAATTACAAATTTTATTATATCAAAAAATTAGAGATATTCCTGCCTTCTGCTAACACTAACGATTATCTGACATATATAATTAATTTAATTAATTGAAAAAAATAATTAATTATAATTACCTTAACATCTAAGTTGCCATTTGTTCAAAAATTATACGAGAAAAAAAGAAAAGTAAAACTTCATCCTACACATTTTTCTTTATCTGTTAATTATCTAAATAGAGAGCAACAAAATAACGAAAAAAAATAACTATTTGAATAAATCAGAATATTTGTTATTTGCTTACAAGAAAGGTTTATTCCGGTTATTTTTATACTTAATTCCACAATTTTTGGCCATGCTTTGTATATAAAATTTCTCAGAATTAAAATATCGTTTGATATATGTATATATTTTGGGCTAAAACATATTTTTAAAAAGCAAAGAAATATAAAAAAGAGTTAATTAAGGCATAAATAAGGATTAATTATCCCGTTTGATTGTTTAACAAAACAAATTTAAAATTAATTAGCAATGGAATTGTTTATTAAAGTTTATTTTGAAAACTTCACCGATTTAAAATCGATTTTTATATTCCCAGGAATCGTAATTAAGATAATTAACGAAATGATTATATTCATTTTATAATCGAATTATTTACAATAATGTGAGTTTTTTTTAAATATATATTGTTTATGTATTATTCATTGCAATTACTTTACATAACAAATAATTATTTTTTAACAAAATTATGGATACAGCCAGAACAAAGTTAAACATAAATTAAATTATATTGCCTTAAAACAACATTTTAAAAATTGTTCTTTTTAAATAAATAAATTGCATATACAAATGCTGTTCTTTTATGATTTATTTTTGAAATTTTAAATTCCATTTTCTAATAACAACACAAAATATAATTGTCATTATAAACACAATAGAGACAAATAAAAATGTCCTTTTTGTTTACCTTTGTAGCGAACTTTTGTATACAGCATTACATGTATTTTTGTTTATATTTACATTCTTTATTATAATAAAAAATATTTTTTATTTATTATTTACTGTTTTTAACGATTTATTTTTAACTATATTATTTTTATATTACTTGAAAAACGATTTTTATAAATAAACAATTAATAAAAATGTTGTATTAGTTTGATTTCAAATATTTACTGATTGTTTTTATTTTTATTTACATTTGATCATAATTGTTATTTAAAAAAAGATATAACAATGATTGCTGGTGGTTTTTAGATTAAATATTGACTTAATTATAATAAAATATTATTATTTATAAACTTTATTTACTATTTTACTAGTATGTCCATGCAGTTTTTTGTGTTTTTTCATATGTGCACTATGTACAATTTATATAAATATACAAATTGTGTAATTAATTAAGCTTCCATCTATTTATATTTTTCTCTTATTAATTTTTCATTATTTTGAGTATGCAATAAAGCTTATCAGTAGATTAAGTGATGCATTGAATTAAGTAAAAAACGTATAATTACAATATTCATTATTGGATTAAAAAATAAACAATATAATCATAGCGGTGTATGAATCATAAAAACATAATTTACATACATAATTTACGGTTTTCAATAGACATAAAATTGTTATAAACATAATTGGCAGGATCAAAACGAAACATAACATTTTTTTATTTATGAAATAAATAAATTTTGTTCAAAATAAGGCTACATAAAGTGTTCTAACTAAATTTTCAATAACATTTATTAAATTAAACATTATATAATAAAATATATAACTTTTTGGTATTTATTGAGGTATTGCTTTTCATTAGCAATGACTGAAGTAGCACAGGCGGTTTATACTGTCATCCTGAATGCAGTAAAATATAAAAATATTGCAAAATTAAATTTATAAAATACAGTCGTCTTCAAAATTGTTTACACTTTGAACCTACACCGAAGTTACATAATTAAAATAAAAGATTTTAGTTATTAACTAGTTTTACCTAAATATGATAAATTATTAGCAATCAAAGGAATTGTTTTCAGATAATGTTTATAATAAAATCCTATACAAATTCAATTTTGCACATTTATACGACATTGATGAACGATATAATTAAATATTCACCAACTACTCGATAAACTAATTCAAAATATGCAACAAATTACACTCTCTCATAATTAAATACAAAAACTCACTAACAATATATGAACAAAGAGTGCCAATTTTCTCAGCAATTAGCATTATGTAAAAGTTTACTATTTTTTTTGTAATAATGCGAAGATGCAGCAACTTTTTACTTTATGAAACACACACAAAAAAGTTAGACACTGCAGTTATAGTTTTTTACTATAAAAATTTAATTATATCATTAAAATAATAAAAACAATAAATAATTTATTTAGAAAAATAAACATCAAGCCTTAATGTAATAATAATGTAAATTTAAAGAATTTAATGGAAATTGAATAATTAATCAAATAGAGATGGTAATTCAAATAGTACCATACAATAATAACTTAATAATAGGATTAATAGTAGGATCAATAGTAGGATTTATAAACAATATGAAAAGCATTAATATCACTTGCTAAGAAAAAAAAAATCTGATTTCTATTCGATTTAAGATTTTAACTTATTGATTGTAGATATTAAGGGCATTTTTCATTCAATGAAAAGAGTATCATTTTTAAAGTAAAAACCATATTTATGCTGTTGCTGACAATTAAAACTGCAGTAAATCTTTAATTGAATAATTTTATTTTTCGGCATAAAGAAGGTAACTTATTGCACTTTTTAGTTAATAAATTAGAGTTAATGGTCCGAAGCTTTAGTGCTTTATTTTTTTTATTGCAAAGATTTTAATTTTAATTTGAAGCTATAATAAACAATTTCCAAATAATTTAAGTTATTTATTCATAATAAACTTATAGCCAGATACAACATGCAATGAAAATAAAATATAGGTAACGAGGGTAAAACAACAGATTATAAGTAATAAAGTTAAAGCTATTTATATTTAAGCTTAGATTTAATGTTTCAACAGTTATTGGGACAAATCAAAGGATAAAGAGAGTAATATTTTTTTTTGAAGAATTTTAAATTAAAGAAATATTAGATATTTATCTTCTTTTTAAAAGCGAAACAACCATAACAAAAAGTAAATAAAAAATAGATCCATTACCTATAATTTTAATACTTATAACACATTTATCATTAACTGTTTTACCCAATTATCACATAAAATTATTAATTTTCTAAATTTTTGCAAATAGAAAATATAATCCGATTATTACTTTTTTATTTAAATTTTATTTACCAAGAGAAAAGTTTCATTTTAATTTGATTTGTCTTTCATAACAAAATAAATTAATGAAAATTTGTGTTTTTTTAAACCACTGAATTGCAGCAAAAGAAAATAATTTGATATAATTGTACCAAATGTAATTAATGCCTTTTTGCAAAGAGATATTTTCTCTGTATTAAAATTAATACCAATATCAAGGGTGTTTTATTCACTTATTGTAATTATATAGTATTATTTTTTTTTCTTGTTTATTGATTTTTTTTTGTCATAGAACAGTTGTGATGAAGAAAACATATATTTAGAATATTTATATATATTTAACAAATATTTATATAATAAACACTTTCCAAAATTATGTTTTTAAAATAATTATTATTTTGCTAGTAATTATCTGACGCTTACTTTTTTAATAAATTTTTTTAGTCTTGTAAATTAGTAAAAATTATTCTTAAATAATAAAATGTTATTTCGATTAGAAGATGAATAAAATTTATTTATATTTTACCTGTATCTGTATATCGTGCATGATAATCGTAATTTGTATTAACACTTTTTATTTTTTAACCATTGTTCGTTATTATTATTATTCTATTAAATCGGGAGTAATCTGTATTGTTAGTTAATATTTTGTTTGAAAGTATGCCAACCACAGTATGTGCCATGTATAACACAATATACATGCACAAGACTTGAATTCGAATTTCTATTGAAACGTTTTCAAATTATTAAGTTTCTCTATTCTTATATGCTTCTTATTGTTATTGTTGTTTTTATTTTGCTTTTAGGATTTCATGTTTATTTTTGAGCAAAGAAGAGATATATAAATAAGAATAAAGGATTGAAGAAAAATAAAATAAAAAGGATTTCGTTGTTAAAAATAAAAATAAATACATAAATATCCAATGCTACATAATTTAATTTAAAGATTCGCTTGTTGGAAAACCGAGAAATAAACAAATAGGTAAAAGAATATTAAATAAAGTGTCTGAGATATTTTTTAAGCATGAACAGAGTTTAATTTAAAATAAAAAATAAGAAACAAAATTATTTTTATTTTCGCAAAAAATAAAATTTTCTATCCTAAGAAAAGTAAGAATTCATACGAATAAAATCACTGAAATTTGTTTTAATAGAATGCGAATCGTGTATTAAACAATTCATTTTGCTGTAAAAGCTTTTATATTATTATTTATACTTTTTAACAAAATGTTTAAAAATGTTACTCGATTTATATGAAATCAGTTAACAAGGATGATATTTTAAAGTGATATAAACTACGTTGAGATACTTATCTTTATGCTTTTGTACAATTATTATAGATTACTAATGAAATCTATAAACAAATACGGATGGTGTAATTGTTCTGAATCTGAATTCAATTGCGATCAAGAACTTTTATAATAAACAAAGGTGTCAAAACATAATGTCATAAACATATTTTTCAGTTTAATGTTTAAAATATTTAATTTATTAATATTATAAAAACAATGAAAGTTTGACTTGTTTTGCCAGTTAAGTAGTGCTTGTATTATGTCAATGACGTTTTATTATTTCTGATTAACTAAATTACCATGTGATAAAGTTTTTTTTCCTGCACAAAAACAAATAATACTAAAAAACTATTAATAATCTCCACTGCATATATAAAATTAATAAAAATTATTTTTAGTAAAGAATAAACCAATGTTTTTTATAAGGGTATAACGATGGTTATGACTAAAGGCGCTTTAATACTTTTCAGTTTATTTTTAAATTTTTATAAATTGATAAAAATTCTTTTGTACTTTGCAAATACTTCGCAAAATCGTTCATTTTTGCAATAAGTCAAATGAAAACTATAAGTGAAATGCATCGAAAATGCACACAAATATTATTCAATAAAGAACGAATAATTATAAATTTTGAACATTTGAGAAATAAGTAAAGATATAACCAACCAATTGAAATATTATAAGTAAAAGTTTTAATCATATATTTTAAAATGCACTTCGATTTATCGTAAATATATTAATTTAATAACAAAAAAATTCCTATTTATAATCCGTATTCTTGGTTTTTAACAGCATAAAAAAATCCATTACCTTATCAATAACCGTTAATGCTTCACAATATTGATTGTAGTATTTAATTACTGAAAATATGATAAATAGGAGAAAGAAAAAACCGTTTTTATGATCAGCTGAGTGTTTTTTATTTTTCATGGTTTTAAGACAAAAAGTTTCATCGTTTATCAGCTCAATCAGTCGTAAATTTTGTCTTAAAAATAATTTTTGCTTTTATTTTTATCGTTTTTCTTTCCTCAAAGTGATGAAAATGTTAATGACAGAATTATTAAAAGATATTATAATAAAAGCGATTGTTAAATTAACACTAAGTTACTTAAAAAAATTAACTGTGAAAGTGATAGATTTATTTATGGCTTTAATGCGAACTTTTTTAATATATTTTTCACAGTTCTTTGTTTCTATGTTTTTTATCAAACACAAATGAAATATGATGTTGCATTGGTTCATGTGGTTACAATTCTGACAAACTTTGGAAATATCAGTATAATACAATTTTATTTCCCCATCACTATTTTTACCTTAGGTAAATGCTGTCTTTTTTTGTAATTTAAAGGAGGTTTGACACAACAGTAATAAAAGAAAAGCAATGAGTAAAATATTGATATTATTTATTCCATCTGTGTATGATATTTATATAAATTCAATTTAAAACAAATCATCATAAAATCTATTCACAGAAAGTCAAGATGATTATCTGACGCCAAATTGTCACAAATCTTTGTTACAAAACATTCAGAAAAGCAGATACAACATAAAAGAGATACGAATAACGAAAATATTCATTAAAATACAAAACGATTTTATTTCGTTTTTTTTTTATATTTGAAAATAATTTGATCATAAAAATATAAAATATATTTTTGAAAACTCTTTGTTATAGACTCTTCCAATATTATAGCGAAGAAAAAAATTGACGAATAGAAAACCTTTAAAAGAAAACACTGAAATCGATTTAACTCTACATTAAATCTACATTATATAAAGTTAATCTTGTTATGAAATATTGCTATTGATGTATTGAATTGTAGTTATTACAAACATAGAAAATTGGGTCGGTAGATTTGTTTGTTTGTTTATTTATTTATTGGTGATACTAGATGTTACAACATGACACAAAAATACCTGATGAGTCTTTTATTAATATTATTGTTATTATTATCTGTTACTTTCTTTCTTTTTATGGTAGTTTACATAAAACACATGAAATTCAAATAGCACATTGACTTTTACGAATTGACGTATTATAATTTATAAGCATAGAAAATATTATAATAATTTGGTAAAAAATATATTTATAAACAATTGAAAATATGTTGCAATACTGTGCGATAATAATATTTAACACTAATTAGATTATGTACATACTTATGTATTTTTACCATGTATTACTTATGTATTATGTACTTTTTATACATTTATGCCTTACCTACGAAAACTTGAATTAGTGTTTAATTGTAGTATATTTTTTCCATTTTATTTATAACATACAAATATCTAAATAATTGTTTTTGCATAAACTATATTTGATAATATTAAACATACTGTTAATAACAGCAAATATTCTAGTATTTCGTATGTTATCATAAACACTAGTTCATCATTAAGCTTTCGATTATCATCTCAGAATTTTGAAACAAAATATAAAACTTTTATTAAGTAAATAACAATTTTTCAGAATTTTCATTTATATTAAATATTTAACAAACTGTTCATACAATAATTCTTGTATTCCCTGTAGAAATAAATAAAAAACAACAAACTAAATGATAATTAATAATAAAAAGTTAAAAGAACAACAGCAAAAGTATCATTCTACGAGAAAAATAATGATTAGATATAATAATGTAAGCAAAAAAAGAAAGTGTTTTCTGTGAAATTTGTTTGATTTTTTTTAGTATTACATTGTGTGTTTAGCAAAAAGCAGAGAAAAATTCATTGTCACTGCTCTATAAATATAAAAACGTCGTTGGTTTGGTTTAATCAAGAAATAACAGAAAAGTTTAACAATATCATATGCCCATTTCAGTAGTTAAACAAAATTGGTTTGGCAATTGACGCATAAAAATAGTAAACCTAAAACGAATTGAAGACGAAATAAAATTACTATTTTATTTAACCATCCCTAAATCTTCAATTTGATTTGAATCGTTTGAATCTGTCTTTATAAACATTTATCCTATATTTTTGGGAAAACAGAAAAAAATAAAAATAAATTGATGAGGATTTTCTCTGCAAAAAAAATTCTTTAGTCATAAATTTAACTACCATTGTTGTTGCTAATTCAATTTGATAATAAATATCCAAAAACTCAACTATTAATGTGATTGACTTGACGATACAACACGTTGTTAAGATTCGAATACAAATTTTGTTTATTTATGCAATTAACAAATATGATAATTATTTTATTTAATAAAAAATTATCGTGATAGATAAGGGAAATAATAACACTCTACTCACAATAAAAACAAATACAAAAAACGTGTAATTACCTCACGTTGGTCAGGAACAGGAAATACAATGTTAATTATTTTAGAAGATAAAAATATTGTCTTTTTCTTCTCTTTTCTTCTTCTTGACCCAATTAATTGTTTTTCGTTGTAATTGTGCTTTCTCGATTAATATAATTTCCTTAATAAAATTCCTTGTTAAACTTATTACGCAAAACTTTAATGAAGTCACCTATAAAAGCAATAATTATAATTAAAATAAACAAATATCAATTTCCTATTGTAATTTTTAATTAGATATTCTTTGCTTATTGTATCTTATGAATTTGTGCATGCTTTTTTTAAGCATTATATTCCCATAGCTGTGATAATTTTACAAATATATATGATACCTATAAACAAGAGTTTTCTTTTATGTAAACTTCTCTCATATAGAATATAATTGTCAAACGATTTTATGTACATAAAACTCAGACATGTTTAATTGTTACAATTTCTTTATTTTTCTGATTATTGTTCATTTTTAATTAAATCATTGTTAGTTTGAATTTTTTTGGTAATATTAAACATTAAAGATAAGTATTTTTGGTAAAAGAATAATGGAATTTAAAGTAATACATGTTTGTTCGTTTTTTTCAACGAGTGTGTTTCAATTAAATTATAATATTTTTTTTAAATTAAAGTATTTGTAATCATTTTTCTATCCATTTAAAACATTTAATTTGCGACGTCAAAATAAATTAGAAGCACAAATATAAAATAATTTTTATAAACAATAACTAATATTTATTCAATATTTCTCTCTTAGCACCGCAATATATAAAATTTTTGATTTTTACCAAAAAAGATTTTATTATTTATCGTAATAAAATTAATTATAAAAGGAAAGACCAATATACATAAATTAATCATTTAAATTTTATAATAATTGTTATATAAATGAATTTTTATAATAAATAAACAAATAATGTTTACGTTTAATAATAATTGCAATAATAAAAATAATTATAATTAAATAAAACCAGGTAAAATGAAATAAATAATAATCGAATTGTAATTTCAATAAAAACAATCAATATGTTTAGTGAATAATGATTTTATATATGACAAAATTTGAACAATTTAAAAAAAGTAATTATACAAAAAGCGCATCGTAGAAAAATTAATAAACAACAATTCTAATAGAAATTTATTAAAATTTTGTAATTTTATTAAAGTATTTTCGTTCTATAGATAAATTAGTTAAAATTCATAAAGCTTTAAAATATTCTATTTACTTTTTTATAAAACTCCTAGAGTCAATCCAGATGTGAAATATTATTCATAATTTGTACAATGCATTTTCCAGTAATTTTCTAATCCTTGAGTTTTAAACACATACTGAATAAGTTACAGAAAATAATAGAATATAATAGTATTTAAATAAATTTATTGTCAAAAAACTTTTAATTGTAAAATGCTTAAAAATAATCGTTTATTTTACACCATATTAAATCAAAATGATTGTAAGTATTGTTTATTTCATTTTGTCATCTATGAAAAAAAAATCAATCAATTAAACAGATTTCTTTTATTATTAATTTAAAATAAAAACATTAAAGCTTATCAAAAATAATAATTTCTCTAAAATTCTAAATTTATAGAATTTTCTCTATTCTCTTCAACACTAAATTAATTATAAGCGATACCGACAAACTTATCAAATGGATTCAAATACGGAAACATGTTTTAAAAAAATAATGTTGACAAAGTAAATATCAAAAAAAAAGAAAAAACATTAATAAAAATTTCTATATCTTTATGATGCATTTAACATGAATTAAGAAATGTTTTACAAAGACGCGACAAAATGATAAATAAAATAAAAGTGACCTGTTGCTGCATGTAATCGGATTTATCTACATTTTTATTATCATTATTTTTATATTTATTATTTTTGTGTAATGTGGCGACTTGAATCTGCTTTTCTTTTTTTTTTCTGTTTTTATTGTATTATTGTATTAAAATAACCTTATTTGACAAATTGTATAAGTTATTATTTTCTTATAATATCTAATACAATTAGAAAGAAATAAAATATTTCTAACTGAAAATAGTTATTCAAAAAATTTAAATATTATCTTAATTTTATTATATTAAACATCGGCACCAACATATGTAAGTCATGTATAAGTTGAGTATTTCTATTAATTAATTACTATACAATTCTCTAATATTGATAAATTAGTTAAATAAGTAAAATAAATTGTTAAAACAGTTGTTTTTTTCTTTTATATTAAGTAGACAATAAAATCAAATATTTTTCAATTCATCTGTAATCTATATATCTGCAGGTTTTCATCTGCTGTGATAAAGAAAGCAAAAAAGTTATATATATGAATATCATAATAAAAATAACTCATTATAAATCTAATTTCACAGATTATTCTTATATTTTCTGTGTAACAATAATTTAAAACAAAAAAAAACTATATTTTTGGCAGGAAAATAAAATTTTTAGTTGAAGATTAATTTCTATTTTGCCATTGCATTTTGATTTTTTAGTATTTATTTACTAAAAAATGGATAAAAATAATTCTTTTACTTTGTGAAATAAAGAAAATTTGTATTCTAAAACAGTTCCATAGATAGATAAATTTTATTTGCTTAAAAAATTACGAAATTTAAATTTTTTCCCCTGTATGATTTTTGTTATGCAAAAGCTTAGCATGATTTAACCACCGAAAAAGCTTTGCTAATACAAAGTTCTTATTTGTCATGATAAAAAATAGAAGTATTGTGGGTCTATATGCAAAATAATTAGCTAAAGTTTAAATTGTTCGTAATTAGAAATTTTATCAAATTACATTTAGTGTCTGAAGATATAAAATTCATTGAATTGAGACTGGAATACATTTATTTATACATTTACTAATCATTTGCGATGCAAATTTTAATACATATATCATAACGTACAACGACGACACACTATTTGGATTTTTTAAGCTTTAAACACCTTTCAATAAGTCTTAAATACCCACAAGGTGTATACAAATTATATAAATTTAAATGTATATCGAGCTTATAAGCATCGAATGAGCAAATAATTTTAATTTTAAAAGGTTTTTTAAGACGAAAAAAATTTTCAAGAATTTTACAAAAAACTAAATGAATTTTATTCTTCTCAGTCAAATGCCATTAGTGATCTGTTAAAGTACTAACTTTATAACGAAATAAAATTATTACATCACTTGTAGGTACATTTTAAAAAGAAAATTTAAATACACATTACTTATTTTTAATTATTATTTTACTTTTATTTATTTAACTGATTAAATGACGTGTGTCACCTTGGTTGTACCGCCACGCGAAAGTGTAAAATATAAATAAATTCCAACACTTTTCCTTTTCTTCTAGTGTTTTATTTTTTATCCAGAGAGAAGAAAATTGTGCTTTTATTCTTTTAGCGAGAAAAACATCTCACCATTGCTATTGCGTTCCGTCAACGTAAACGGCGTTGCTTCATTGCTGCATTATACCACACTCGCTGTGTTGGCTCTATGCTCGCCTGAGCATTATAATGTATATTTTTTTATTTGTATTTTTAATACAGAAAAATATGATTTTTCAGTTCTGTGTATATTCTCAGTTTTGTTAGCGTGCAGTATCAGTACGGTTCTTCTGAACACAGTATACAAATTTATTCCTAACTGGTAAGACACTAATGACGACAACAACGTAATTGTGAATTTAGTGCGCTGTTTTTTTTTAATTTCAAACATTATTTACTTGTTTCATTACATTATTTTTGTTTTTGGTTGTCATTTACACTTGTAAACAATTTTCATTAGAATAATTTAATAATTAAAGTTTTATTTATTTTTACATTGTTTATCTTGTTTTTTTTTAATGTGTTATTTATTATCGAAACACGAATTTTTGGATAATGTGACTATTTGTGGATATTATTTGTCTTTTTGTAATTAAAAACGAAAAGAAATTGCCTCGTATGACTTGTACTAAGTGATATAATTTGAGTTAAAAATACATATATGTATATATAGTTTAAGAATTAAATCAGGTAATTTTAATATTTTTGGTGCGACAGTGTTTTTTGATAAGATTTTAAATATAAATAACGATTTAAACTCAAACATTGTGATGACAACAATTTTTATTTAAATACTTGAGTGCTTATAACTTAAAATATCCGCAGGCATAAAGCACATATGAATACTAATTCATGCTACAAATGTCTTAAATATGGAAAAACATAAACACATAAAAGCTTGTAATTGGCTTACAATTCAACCACAATTTACCACAAAAACTTTATTTTCATAATTTAATTAAATTATATTAAATTATAATATATTTTAAAAATACGGAAAAGTTTTCATTTGCAAGGCAATATTAGTGTGTTATGAATAGAAGAAAAAATAATTAATCAATATACATAGAATACAAAATATTGTTCATGCATTTTTCCAGTATTATGACATCTGATTAGATAAATTCGATTTTTTTTCATCCAAATAAAATAAAAAAAACATTCAAAATACAAATAAAATTTGTCAAAAATAAGGCAAAAATGAAATAAACTTTTAAAGTAAAAGCTTTTATGCTGCTCTTCATAGTCAATATCCACAAATTGCCTTTTTACTGAACGGCAAAACTAGATTGAGGATGTTTATATTAGGACGGACTTGGTCAAATAAGTAGTGTGAGCTACATAAAAAAAATTGTATTATAAAAGTTGGCGAACCATTAGGAATGAGAATCGATTAAAGTGTAACCATAGTGGTTATAGTAGGTTCTCTAACTTGGATAAATATAATCCAAGATGAGATTGGAATTGTTATATTGGTTGACAGGATATAACACGTTTTAATGACAATAAAGATACTTTAAATATTGTATTTTCCATGCTTTAAGTCTCTGTAGCATCGATTTCTGTAATAAAAACAAACAATAATATCCCTAAATCGATTATTATTATTATTATTATTATTATGTTTATGTTTTTATTACAAAATGTATTACTCATCAATAAAATAATAACAGTTAATAATAACTTAGTTTTTGAACAGAATCGTAACCGTCAGACAGATTAAATGCGATGTTTATTTGTCAGCCGACGAATTGTACTATTTATTCTTTATCATCAATATTGTAAAATAATATCCACATAATTTTCTTTATTGTTATGAACGGATTAAGTGTTGATGAAAAGAATTTTTTATTTATTTATTTATTTTTTTATTGTAGTAGTTTTATCGTACAACTTTTTTTTACAGCTCAATTATTGTTGGATTTTTTATCGTCCAGTTTTGGTTAGCTAATTCTGTGGCCAACAAAAAGTTATACAATTTTGTGGATAAATATTAAATGGATAATAAATTTTGAAATATTATTAATCGTTGAGTATATAATAATTTGTGACTCAACAGATTGACATCGATTCAAAAATTTATCGAGATTATCACTGTCAACAATAATTATGCAGATTTTAAATATTTATATTATTAAAATTTATTTAGATAAACTTATTTTATAAATATTTTAAATTATAAATAAATCGATAAATTCTTTGTAAAAGGAATTTTCTATTATTTTAGTGAAAACAAAAATTAGGAAAATGATTTGCTTCTCTTGCAGATGAAAGAAATTTAAATTAAAATCCATTAGAAGAAATATTTTTTAAAATGACACAAAAGTATCTGGTAAGTGTTATTGAGTTATTAATACTATTAAAATTATTAATAAGCTAGAATAATTATGAAAATAAACTGAAGTTGAAAAACAGTTATAATAATAAATAATTAATTATAATAAATGATAACATATATTTAAATCAAAGTACATTGAAATTATTTAAAAGCATAATATCAATGTTTGCAGAAACATGGTCTTTACTCTAGATAAAAAATATATAAAAATTAATACTGCAATGATATTGTATTAATGTTACATGTCTTGTAGCCAAATAAAATTAATAAAATCAGTTTGATGATATAAAAGCAACTGCAAGCCAATAGTAATAGAATAGGAAGAAATACATACAGAAACAGAAAAAATAAACAATTTTATGTATAAAATATAGAGAGACGCCTGTAAGTCTGGCAATAACCCATCTCTTTCATCACTTAAATCTAAAAAAGAAAAATATAATAATAATAATAAAATAAACGAAAAGTTTGTCGACAAGAAATCTGCGAGAATATTGATTCCAGCATTGTAAGAAATACTTAACCAATAAACATAAGAAAAAACACAGAACAATTTTCTCTTGCCTCATTCGTTATTCTTATCCACGCTTCTAGTTTTAGTAGTCAAGTCACTAGTCTACATTCTTAGTACCTTCTTAGCCCATTGCTATATCTGTGTTGTTGGTCATAATATTGGTTGATGTTACCACTATAAAGTAGTTACTGATGCCAATGTAATGATGCTTAAAGCTATGTTACCTTCATTTTAGGTTTACTTACTTTTTTTTCTGTTTTCCCTATTTTATTTTCGTATTTTTATTGTTAAGTTGCCCCAATTTCAAAGAAACAATAAAATTGTAACAAAAGTAAAATTCGTTCTAATGGACGAAACATTGTTAAAAAATTTTTATTCCAAACGAAAAATAACTTAAAATAATCAACTGATCAAAACGTTTCAATGTGACCACAAAATGTATTTGTAAACATAATTGATGCGATCTTTTTTTGCAAATAACGATTTATTTGGTTTAACAATATTTGAGAAGTTGTATTTAAATTTCTATTAATTACCTCATATATGTATGTACTTCGAATGGATAAAAAAGATTCAACTCTTAGAGCATTTTAAAGTTAAAGGAAAAGAGATTTTGATGAATTTAATAAAATTGAAAACATAAAATATGGGAAAGCTAAATAGATTAAAAGGGAGAAAATCCTGGAATTCAAAATAAAATTAATTCGTTTTTCACTTTGTATTCTATTGTCATAGGTTGATTGACTTTTATGAGTTATTTTACAGTTTAAAAAAGTTGTCAAACTTTTTTTTTGTCTGCACAATTTCAAAAGTTTATTTTATTAACATATCGATAAGACTGTTACATTTTTAGCACTGGGAAACAAGAGTATTAATATAAAACTCTTAAAGATCAACTCCTACGCCAAACATTATTATAAAATCCACGCATTTTTTTAGACAATAATAATTTTATTTTTTATTTTTTTATTTATTTTCAAAAAATTTTAAAAACACACAAAATTATTAAATTAATAGGAATGGGAAATATAAATTTCTCGAGATAATTAGTTACTTAATAATTTGCTTTAATTGATTTTTTATTTTTTTATTTACAGATTGTTTACATTTTCATAGCAAATATGTTAAGTAAAAACATAAATTCGCTTAATACAACTGAAGTAACAGACAGTTGGCCTACAGAGTCTAGTTTTAATGATGATTTAGAGGTGAGTTCTGATCGAAAAAAAATATTCTACAAAAAATAATTGTTGAATTTTCTATAAATAGAAGCGAACAAAGCATTTTGGTTGGTCACCGTGGACAGATTGGTCTACTTGTTCTCGTTCGTGTGATGGTGGGGTTGCTTATCAATTACGACGATGTCACTCATCCAATGGTTGTCGTGGTGATCCAGTTAGATATAAAATATGTAACATGCAGGTAAAAATAAAAAAAGAAGTTTTTAAGATGAATCATCTAAAATAAATTAATAAAAGAAATAAAAAAGTACTACAAACTTATAGAATATCTGTAATGACCACAGATTATCTTCAGTATATTTCTATTACCGCTTATTTGAGCATTAATATTTAATCTTTAAATGCATTTATAACGCTGCTTTTGTTCACCATGAGTGTCTGTCTACTTCGTTCTGCATTTATCAATAGTTTTTTCTTTATTTCTTTACCATTTGCTTTAACGAATGAATAGAAAAGCCAGTCAGAAATTTTGATTGTTAATATTTAATTCAATATCAAGTATTTATAATCAATAGAATTCAATTTTAATTTTTCTTTATTCATATTTTTTATGATTTTATAAAATAAATTGTTTGGATTTTTAATCATTTATTAAGCCCTAATAATGCACTAAAACATTTTTTCTTTAATATATAAAATTCTTTGCCCAATTCAATAAGAATTTGACACTTTAATATGGTGTATTCGTTGCTCGTTAAATAAGTATTTATTAATTTATTAACAAAATCCTGGGAATAATAAATTTATTACACATTTAACACACAGTTTTTAATTACTTATAAAATTTGATTCTATTCTTCTTTTTGGTTAAACCGACAAAAAATCTTCTTACAAAAATTAATGATTCCAATTTTATGTTTTTATGAAACAAGTTGCTATTATTATTTTTATTTTACAAATAAACGAATAAAAATATGTGTAGATATAAAGTAAAAAGGTAGAGTTTTTTTTTCTAATATTTAAATATGTTTTTAAATATAACAAGCAGCTATGTCCAGAGTCACAAGATTTTCGATCGCATCAGTGTGCTGCATACGATGATGTTCCATATGATGGTGCTCTACTCAAGTGGACTCCTCATTATGACTATACAGAGCCATGTGCATTGACGTGCAGGTATATTACTATTGCTATTATAGTCGAGTTATAAATGAAAACGGGAAAAAATATAGAATAGTATATAAATATAAAAAATGTTTATTTAAATTTTCTTTTTCTTTACCTAACCAGAGGAAGACCAGCACATTTACAAGATGAGAGCGATGAAAGTGAGTTATCAGATGAGGAACCAAGTGTTATAGTTCAGTTAGCAACTCGTGTACAAGATGGAACAAGGTGCAGATCGGGAAGTCTAGACATGTGTATTCAAGGAAAATGTCAAGTAAGTATTAGAAATTTTTACAGTGTTGATTATGGTTTATTTAAATAAAAAGATATCATTAAATTTTTATTTGTTTTTCATAATTCACATAATATGTTATTTTTATAAATGGATAGACTAAAATAATGTAAACGTCGAAATTACTTTTTTCGCCCTTATAAATTTTTTTATAAACCAAGCACCTGCGTTAATTTGAAAGAAACGTTAAAATATTTTCATTTTTGTGTAAAAAACTTAAAACCAACATTTGTTAAATTTTCTTTTTAAAACTTAAAATAAAACTAAAAATAAAAAAAAAATACTCAAACATATAATTTAAAAAATATATAAATGTATAAATTCTTGTTAAAAAAATCTGTCATTCTATAACAGTATCGTGTACAGGTGAATTCTTTCAATGAGTTTTTAACTAACAGAAATTAAAACTATTTTTTTTTTTTAATTTTACTTCTTTACAAATTAGGAAATTTTTAGATACATAATTATAAATTATATGAATTATTAATGAAATATTCAAAAATAATTTAATTTAAATAAATTGCAACTGATTGGTTGTACACATTTCTGCAATTAATTTCTGCTTTTTGATTAAAATATTACTTTTGTGAATTGAATATTGTTGATGAATAATCATGCAAGGTCTATATTATTTAATAATTCAGTTAAATTCTCTTAGTGAAAAGTAGATTTTATTTTTAATTTTAGAAATTTTCCTTTATTCTTTAAATAATATTGATTATAGAATTATAATAAAAGAAATATAATGATTATTTAATATTTTATATAGAATATTTAGAATGTTCCCTTTTTTATTAACTCTAGTTAAATAATTGCATGATTGATTGTTATTTCTACACTAAATTCATTTTATTTACTTTCTATTCTATGCTTTTGTTTTTATTTTATTTTTTTTTCGTACATGAGTTTCGTAAAAAAAATCACGTAAAAATTAGAAACATAATACTTGGAAAACAAATCAATCGATTGAGTGATTAATCATAATAATAAAAGGAAGTAAATAGAAAAAGTTAATTTTTGATACATAAACATAAGTATTATAATTACAAATAATACTTAACTATTAACTATAGCCTTAAACCATCAAAAAAAAACCCCTATTTCACACATTTTTCAACAATA
This sequence comes from Ptychoptera contaminata, assembly GCA_963942525.1. Taxonomy (NCBI): domain Eukaryota; kingdom Metazoa; phylum Arthropoda; class Insecta; order Diptera; family Ptychopteridae; genus Ptychoptera; species Ptychoptera contaminata. The sequence continues at coordinate 24,397,387 of OZ012636.1, read as the reverse complement.
AAAGACCAAAGAAGAAATCGTTTAATAATATTATTTATGAATAATAATAAAAACGAATAAACTACAATTATAGTTACAAGTAAATAAAAACTGTTAACATTTGTTAATCGATCAGCAATATAAATAATAATAAAAATAATAAAATGGAAAATTGTTATTAGCATTTCTGTTTAATATTTAACGATAAAATTGAATGTATTAAAAATAAAATAATAAACACTATTTTATGCTTGATTTTAAGAAACACGTTATATCTGCACTAAAAACACGAAAGGCTGTAAAACGTTGTAGATAAAGTAGGCATAGTAGAAAAGTACTTTCGTAACTCCATTGTTTCTTTCATATTTTTTAACTGCAATTCCTTAACAGAAGAAACATAAATACAAATATTTATCTTTATATTAAATCTGAAATTATGAATAAATTGCATAGCCAGCCAATCAGTCAAATAAATTTCTCTACGTACCATGGAAATTACTACCTGTTTTGTGCTTTACTAGTGCCATTCGAAATTGTTTTGATTTTAATAAAAATTCTAAAGTGATAATTTTTAATCTGCGTTATAAAATCGGAATGATCTGTCTACACAAAAGTATTTCAATAATTTTTATTGTTCATAAATAAAAAACCAAAAAAAAAAAAGAGTAAAATGGTTCTAATAAAAATCCCTAATTTATTTATGTATTTCACCTGTCTACTTTATACTGTTTACAAAGCAACCAACTAGAAAAAAAGTGTTATTGTATTTTTTTTTTTGCACAATATACAAATAAAATGAAAATCAATAAAAATTTATAAACTAAAATCAGAGTCAGAACTCGGAACCATATCTACAAAAATACATTTACTATTGTTACAACCAATGTAAACTTGTACATTGTAAACACTAAAGTAATAAAACAAAAACGAAAAATAGAATAATATTTAATTATTTATAAAAACAGAAGCAAACAAGCAACAAAAATAAAAAGAAAAAAAAACACGCAGAATTTATCGATGTTTATTTTTGTGTTCAAATTGAAATACATTTAATGAAATTCACCTTTAAACTTTTATTTATTTTCGTTTCTAAACTTAACACAATCTCAATGTTATATAAATTATTTTGATAGCAAAAAATAAACAAATAAATAAAACAAAATTAATAAATAAATAACGTAAACAGTATAACAGTTCATTGTATTTTTATGTTAGTTGACGGTAGAAATTTATTGATGAATTTTTTTTTTTATTAAATGAATTCGCGTGTTTTTACATAAGCAATGGTGCCTTGTTAACTGCGAAAATCTTTGCTATTATTGTATATTACAGATATTTCTTGTTTATTTTATTTATATTTTCTGAGTAGTATATATTTTGCATCAGTCTATTTAAAACAAACAAACATAGATAAAAATCGTTCATGTCCGTTAATTATAATAGATATCATTGTTCAAATTTAGTGTTACATAATGTCTAATAAACATTGTTAAAATAACTTCCGAAACTACATATTCTAGTTAAAAAATAAATAAAATATACTTAAAATTTCTTAATTATTCTTTATACTCTTAAAACATATACAAAACATGAAATTGAAGCTAGGTATATAATTAAAAAATAGGATTACTTAGAATACATATTTATAGAGTCGAAGATTTTTATTACATTAAAGATTTTGTTGTATTTTTGTTGGCAATAATTGTCGTAATTACACAAGGTACAGAGTATAGTGTCGTTTTTAAATTTAGTCCCTTTTTAAGAGTTTTAATGTTTATGGCGATTATTAGAAATATGATAAACTGTTTTAGAACTGGTGAAGATAAGATTAAATTTAAATTTTGTAAATTCCAAGGCTTTAACATTAAATATTGGCATCTACATTTCTACAAAAATTACATTATTATAGGAAATTAAAGCTTTTCATTATACGATTTCTTTGTCCGAAGGTTATATATCGAAAAATAATATTTTGTACGCGCTACAGTATATTCAATATAATGTATTTTCTTCATATTCGGTATACAAAAGAACAATAAAATTAATAATATGTTTAGTTGTTATGTATATCGCTTAAGTGAACAACTTTACTCAACTTCACGTATCATAATTTTACTTCTTTGTTATGCAACTAAATTACATTGTTATATTTACCAATAATCATTCTATCATTTTTTTTTCTTTCGCTACAATATACAATATTATTGGGGTGCATATTTTTTCCATTATAATAATTTTCGCTCCTTTATTTTATTGTTATTGCTTTTGTATATATTACCATCTGTAAAAACGAAATTTACTCAAATCATTTAAGCTTCCTTTCCATACATTCTGTATTATTTTCATGTTTTTCTTTTTTGTTCCAATACGGCATCTTTTCTATTGTTATGCACACAAACTCATTCTCACTATAAATTTTTTTTTAAATAAATTGATTCTCTTTCCGATTATTTGATTTTAAGGTTATTCGTTTTCGATTTTGTTACAATATTATGTATGATCTCACCTTAGTTTCACCTTGCTTCTATTAGTTTCCTTTATTAACTTATTTTAATTGTTATTATTTTTCTAGCTTGTTGGTTGTGACTTAAAAATTGGGTCTGCAAAAAAAATTGATGCATGTGGTGTTTGTGGTGGTGATGGAACATCTTGCAGTGAACCGCTTTACCAATGGGAGATAGCTACAATGTCACTGTGTTCTGTAACATGCGGCGGTGGTGAGTATTTTATTTGTATACTTTTTGTTAAATTTCGTTTGTGTAGCCTTTTAAAAATATTTTTTGGCTTAATTTAAGTGATTCGTGTTATAACCACATTGAAAACTCCAATCAAAACTGGTCCAATTTTTAGTATATCAATTACTCATAGCCATCTATACTATAGATTCTATAGTATTTTAATAAAAAGCGTAATTATTTTCAATCCGTATTGACTTATTTAATATTGAATGTATTGGATATTGATTTATTTAATGGAATATATTTTAAACATTTACTTAATAATTTAAAATAATTGTCAAACTAACGTCTTTTAACTATTTTCGAAAAGCTAACAAAACAAATCGCACATTGCTATTTACCGATTTATTATAATAATTATATGATTCTAATGATTCAATGAACAAAAAAAATTTACAGGCATAAAAACTATAAAAGTTCTCTTCATGACATTTTTTTTTAAGTAATAAAAACATATAACCAAAAAATTTAGTTCGATAATCAATATATTGATTTTGTATTTGTTAAATTATAAATAATAGAGTGATAATAGTCAGTGGGAAATGTTCAAAGAACAAAGAAATAACAATGATAACAATTGCGGTGTGAATCAATTAAAAAGGTTTACATTTATAAAATATAAACAAAATTTACAAAATACTTCGAATAAACGGCGAGAAACAATGGTAAAACGTTCTTAAAATTTTATTTAATAAAATATTTAAGGGTATAAAATGGCGAGACCGGTATGCCGAAATCGGGTAACAGAAGTGGATGTTGATGAATTATTATGTGCAGCGACAAGCCGACCCGAGCCCACTATTGTTCAATGTAACACCCATAATTGTCCGCCTAAGTAATATTTGCTTATTAAAGACTTCTTTATGTATGTAAAATAATATATTTAATCATATACCAAAAGATGGATAACAGATGACTGGGGATCTTGCTCAAAGCAGTGTAATGGTGGTACTAGAGAACGATCCGTTGTTTGCTTAGAGGAAACTAATGGCGTTAAATATCATGTTCCTGATGATGTTTGCCCTGGTCCAAAACCAAAATCATATGAAAATTGTAATATTTTTGAATGTCCAGCCTGGACCCTTGGTGATTGGTCTGGTGTAAGTTTGTGCCGTTATTAAAAAAAATACTTTAACACATTAAATTAAAATTTAATTAAACATTAATAGTGTTCAGTATCATGTGGTAGAGGCATTCAAGTACGTGCAGTTGAATGTCTCGTTTCAAATAGTCTTAGTTCTCTTTGTGACTCAGCATTTCGTCCAAATACATCACAACCATGTTCCACAGGCATTAAATGTCCACATAAAAATGATGAGGTAATTATAATAAATTGGATGGCATTCTAAATTAATTATGTATTCTATATTTTAATTTAACATAAAAATTAATTCATTTGTAAATTTGTCTCAATGGATTTTTATGCAATATTACATTCTTTTACATACATATGTTTATGATACTGGAATTAATATGCTTTTTTTGAATAATTTATATTTTATAGTCAGTCAGTAATGATGACATACATCCAATCAATTATGCAGACGAACCGTATTACGCTCATTCATTAGTTAATACATTTTCGGTACCTGTCCCTAGAGAAGTGGATGGTCCACGAGCTGAAAGTTTAATCAATGAACAGAAGGTTCCTAGCGAAGCTACGTATGTTTTTTTTTCATTTATTATTTAGAAAACAGTTTCTAATTTATTTTTATTAACGCAACCTTAAAAATTTATATTCAAATTAAAAATTGAAAAAGAAACTTTGATTGAAAATGTTTAATTAAAAAATGTTATATATTTAAGTTATATTTATTAAATGAATATAATCTTCTTAAAGATATATAAAAGATTATGATTGGTCAGCGTGCAGTGTTTCATGCGGTGAGGGCATTCGACGACGTCAATATCGGTGTAAAATATTTTTAGAATTTTCAAAAACGGTCGCAACTTTAAATGATTCATTATGCCTAGTGCCGAAGCCACTAGATGAAGTGGAACGCTGCGTAATGGAACCATGCTCACTAGCTTACGGCTACGACGAATCTTACCCGAGGTAATGAGTTACGCGAAACAAAACTGTCTACGAATAAGAATTAAGAAATTAATAATAAAAATTTTGTGTTACCTAAAAAATACAGAGATACGCATCGTCAAATATCAGATGGTGTAAAAGTAGCGGCGGCCGTTCCAGGTAAAACGTATTCATGGCGTGAACAAGGATATACTAGTTGTAGCGCCTCATGTCTGGGTGGCGTAGAGGAATTAATAATAAACTGTGTACGTGACGATACGAGCAAAGTGGTTTCACCATTTTTGTGTACACCGGAAACAAAACCTGAAGCACGAATCCGTACATGCAACGATCGCCCATGCCCACCGCGATGGAATTACTCTGAATATTCTCCATGCACCAAATCATGTGGCATAGGAATCAAAACGAGAGAAGTATGTTCTGTTTGCTTTTAGTTATTAAGTTATTCATTATTTTACATTAACTATGCGAAATACAAGGTTCAATGCATCCACGAAGTTACTAGAGGCGGAGAAAATACAATGGTTGTACCAAATAATATGTGTCCTCAGCCACCACCACCTGATAGACAATATTGTAATGTGCTTGATTGCCCAGTCAAATGGGAAGTATCAGAATGGTCTAAGTGTTCAAAGTAAGTTGACTCTATTTACTACAAAAGTATGTCTCTTTTAATCAAAATTTGTTTGATTTAAATAGGCAGTGCGGTAGCGGGGTTAAAGAAAGAAAAGTTGAATGCAAGCAGGTCATGGCTCAAGAACATAAAGTAGAAAGACCTCCTGCAATGTGCCCTAGTGTTCGTCCGCCAGACAAAAAGCCATGCAATTCGAAACCTTGTGCACCAGAAGATCAAAATCCACCAATTTTACTCAGTAACACCACTTACATACAGCATGACCCAAAAAAGACAAAGGTATGAATATTTTTACTTAGAAAAACAACAATTTATAAAATATATTGTTTTTCAAGGTAACATTGAAAATTGGAGGCGCTGCTACAGTATTTTATGGCACACAAATAAAAATCAAATGCCCAGTTAAAAGGTAGCCAATAGATCATTATTAAGTGTTTTTTCACCATTTACTTACTAATATCGTAAAAATCCGTTTCGCTTTATTAGATTCAATCGAACAAGAATTCAATGGAGCAAAGATTATAATTTTCTTGGTAAAACAAAAAAATATAAAATATCAAAAAAAGGAGCACTACGAGTTTTAAATGTAACATTTAAGGATACTGGAATCTATTCATGTCATGCTGGTTTAAGTAAGGCTGATCTATCATTGAATGTTAAACCAAAACCAGGCGATGCCATTTCCAATGAAGAATACCAAATCTATAAAGAGGATTCCGGTTGGTCACTTATTGTTTTTATTATTAATTTATTTAACACCTAATATACTGTTTAGAAATGTATTAAACCAAATAAATAAAATTATTTCGTTTATCTTTATAATTTAAATGTAAAAGAAAACATGCGACCAGACTCCCAATTGTCAATACATTTGTCGGCAACTAATGATAAAGCGCTACAAGCAAACGGAGCCAACACAAATGGAAGGTAATTAAATAAATATTTAATATAGAAAATATCATTTTTATATTATATAATGTTTATCTTGTTTCCCCTTGATGATTATGTTGTATATTTAAAGATCACGCGACAAGAGCAAAGGCAAACAGAAAAATAAGTCATCGACATCAGGACTTTATGGTGATAGTACAAACATAATGGAGGATGAGGTAACTTTTTGGATTTTCATTTCATAGAATTTCTGTTTATTAAATATTTGTTATTTGTTGTGTTTTTTATAGTAAATTAACATATTAAATAATTTTTATAAAAAGTTTTGTTTTCTAGAAGCAAAGATAAACTGTTTATTTTTATTTTAGGATTTAACAGTGAATTTTTTTATTATTATTTTTTTTTAATAACACGTATTAAATTCCTTACTGTTGGTTATACATTTTTCCTAATTTATATTTATCTTATTTATAACCTTCCTTATTATGTATAAATATAGGAGCCAATACGATCACGATCTCAAATGCCACCGTCAGTTAGTAATTCTGGTAGTAGAACTGTCTCAATGCCATACTTTAAACATCTTTTGGCTAGTTTGCAGGTGAGAAGATCGGCGTACGGTTAAAATAACATTAAATTTCTTACATATATAATTAATTAATTGTTTTATCTTTAATTCTTAGCATGTAATATTCTAATGATTAAGCTTTTCAATATCCTTTTTTTTGTATTTTTATTAATTTTCCTAATATTTTTCATACTTTTAATAAATTTATTTGTTATTTATTTCATTATTGCCATTCAATTTGTTTATGTTTACTTACTTTTAATACCCATAAGCTCAAGTACATAAGCACTTACTATATATTTATTTTTGCTGGTTTTCACTCTCTCATTTTCTTTATTTACAAAAAAAATATAACGAAAAGCATCATAAATTTATAATTTATTCTTATTATTGTTGTTTGTTTGTTTTTTATATAATATTATTGTTTTGTTACCATATAAATTGTTTTATGATAAATTTACTAAACACAAATATAGGGTGTTTTGTTTGTTTCTTTAATTTTTTTTTTTTTTGTTTTTAATATGGATTTGCAATTGAATTTTAATTTAATTTTTTTCTGCGTTAAAATACAGAAGAACAATATACAAATTTGTATTAGAATTGTAAAGCATATTTAAAACAGAAAAGCTATGAATAGCGCATGTTTAATATATTAACACAGATAAAACAATGACATTCGATTGATAAATACAACAAATATTGATCATCATAAATTTTATTTTAAATAAATGACAATATCATGACTACATATTACACCAATAAAGTATAACAACAAAGAATGTTTATAACTTAGTTTAGTTATAAATGTTTATTTTTTTGTTTCTTAATTTTTATCACAATTGTTGTTCAAATCACTTTGTTATAATGAGAAAAATAATTGTTTCATGGCACCGCACAGCACATCTTCAAAACAAAACCAAGAAAATCGTTACAAAAATCAAAATTAAAAAACAAAAAAACATTTTTAAATAATCCAAATGCGACAGCTTTTATGGCCATTTCAGACATTCACCAAATCACGAGGTCATCATTTACTAGGTGATTATAATCAATTAAATGAATTTGAAAGTGAGGAGAAAGTGCTACCCAGTTTTGCACAATTGGCTTCCTCAACCGATGGCGCTATTGTCCTGGGCCAAGGTAATTTTCACACATTTTATAACAATTTTATCGCAATTTTATTCCTGCATTAACTTTTAGGATCTCCAAAAAATTTAAATTTTGAATGGGTTACTGGTAAATGGACAAATTGTACAAATGTATGCAATGGAACAAATGAAAATAAAACTTTTATTACCTATAAATATCGGGCAATACAATGTTATGTCCATTATAATAATGTTTCGCATAAAGTTGATAGAAATTTATGTGAGGATGCTGGACTTCCGTTACCTACAACAAAAGAAAAATGTATTTTAAGTGAATGCCCATATTGGACAACTTCAAAATGGTATCAATGTCGACAAAGAGACTGCTTTAGCTGGCATACAGCTATACAGATACGCAGTGCTTCGTGTAAATATGTTAATGGGACAATAAGTAACAAATGTAATCCATTAGCACAGCCTTACACAAGGCGAGAATGCTACAATGAACTGTGTAAGGGAGTATGGCGAGTGGAGCCATGGTCCGAGGTAATAATTTGATTTATATCGCATTTAAAAAAAGTATAATTTATTTTTATTTAATACTTAAAATAGTGTAATGCTTCTTGCGGACAACAAGGGGTTAAACATCGCATAATTCAGTGCGTTTGGTATGGTACAAAACGACCGGCTGGAAATCTCTGTCAAAATCATCCAAGGCCGAATCCAATAAAAAATTGTCGTAGTCCACCGTGTCTTTCAAAAAGTATGTATTCAAATTTTTATTTCTTTTGTTAAAAAATAGGAATAATCAATGTCCTTAAACCACGATAATAATTTACTATTCATAAATAGATGGTGATTGCAAGGACACATCACACTATTGTAGAAAAGTTAAAAATATGGGTTTTTGTAGGCTACATCGTTATCAACAGCAATGTTGTCGTACGTGTAAATTTAATAAATTCCATAAATAATAATAAAAACCGCTCAATGGAAAATCTAATTTAAATAAAAAAAGACTTTTAGTTAAAAAAAATTGTATAAATTCTACTTAATAAATACAACGAAATACATAAATAAAAAAAAACTAATTTTATGTTTATTATGTATTAATTACAATAATTAACATTCATTATAAGTTATTACTACTTATTATTAGTATTATTTTTATAAATAAATATATTTAAATAAATAAGAAATGAAAACAATTAAATTTAATTAGATAAATTAGTTTATTTTCTTACATTTTATATTTATCCTTGGTTGTAATGTTAATATGCAATGATTTCGCTTTGTAAAGCAGTAACTAAATTTATTTTACTCCGAAAATTTGATAAATAAACAACGAACAACAAATTTTTCTATTATATCTTTTATTTCAGAACTCAGTTGCTTATAGCAAGTTACATTAGGTTAATTCTAGATAAATAATTATACTAAATTGTAAAATTTAAATATTTAAATCAGGAATAACGATGAGATAAATGTCTTTAAATATTTATAAGAGGTTTTATACCCAATAGTTACTGCTGCTAAGAACAATTTGATATCAGTACTACATTCTCGTGGTTTATTAATTTTTCATTATTATTATTTTATTTTGTGATAAAAAAATATTAAATAAATAAAATATACGAATAATTAATATTACAGAAAGGAAATTTATTTATATTTATTATTAATAATATTTTTTAATTTATTTATTTACTATAATATTAAAATTAATGAAAATAAAAAATTATTAACTCATTAACTAGATAAATGTAACTAATTTACGTCCATTCCAAAAACCAAACTAGGTTACTTATTTTAATTATAATTATAAATTCATTGGTTTTAAGATATACAAGAAAATAGTATTATACATTGTGCATAAATATAACTTTAATCCATGAATATATAAACTAAAAACAAAAAAAAAATAGTATTAAATATGGTAACGAAATTCCTTGTATTTATTAATGTCGATTCGTTGAGTGGAGGAAAATAATTATTAAATATATATATGATAAAATAATTTGTTTTGTTAAATTTTCTTAAATTTAAAGACTTTAATATTATTTGTTTATTAATTTACAAATTATGAATTATAATTAACAAATACTAATTACCCAAGTGACATTGAGATACATGTCTTGAATTAAATTCTTATGTTAACTTTAATAAATAAAATATTATTCAATAGTGTTTTTGGTTTTATTAATTTTATAACAATAGGATTCATATACATATCTTTATTTTTTATATTATTATCATTCTTTATGCTAAATCTATTATAACTGAATTAAATTTAATTTATTTTAATATAACTATTTCAATTGCTAATTTAGACATATTCAAGTTCTTACTTGTTTGTTGTTAATATGATTTACTGTCATACTCAACAGTCACTTTAAATACTTTAGTTATTAAGTTATTGTTTTTAAACAAATAATATATTGTACAAGAACAAACTTATTTTCAAGATTTAGCTTGGTAAATAAGTTAATTTAAGTTACATAAAATGACATTTCAATTCTAGATTTTTCTAATAACATTATTTACAACAAGAGTCAAAAAAAAATTATATTTCTTATTAAAATGTTCATCTTGTAAAATATATATGAAAACACATGAAATTACATAAAGTATAATAATAACTACATAAAACTGTATGTAAACAAGTAAATTTCACGGTTCCCTAAGGTTTCAAATGCAAACAGGTCATATTCAAAAATACGTTTTTTTTCTGTTTTCAACTGTACAAAACTTAAAAAAAAATATTGTTTACTTGATGGTTGGTACATTAGTTGCTTTTGAGAGATAAAAACAAACTTTTTAATTTATTACAGTTAAATATTCCTGTTTAAAAAAAAAAAACAAATGTTGAAAATAACGAAAAAAAATGAGTTTTTGTTAAAAATGTATGCAAAGCGAATGCAGAATCAAACAAACGATGAATTTTTTAATCTTTGTCTTTTGAGAAATAAACTGCTAATCACTTGTCTGTTTTAAACATTTTTACATCGAACCTTTGAAAAAAGAATTTGACCCACCAAAGAGGATATAAATGTACGAAAATAATTTTACATATTACATACAGTATAATTGTCCGAGAATCGAAGGTTAGTTTAATATTTCTCAATTACAAGTGATATTTATATTTTTATAAATCATATTTTACAAGTTATAAAAAATATAATCCAATTAAACCAATAGAAAATTGAGTAAACTGTATTATCCGTAAAGTAATAACTATTTTTTTCATCATCAATCGATATTTTAACCATTGTACATTGGAATTTCATATAACTATACGAAAATGCGAAATAAATTATTAATTACATATTAATAAATTATTTATCACGACAAGAAGAAAAACGTTATTTTTTTCAATTAGAATTAATTTAAATAAATAATTAAAATAATTAATTAAAAAATTTGAATGTATTAAACAATTGAAAATGAAATTATAATATTAATAACAATGATAATACTCTAAGTAGATTAAAATATATATACAAAATAAGAGAAAAAATTCCAAAATTACATCATAAATTAAATAATTTGATAAAAAATTTTCATTATAAATTTAATGAATAAATTAAATAAAAATTAAAAAAAAAGAATAAGAATATTATATAATATATATGCATAAATAAAATCACAAATAAATGAAAAATCTGTATATTAAGAAATAAAAATAAAATAATTAAAATAGCAATAAATATAAATAAGTGAATTAACCTGAGCATTGTAAAGCAATTAGTGATTAGAAATTTTTAATATTATTTATTTTATTTATGAAAAATATATTATTACAACAATGTTAAAGCATAATGATTGGATATTTAATTTATTGTGATTAATTCTAGTTAGCTTAATAAAGGTATTTTTTTTTATATAAAATATATCATTCTCGTTAAGATTTCTTTACTGTGTCTTTAAAATTTCTTCAATTATATTGCGCAACTTTAAAAAGATATAAAATTGCATTGCGCAGGTCTTAACGTACATTATGTTGAATCATAAATGATAAACGATGTAATCTTAATAAAACGTGATATAAGGAAGGTAAATAATTCATAAATTATAATTTCAAACAAAAAAGAAACTTGTTTAGTAAAATCATGTAATTATTAATTTAATTTATTTGCTCAAAAAACATGTTAATTATTAAAGGTCACCTTTCGTATTATTAAATTTTATAACAATTTCTTTCTTTAATAAATTTTAAAATTTGTTATTTCTTTATTCATATGATTTTGATTAAAATAAATAAAAGAAATGAATTGACATTTTTTGGTGAAATAATATTAATAATAATATTAAATATATTAATATCATTGATTGTCTAATTTATTTTTGCTATTGTTATGATATTACATTATTGTTGAAATAATACTGCTCTCCATTTATAATGTATTTCTTTTATACTATTATTTTTATTATTTAAATAAATAATGCTCCCTCGTACACATAAACATTATTTATATAAAAATGTTGATATGCTTATGTTGATAGAAAATAATGAATAAAAAAAATACTTTTACAGAAATATAAAATGTCTTTTTATTTTAATAATTAATTTTTTTTTCCTCGCATAAATTAATTTTTCAGGAATTAAAATAATAAAACCATTTTGTTTACAAATAATTTTTTGATGATAATTGAATTTATAAAATTAATCGCTATTAGTACAAAATCTGCAAAGTGTCTCCAATTTATTTCAGGATAGTATGCAAGGTAAGTGCTTTCTTTAAAAAATTAGTATGCACAGCTATATAAAGAGTTTGAAGTAATCTCATTAAGTGATTCATTTAAATATTTAGCAAGAATACTACGCATGGTTGTTATTCATATTATAGTATTATAGGATACTATAAGTATTACAAGCTCTTGGAACTAGAAAGCTAGTTTCTACAATTTCAGCCTCTGTTTCAGGGCGGATCGGTCCATCACACATATGCCAAACTTTTATAAATTGTATTATTATTGTTTTGTATATTTTTAAATATTTTATAAATAATAAATCAACAATAGTCTTTCCTATTGCAGAACCTAAATTCCCAACCTATTATTTTTCTTATGAATGTAATTTGATTAATATAATATCTTACTTGCAGCAAAAACAAAATCTTTCAAGTATTAAAAGAAAAATCGATTAATTTTAATTAAAAGATGAAAAAATAAATCTCAAGAATTCCCATGAAATTTCAAGCATAATTTTAGCTACAAAAACACAGAGACAAATATTTTTCTTATCTTAAATTCTTCTTTAAGAATACAATTAAAAAAAGAAAGAAAAAAAACTTCCCCATTATAAGGATGATAGAATTAAATTTATTTTAATGAAAAATATGTTTTATTCCTTTTATATTTATATTTAACATTCAATTCATGCTTGATTTCTATTATGTTATTTATGTTTTTTATATTATTTATCATTTCAATACGTTTCGCTTCTTATTTTCTCTTGGGTTATCTATGTTAGAATATTTATCACATGATCTAGTTTCGTTTTTTTTTTTGTTTTTTTTTTTTTCTTTTTATATATTTAAATTAATTATAATTATCCTGTAATATTTCATTTAAATTAAAAATAATAATTTTTCATTGAAATAATTCATAAAATTTATTTTAAGAAATAAAAAAAAATACTAGAAGTTTCAAGCCTGTTCGGTTCATCTTGTACTTGTTAATTGGCGTTTTATAAACATAAATTCAAATTGTTTGTTGCTAATGTTGTAAATTATATCATATCAACATAACGATGTTAACACATTAACAAATAACACAGAGTTATACATAATATATATTGTTATATAAAACATAATAAAATCTCTTAAATAGGGTAATGAATTTCATTGACATCCTAATACACATATGTCAGCGGGATGTGGTCAATGGTTATTTTCAATAGATAATTTCCGCTCCACCTACTATATAATAAATTGTTTGCTTGATTACATACTGATATAACATTTAACATTCGTGATTTACATAAAAACCAAATTTAATTTCAAAATATTCAAAAACTTTTTCTTTTCTTTTTATTTTTAAGAAATTTTTTTTTTCTAGTTTCCCAACTCGTAGTCTAGCTCATTAAAGTGTAATATTGTTCATGGTGAAGAAAACTTTTTTTCACGTCTACTTTAAAGTGGTTTGAAGCATGCAGTTATGTAAAATGATGAAAATTTTGATTCTATTTTCTTTAACTTTAGTAATCATCATATAAAAGCGAAAATGACGACCGTTGATAATAACGCGGCTATAACGCACAAGAAAAGTTTTTTTTTGTCAAGAAAAAAAAAGCCAAACTTTTGGTTTATTCATAAAATTGTATGTATGAAAAAAAACAGCGACAGCAACTTGCTTACATATTATATAAAAACTACTAATAATATAATAAATATATAAAAAAATAAATAAATATATTAACAGAATTGTCTCATTGTCATAGAAGTGGATTAAAATCAAATCGTTTAAAAATGACTAAACAGACTTGATCAACCTTTTTATTTGGTTATTTGTTTTTTTCAAAAACTTTAGTTATATTTTCTTTTGTCTTAAGTGGGCTATTTTTGTTTTCTTTAAGCTCTTATTATATGTTAAAATTATTTAAGCTAGCGAAAACTTTGGCCATTTGAAGGGCAAATAAATTTAGTTTACCATCCACTGTATTCACCTACACACTCATTACATTATGCATTAACCAGTACTCAGTTTGTATTAAAGTAGTAGCAACAACATCAACGTCTTTTGTTTAAACGAGATTCAAATATTTATTTATTTTTTTGTTTTAGTAAAGTCTTTATATATTCTTATTAGACAAATCGTGTTAAATTTGCATTTAAATTATTTCTAAGCGCGTTTAATTAAAGTTTGAGACTACCGACAGTGATAAAAATTATGAAAAGATTACTCAGATGTCAAAGTTAAGTCTTACATTAAAGTGTTACAACAACATAAGTGTTTTTGTTAATTTATTTATTTAGTGTTTTTTTTAATAATATTTTTTGTTTTAGTTATTTGTTTGTGAATCGTGAACAAAACTTTGTATTATATTCGTGAGGAAAATATCTTATTGGTTTTTGTTTGTCTATTTTTTATTATAACTATTTTCTCTTCTTTTACGATACAAATATTTAATTTATTTATCGATATATATCATTAACAAAATATCGATTTACGATATAAAAAATAAAAAGTGTCTATGTTTGCAAAAATAACCGTGAAGCGATTAAGTGATTGAAACTTGATTGAAAGAAAAAGTGAGCAAAGAATACCTATTGTTGTATGCTATTTTGCGAAAGTGATAAGAACTAGAAACTTTTCATCGAACTAGGGTGGTGTTATTTTAAGTATAGAAAAGTAAGTTTGGTTTGTTTTTATTATTATTATTTTGTTTCTATAAAATAACTCACCTGAAAACACGCATGAAGGTAAACAAGTAAAGAAAAGTTTTTTACATGGGGATACTTACATTTTACATAAAATTGTAACTAACCTTAAGTTAATACGAGAAAAAAAAACTAATGGATAGAAAATTTTAATTTGTGCTTATTTATCATTAATCCCTATAACATTGATGGTTATTTAAAAGCCTCCTAATCTTTTTAGCTACTATTACTTTAACCAAATTAAGCTCTAATTTTAAATAAATAAATAATTGTAAAGTTTTGGATGTAGATGTGTTAGACAAAAATAATAAAATTCATTGCCTAAATCAAAAAAAATAAAAATTATTTCATTAATTTTATTGTAGAAAAAAGAATTATTTCGATCGCACAAAATAAATAATTAAAAATGCCGACACAAGCTGAGGAGTCAATTGATGCTTTCCATAATTACTATCATAAACAACCAGAAAAACCACCAGCATTTTCATTTCGTAAATTCCTTTGGGATCCTGAAGAAAGAAGTCTCTTCGGCCGTACAGGTTCCAGTTGGAGTAAGTATTTTGCTTCATTATTTTTTTTTTTTAATTAAAATATTATCTGTTTTCTTTGTGTATAATCTTTTTTGTCGTCTTCTTAGTTTTTGTTAATAAAAATCATGTATTGACCAACCTAAATTGGTTTTATTTAACAAAAAAAAAACTATTTAGTTAAATTAAATAACACCGGATATCCGCACAATTATATAAATTAAAAATATAATATATATATATATATATATATATATATATATATATATATATATATATATATATATATATATATAAATAATATGTTGCAAATTTTCTATGCTCATTTACTTGTAGCTCAATTTACTTAGAGACGTTTTATAGGGATAGAAAAAAAAAGCATAAAATAGTTTACAAGTCTTTTTTGTTACACAAACTGTAAGTTCGGCAAGTTAATGTTCTACGTGTTGATTAGTATCTTTAAGTTACTTTAAACCTCAACATTTTTTATTAATTTCTTAAAATAAATCATAAAACAAAACTAAAAGAAAAATTAAAAAAAAATCATAGTAATGCTTCTCTAAGTATTTTACAAACATAAAATAATTTTAATCCTTTTTTTTATTTAATAAATATTGTTAGTTTTGATACACTTGACAATAATAATTAATATCAATGTCATTAATCACGAATGTTATGAAGCTCTGTTAATTAAACATTAAATCATTATTTTAATTTTAATTTAACTATGTTGAATTACATATTTGTACAATTTAAAATTTTAAAACTATTTAAAGTTAACTGAGCTGCGACTGTATTTAAAAAAAAAGAATACAGAAAACAATATTTTCAATTAGTCTAGAATATTATTATTATTATACAAGTTATGTGAGCTAATGTGTTTATAAAATAATAATAAAATAAATTAATTAATTCAACAACACCTAAAATAATTTCAATACTGCAAAAAATACAACTTTTATAAATTAATTATAAAATAATAATAACAATATGTACCAACAATGATTTATTAATCACAATTTGACATAATTATATTATTTAGAAGATAATTAATCGATTTATTATTATTATTATTATTATTATTATTATTATTATTTTGCATTATAATACATAAAATGCATATTTCCAGTAATAGCAAAAAAATAAGTAAACGATTAGATAATAACCGGTTAGAGATAATGACGCAATTCAAATAAAAAACATATTTAAACATTATTATTATTAAAATAAATTCAGATTAACAAGTCTTTACTGTGTTACTAAATTGCCACTATCGTTGTTTATTAATTCTATTTCTTTGTCAGTTTTATCATAGTTCTAGTTAAATTGTTATGATTTATTAGATAAAAACGAAAAAATATGTAACAAGAATAAAAATTAATACACAAAAACGAGGTTGATTTATAAAATATACATATATATAATTGTATGTTAATTTAAATTAATTTTAATGGAATAATCTACCTACTATGGAATAATCTAACTAATTGGCAACTTAATAAAGTTGTTCATGAATGATTTTCCTGCAATTTTTTTTTGCCTAACAACAGTGTTTTTACATTTAATTAATTAAATTTAGTCGGCTTAAAGCTTGGATAAAAACAATAGAAAAACATTACTAGCGCCATCTAACACATTGCATATCAAGTGCATTCAAATATATAAAAAATTTAAAAAATATTTAAATAAAACATAGAAAATTATGTGCATACGGTTAGTCAAGGCAACAACCACTGTATTGAATAACCGCAAAAATGAAACTCCAAAAATAATTCTACTGATTTATTAAATAATTAGTTCACTTTAATTTTATTTACAGATGAAATTGTAATTAGTTATATAAATATGAATTTTATTATTATTTATTATATGAAAAAATCATTAAAGTTTAATGTTTGTTTAATAATCTCAATTTAATGTTTCAATATTAATTTCGAGACATTAAAATGTATGATAAGAAATCATGGTTTTGCCGAAATTATTATTTGTTAAGAATTTAAAAACGACGTTTGAAAAGTGATTTATTTTATACATAACTAGATTTAACTGAATAAAACCGTTAATCAAACTAATCAATTGAAACAATTAAAATAATAATAAATGCCAAGATAAGATATAGTTAAATCATCTATTTCTGAAAATAAATAAACAAATAATAATGATAATTATTACTAGACCCAGACTGTTTTTTTTTATTCAGATTGTTGTGCTAGACATAAAATTGATAATTTAAGCGGTTTTATTAGTAATTATCAAATTGTTAATTATTTGCATTATAATTTTTTTTAACCATTTTTGTGTTTTAAGCAACATCAAAAAAGAAGATAAAAGCATTAATTTCAATCATAATTTATCAGATTTTTTTTTTTAAATTATTATTTTATTTTCTGTTTTGACATCTATAATAAAACTGTTTATGACAAATTACAATTAACAATCAAGAATAATGTTTTTGCTTGATTATTGGAAAATTATATTATCTAATATATCACTTGGTAACAAAATATTGGATATATTTAATACACTTTATTAGTTAGACTCAGAGATTTTGATATATCTTAATTTTGAGTACACAGCATATCTTTAATCAAAAAATAATATTTTAAAATGTATCTTTAGCGTATTTATATTATATGAACATTATTAGAAGATAATGGTTTATATTTGAAAAAAGAACGTCTTTGCTAAAGATCTGATATTCTTCAAGCAGACTCCTACAAGAAAATATGACTAAATATCCCTAAGAAGAAAATATAACTAAAATTTAACATACGGTTAAAAATATTTTTTTGAATATTTTATTCTGATAAAAATCATAATAAATACGTCTGCTAAAGTATGAAATCTTAGTATAAAATTGAAAATGCAATAATAATATTCATAACGAACTATAGGTATGAAAATGCAATTTTAATAAAAAAAACATTTATTTATTTATTTATTCTCATTTACACAATAAATTGTCATTAATAATAAAAATAAAATGATTAATAAATAAATTGAAATTCAATAATGCTCAATTATTACATTAATTAACACATTTAAATGATTTTAATTATAATAAAAAATATAATGTATTCACAATAGAAATAAATAAACAAAATAAAAAAAACTAACAATAACACTTTTTTGCTTTTAAATTAGCAGAGGTATTAGCAAAAATAATAAATAATTATACAATACTATATATTACGTCTAGTATAAATCAGTGAGAATTTGGTTTATTAAAGTCAAAGCAGAAAATAATCGGTAATAACTTGATTTTCCTGTAAACACTAGTTATTGTTTACTTAGTAACAAAATTACTTATTGAACGGTGAATTGAGGCTTGTAATTAATTTATTTAAAAAAAAAAAGACTATTGTGAAAATGTAATGAATAAAAAAAACTAATTTCAATTAGATGAATAAAAATTATTGTGTTTTCAGAAAAATAAAAATTCATGCATTAGAGCTGTATTATATAGTTTCTAATCTAATTCAGATATTTCTAGAGTGAAATATTTATAAAATTCTAGAATTGTATTTTTAATTTCGAATTTTTATAAATCTAAGCAAAAAAATCAAGTTATAAAAATTTATTAAAAAATTAAATTCAAATTGGCATAAAAACTAAATAATAATTACGATTGTATAGATATAATAAAATATTGTTATAATTAATAATTAATTTACCTTTCATTAGTACATCGTGTTTTGTTAATTATTTAAAAAAAAAAAAAAACAAAACTTGTTTTTTAACTATGAATGTATGAGATTAAAAAGTTGATAAAAGCGCAATCGTCTTAATAATGTTCATTAAATTTTTATTATTTATTTTTTTCATTTAAAATTTTTATAAACAATTATTATAGAAATCACGTAACAACGTATTAATGTTAGCATTAATATATTTATTTACATTTTTACGATAAATATATATTAGTAATGTATGATCATTTGTTACCTTCCAGTACAAGTATATGCACGGTATTCTGAGAATGTTAAATGTCACCTTCAGTGTAAAATAAAGTTTAAGTTAAGTTTTAATTATGTAAAGAATATTATTTGATTGTTTTTCTTATATTAATTGATTATTTAAAAAGAAAGCAATAATAATCATTAAACAAAGTATTCCTTTGTAAAATTATTGCAACGTAAAATGGTATGAAGCCACTTAGGTTTGAGCTAAATTTCCTATATTTAATTTCTGTTTGGTATTTAAATTTGCATAACACGTTTGTATTAATATTATATAAGATTCTATACATACTAAAAAATATATAAACTCTTATAATTATACAATTTTCATATATATGTATATTTATTTATACAAGAGATGTGGTTTTACTTGTAGTTTATATGATTGTTGTTGGTTTTATTATTATTATTCAAAACATGTGCTAATTTTTTTATTAAGGTTTTTTTTAAATAATTTTTCAATATGTATTATTTTGAGCACCTATGTATTTCCCGATTTACATGCAAATTTTTGTAACAATGAAAATAAGGGGCGCAAAACGATGACTTAACTTTTAATTTAAAAAATGTATCTTGTATATGGCGAATCTATTTCCTTGCCTTGCAAAAAAATAAACAAGTAAAAAATTAAATAGAAAACGACGTGTAAATAGAGGGATAGTTGCAAATCAAGTTATATATATATCTTGAAATTTAAATATTATCAATGATAGAAATAAAGATTATTTAAAACTAATGATATTTTCAACGGTTTTTACATTTAGTACTACAAACAAATAATGAAATATGGTTTAATAAAATTTAACTACTAGGCGCATTTACATAAATAATATAAAAAAAAATTACAAAAGAAATTAATTTACGTGATGAGCATATAAAGTTCATGAAGCCATGATTTACTTAATAAAATGCTGTCTCAAACCCCGTGTTATTACCTGCTACTGACACACTAGTCAAATATACCGACATTTATTTTATTGCTAGTTTTTGTTTACATTTAAAGCTTAATTTTTCTATTTTTCAGTTAACATTTCAGAACAACGTACATATATGTTTCGTTTTAGGTAGAAATATCAAAATAAATAAGCAATGAGTAAAAAGAAACATGTTTATAAAAATAAATACACGCTTGAGTGGTTTAGTTGATTTTACTTGCAATATTGAGTTGAATTAAAATAAACTGGATTGTATTGACTCCATACGTGGAACTGAATAAAGAACTGAATGTGTAAAAAGAAATATAAAAAGTCGTTAAATGCGCTAGTAAACATTTAACAGTGGTGTAGTTATATGCTTAAGGTAAATTTTTCTGATAACATAATACTATCCCCCAAGTTCTTAAAGTATTTATATGTAATTCATCCGTAACGTAACAACCGGCCAGAACCGCAAACCAAAACATGAATTCAAAGGTACGGTCAGACGGTAAAAGTAAAAATATTAAATTCCTTTGTAAAGAACTGAACAACTGCAAATATTATAAACAAAAATAGAGTTAAAAAAAAACCCGAACACTAAGTCACCATAAAAATAACATTGTATGGGGCAACAACAAATAACACATTTATAATAATTTCTTTTTAATTTAATTTAAATTAACTTATGTATATAAGTAAAATAAACTTTTGCAAAAATAATAAATAAGAAAATCGAAAACTTTGTGGTTGTTGGCATAAGGCAGACACAACATACAAAATAAGCGTTAAACGCTTGCGTATTGTATTTTTATACCTCTCTAGCTGAATTAATTATTTGTTTAATTTTAATAATAATAACAATATAATAAGTAAGAAGAATTTATATAAATATAAGTGAATTGAACTCTCGCAATATGTTCACACAACAATACAATTAAATGAAATGAATTATTCAAATTTACATGTCGGACTTGTATTTCTGACTACTTTTTTTTTTTTTTTAAATAACAAAAATACAAAACTATACAATAGAGAGTAAGAGAATTTGTAGCTTACAAAAATAATAATAAAAGAAAAAATATAATAATAATAATAATGCCAGGGAGGGAGCGTATTTACAGTAAAAACTACAGAAAAAAAAATGTTTTCAGCGGAAAAAAGTAGAATTGTTAAAGGCAAAGGCAAAGGCAAAGCATACAAAAGGCAGGCAGACAAGGCACATAGAAGATCACTTAACAAAAAGCAATTCAACAGTTTCTTCATGATCAAGAACCTGTTTAGACGATCTTAAAATAAATATATATTTTTTGTTTTTTATTTATTTATATTTTTTTTTTGTTTTATTATTATTATTTTTTTTTTTAAGAAACAAAAGTGCCCAGTGTTGTTACATAATTAAATTGTTTTCTTTTTTCTCTCTATATATTTTAATTGTTATTAGTGTTGTCTTTTAAATTATTTATAAAAAGTTGTCCAAGAAGTGTTTTTGTAGTGTTTAAGGAATTTAGCAAATAAAAAAAAAATAAATAAAAATGACAAAATTAAAGAATAGTCATAATATGACTCAGGAAGAAATGGAAGAGTCAATATTTCAACGTAGAAAACCCGAACCATTTGTTTGGACTACATTTATGTACAATGATAAGGATGGTACTGTAATGGGACGAACGGGTACACAATGGGGTAAGAAAATGCATCGAAAAATGTTGAAACGAAAAGCTAAACAAAAGTAAATAAATTCGCCATTAATCAGTGATCAATGATCGACAATAACCGACTTAACAGTCAAAATAAAAAAAAATCGCATATTTATGAATTTTAATACAGAACAGAAAAATAATTTTGTGATGATCAGCAGAAAAAAATGTGCATTTTGTTTTGTTTACAACACGTTTAGTCATTTGTGTAATCAAAAAATTATAAACTTTTCTGTCGATATGAAAATTGTTTTATTAAAAATACCA
The DNA here is from genome assembly GCA_963942525.1 of Ptychoptera contaminata. NCBI lineage: Eukaryota > Metazoa > Arthropoda > Insecta > Diptera > Ptychopteridae > Ptychoptera > Ptychoptera contaminata. The sequence goes on along the minus strand of OZ012636.1, from coordinate 24,374,705 downwards.
AACACAAAGTATATAGACACATTTTTTATGTGAAATATGAAATATAAACTGGGCGTGTGTTTTGTGTAATTTTGTTATTTTTTTCACTGAATTTAGTTGCACAGTAAGAAATTTACACAGTTTTCTTTAAAAAATGAAAATCTTTTTATTTTTACCAAGAAGAAGTACTAATCAATTAAGGAAAATTTATTTTCTAAAAGATTTTCATTAATGAAATCAACTATAGTGTTTGTCCATTTTCTTATTTTAAAAATATATTTACTTACAGGTGTGTTGATGTATTGTTCAAATACACTGTTAATATCATCTTGTATAGTATTTTTATAAAGATAATTCTTTTATACATTTAAAATCGAATCCATATTGTTGTTATTGACAACGTTTTGTTGTACAAACGCCATAAAAATATTATTATATTATTGTTCAACAACATTAAAGAAAAAAAAAAACTAAATAAAATATAAGGTAAAAAAAAAAATCGTGATTTCTAAGTAAAAACTAAAAACAATAATTAAGAAATTTAATTATTTATTCCTGATAAAAATAATAAAATAAATACCACAAAATGTATTTCACTACTAAATTGTACGTCATCATTTGCAGCAATCACAAACATTTGTTATAAAAATGTGATTAATTTGTTTTGTTTTTAATTTCTTTACTTGTGTGGAAGTTTTTAATAACAGAAGAAATATTATTATTATTATTATTACTATTAAAAACGCGAACACTCTGTTATAATAAATTAAATTAATCTTTAAACTCTAAACCGCAACCTTATGACTCAATAAACATAAAACAAAAAAAAAATAATAATGTGGAGCTTCTTGATTCATAAAGTAATAATTATTAATTAAATTTTTATTTGGAGAATTTTTTATTGTTCACTAAAATAATGTACATAAAAAAAAAAATACAGTAAAATTTAATTAAATTATTGTCGCGATCGTGTTTTTTTTTTTTTAATAAAAAACTATTTTGAAGAGAGAAAATAAATGAGAAAGTAATAAATAATAAAACGTTTTTTATTTACTTGGGTCTCGTGAATTAGAGATCACCGAACAATTTGTGTCAGTGCCGGCTGGTTTATGTTAATTTACTGTCCAGTAAAATGCTAATGCGTTTGCAGTTTAATTATAGTCTTTTTATTTTCAGTAAAACTTAAAAATTTAATGATAGTTACCGACTTATAAATTAAGGGGAATTTTTTTTAGTCTTATTATTAGCAAGAAATCGCTTTATGTAAATTAATTACATTTATTGGAAATTATAAATTTATATATTATATTTATTATGAAAATATACAAAGTAAGACTAAATAGAAATTGATTTACACTGAATTTATGTATTAAAAATACAATTCTGCTTAACATATAACTAGATAATCGCGCGTTTTATTCTGTTATTCAAATATTATACGATCGCGTGTATACGAATTTAAAATTATTAAAAGAAGAATAAAAGACACGAGACATTTGTCTTCGACTAACGTCATAAATATATTTATTTAATCGTTTTTTTTTTTAATTTTACCTCAAAATTATTCGGTTTTTTAAGGTAACATCAACACTTTGCTGTTTATTTACTTGGTTTCAATAAATAATTAAATATTTATTTCTTTTCATGTGTTGCTTTGAAGTGTTTTTATTGTATTTACATTAAAATTCCAGTTTTTTTATTACTTGGAATTTAATATAGGGAAAGATCGTACACATGGTCTAGTGCGCACAATTAAAACGTCATTATGTCACAGGACTCATTATTAATAGACAGAATAATGCATCGTCACTTTGTCAAAATAGAAATAGACATTCAATAAATATATTCCTTGCAAATGTTAAAAAAAAAATAAAGCCAGCCAGCCAGTCAGTCATTAAGCAATGTTCTTTTAATATTGAATTAATACATAATCGCATTTATTTTTACTTTTTTTTTTTTAAATATTATTAACAAAAATAAAACATATTAGCATGCCAAATTTTTAAATCTAAAATAAATTAAAAAAAGAGAAGTTTTTTCATTAAAATAAAATAAAAATATATATATTTTTTTTTGTTTTTAACAATGTGTGGTTTCACAACAACAAATTTATTGGACTTATTACAATGACGCGTTTTTAATTTAATTTTTTTTTATATATATTGAATATAAATATCCTCAACAAGTGGATAAATAAATTTTTCTTTTGGAAAGTAGTTGTTCGTTTGATGTTGCGTTCTTAATAATAGTTAAGCCTTGATAAGTTGTCTTAGGTTTGGTTAAATAAAAACGGCTGACGTAGGTAGTAGTCTTGATAAAAGCTTGATAAAAGATTCTCATTAGTGTTTTTAATCAATTTAAACATAGCAAAGTAGATATCATAAAATATAATCTTGATTTTAATTATTTTATGAGATAAGTTTATTTTCTAGACAAAAAAAAAACGAAAGATTGAGAATCTTTAAACTAATTCAATGCTATACTATCTTACTACACAGTAATTGTATTAGTATTTAATAGATAAAAAATAAAAGAAAAAATGTTCAACAAAATAAAATACTTTTGAGAAAAAAAAAAACCTAAAACATGTTCCAAAAATAGGATATTCATATTTAGAATTGTGTGTTTGTAGAATAACTAGCAGACGCGACAATGAGTTACCTAATTTCTAAATATTCTTTTGGCAAGAATAAAAAAAGAATAAAACCTTTAAAAATTATTATAATAATTATATTATTAATATTATTTAATTTATATTTATAATTATTATTTTTTAATTTAATTTTCATTAATATAAAAACGATGTCAATTCAATTGCATAATAATTTAGACAACAAAGGATTTTTTTTTTTCATTTATTTTAATTGTTTTCATTATTCAATAATAAATAAAAATAATTGATTTTGTTTGACTAGTAAACATAATTAAAATATTTGATTGATTTTGCAATAATTTAACTAAAGATAATTGATTTATAATATTTATTGTGTTTTTATTTGCAAAAATTTTAAATTAAAATAATTAATTTAACATGTAAACAAAAAAAAAAAAAAATGTCATATTTTTAATAATTTTTTTTTTCTTTTTCAAATATCTAATCTTAATTTTTAATTGATTTATTATTATAATTATCGTTTAATAAAATTTTATCAATATTATTTCTTGAGAATTCATTTTTATTTTTTCTTTAAAATATTTCTACACAAAACATTTAAATTACAAAAAAAAAAAAAAACAGAAAATTGTAAACTATTTTATTTAAATTTGTCTAGCCAATCGTTAAATATGTTTAAATAATTTAGGAAATGTATGTTATTTATGAACTAAATTAATTTATGAGTAATTATTGCATATAGCAGAAGGCCTAATTTAAATGTTTTGCATGAGATTAAATTTTTTTAAGGCAAAAATTATATTGAATAAAAAGTCTACAATGTTATAATACTTCCTTAAAATTGTAAAAATTAATAATAGTTATAGTTAGCTCATAATCCACAAAAAGCACAAATATAACCCTATAATTATATAAGAAAATGAATAATTTTTTATTTTTACCACAATTATATCATGTTTCCTAATATATGACGTTCAACATTTACCACATTACAAATAGAAAATAAAGATAATAAACAATTAAGACGATTTAACTATTTTAAACTAGAAAATTTTCCATTAATTTTTCGCAAAAAGCAACTTCTGTTTTTTTTTTCTTTATTATTATTTTGGCCTAGAGTTTGTACTTTAATATTATTATAATTATTATATTTGAAGTATTTTGTTGAATTTTAGTGTCAATAATTAATAGTCCAAAACAAGTCGTTGTTTATACACCAAAATTATATCAAACTGCCAAAAATTAAACAATAATAATAATTAATGTTTAGTACACAAAATAAAATAATTAAAATTTTACAGAAAATAAAATTTAAAATATGTTTAAATAAATTTAAATTACCAAATCAGAAAAGAAAAAGAAAATAATCAATAAATAGTTTACCCGATAAATAAATAAATAATTAAAATGCCATTAGTAATTGATACTAGAAAAATGTTGAGTAAATAAATTAATTCCTTAAGCATATTTTTAAGCTTACTGGTGCCATAAATTAAATTATAATTATGTTTTTCTTTTAGTATTTACTTTTAAAATGCAACATTGATTTTTAATTTTATCAATTTTATGTGTGTGTTTTTTTCTTTTAAATTTGATAAACTGTTTTTTTTTTTTGCTGTCTTTGAATTACATTTTATTTATTTTAAATTGTATTTCTTGTCAAATATGAATCAAAAGATTAGAAAATTGACAATTACTTTAGATAACAAAAACAAAAAAAAATAACTTAATAAAATAAATACAGAATAAAAAATATTTTCCAATTAGCTTAGGTTTTGATATTACTCAACTGTTTATGACGTCATTGTAATGCTAATTAACACTTAATTATTAATTTTTACAACATTAGGAATTTTCATTTGAACTACTATTAATTACAGAAGGAAAATATATAAAAAAAAATTTAAAACAAGCAGAATTATGTTTGCATTAATATAAAAATAAATATTTTTTATTAATTTTTATTGTTATAATGATTTATATAATTATTATGATTTATAATGATTTTGCTATTAAATTATTATAAATATATAAAAAAATATTTATAATTTAGTTATTAAACAGACCAGATTTGTGCTATTATATACCTAATTTTAAATTATATAATTAAGTTTTGCTAATAAAAAAAAAAATCTCTGGTATTTAATTAACATATTTCTGTTAAAATTACATTATTTATATGGTATGTAATGAAAATCATACTTAATAATTAATCAATGATAGATTTTTATATTATTTATTATTAATTAATAAATATAACTTGCATAATAATATTGAGGACATTTCAAATAGTTACACCTTAAACGTTGAGTTACATAACGTTATTTATTCTTCATACTGACTCTATAGAAATTATAGAGTTTGTTTTGTTTATTTAATTTAGCTTAAGTAATAAATCATTTAATGAAAAAATATCATAACGATTATAAACATTTACAAAAAAAAATGATTTTTTGTGCACAACATGAAAAATGTTTAAATAATTTATTCTTTTGTAAAGTATATAACATAAATAATAATTACGATGCTTAAATAAACCAAAATTCAGGTACCACTTAATAGTAAAAAGGAACCATAAATTATTTGTTCAAACGCTTTTTTTCAATTTATTTTTTATAATTGTTTGCAAAATAAAAAATCAAAAATAAAAATATTAATCAAAAAAAAAAAAAAAAGTACACTTGACTGGTGAGGTCACAGTAATGGCATAAAATGTATTTATTTAAAGAAAAAAAATGAAAAGTTATAAAACAAACAATGCACAAATAGCAATCAAAATTTATTACATTATTAAAACGTAAATTAAGCGACGGCAGTATATATATTTGCCAAATTATATTTAAAAAAAAAGAATTAAACATTTTTGCTTATTTTTGATTAAGCTGATCTTTTTTTTTAACAAATATATTTTGTTTATATAAACAAACAGTACGCTGTTTATGTTATTGTCGAGGAAGCAATATTGGCAATAATTACAAAATGAATAACGTTATTCTAAAAATAATTGAAAAATGTGTATAAATGTTCCTTCTTTTCTTTGCTTTTTTTTATTTATTTCTTATGTTTATGCTAAAGCAAAATTATTTAGTAAAAAAAAGACAATAAAAAGCAAAGAATATTTAGTTATTTTTTCGTATTTATGTCTTTATTAAAAATGAGAAAACTCAAAAAAAAAAAATTACTTTAAAATTATATAATATTTGAACTTCTTTAACATTTGTATCGGCTTATGTTTTTTGTTTACTGATCTTCTTTGATTATGTATTAATTTAAAGAAAAAAAACGAGAATGAAATGTTCATTTGAATAAATAAATTAATCTTTTCTTTTTTATTTTTAATTAATTTATACAACTTATTAATATTGCGCAATGCTTACGTATTTGTTTTTATATGCGTAAGTGAGATGTGCATTTATTTTCTTTATTATGATTTGAATAAAATGATAAAAATTATGATTTTTACATTAATTAATTGTATTTTACCTAATTTTATTTACAGCAAAAATTGGTATTTTCTACACAATTTTTTATGGTGTTTTAGCAGCCCTAGTCGCTATTTGTATGTGGGTGTTCTTTCAGACATTAGATCCCCGAATACCAAAATGGAAATTAGATAAATCATTAATTGGAACAAATCCAGGTAAATTTATTATAAGTATTTTAAATAATTATTAATATTTTAATGTTATAACAACATTTCACCTTTTAATGACTTTTAAGTTTATTTTTAAACATTTATTTTTTTTTTTTTTTGTATGTTTTTCTTTAGTTTATGTTGTTTTGTCTTTACGAATTCTGACTTTTAATTATTGTTAGTGTCGCACATTTTTTTTAAATCTTTTATTTTATTACTTTCTTTTAATTAAACCAAAAAAAAGTAACGTTTTAATAATTGAATAACACGACATATATAATTATAAAGTATACTAATTTATTAGTGTTAACCGTGAGTTTTGTTTGAATAATTTAATTATTAACTGAAAGAAAAAATGCTTTCAGTAGAAACAACTACGATAAACATGTATTAATACTTTAAATTTTCATTTTGTTTTTATTATAATTTCTTAAAAAAATAAAACTTAATAGTATTTTAACTGGGTCAATGTTTTTGTTAACTCGCGCGCGCGATAAAAATTATAGAATTAAATTTTCTTAATAGCTGCACACATATGTTGCTATACATGTATGTACGAGTAGTTTTTATTTTTAATTGTAAAATTTAAAAAAATATATAAGTATATTTAAATTAATTGAATTGCAATAAAAATAAACAAATTATCCATATCTATAAAATATACAGCAAGAAAAAAATAATTTATAAAAGTAAAAAGCAAAATAATAAACAAGAAAATTGTTTAAATTAAATTGATGTTTAATAAAAAATCTTACGCAATTTTATTAAAATGCAAATACTGAGCCTTTTATGACGCAATATTTTTTGTATTATTATAGGATTGGGTTTCAGACCACTACCACCAGAGGAAAATGTTGAAAGTACCCTTATTTGGTATAGAGGAACCGATTATGAAAATTACAAACAATGGACAGAAGCATTAAATGATTTCTTAGCTGGTAATGTATATTAAATTGTTAAAAAAAAAAAGAAGAAAGTTTCTAACTTTTTATTTTTTAATTTTAGTTTATAAAACTCCTGGTTTAACTCCGGGTCGTGGTCAAAATATTTTCAACTGTGATTATACACAACCACCACCACCTGGCCAAGTGTGTGATGTTGACATCAAAAACTGGACACCATGTACACAGGAAAATAACTACAATTATCATCGTAGTGCTCCATGCGTATTTTTAAAATTAAATAAAATTTATGGTTGGATTCCCGAGTATTTCAATGAATCAAATGCATTGCCGGAGAATATGCCACGCGAGTTAAAGGATTATATTAAAGGAGAAGAAATTTCAACACCGCATAAGGTTTTATTTTGTTGCAATATGTTTTATAAATTCGTTTTAATCGATGTTTAAATTTAGTTAAATACAATTTGGGTATCCTGCGAAGGTGAAAATCCGGCAGATATTGAAAACATTGGACCAGTAAAGTACTTCCCAGGACGTGGATTCCCCGGTTACTTTTATCCATTTGAAAACTCTGAAGGCTATCTAAGTCCCTTAGTTGCTGTTCATTTTGAACGACCAAAACGTAATACTTATATATACACATATATTAATAAAATGTTATAATATTTATTTTATTTCAGGTGGAATTATTATCAATATTGAATGCAAAGCATGGGCACGTAATATTCATCATGACCGAAAAGAACGCATTGGTTCAGTACATTTTGAATTAATGATTGATTAATAAAATTAAAAATTTATTTTAAATAAATTTTTTCATTGTTAATAAGTTGAACAAAAAAAATATTAAATTTTGAAAATAAAGAAAACAAAAATTGATAAAAGTAATGCAAAAAAAAAATAAAATTAAAAATATAGTTCATATTAAACGCGTCATTTATATTCATTTTACTCTATAATATTATTTAGTCAAAAGACAATAATTTTCAAAGTAGTATTTAATTTAATTAAAAAAAAAGAGAATGATTAAAAAATTAGTGGAATATTATTGTAACTTATAGATATTTGTAATTCCAGCCATTATTAAAAAAAAAATCACTGAGCAAATACAAAACAAATTAATGAAGAAAGAAAAATACGAAACAATTACGAAATAAAAAGAAACTTATAAGTAAAATATTTTATATTTGTAATGAATTTAAATTATTTTATAACAAGCAGAATATAAGTAAATATAATAAACAAATATAACTATAAAAAAGAAGACATATTAACAATGTTACACGTTAATCGTATCGTAATCGTAACATAAGAACATTTTATTCATTTTAAATATATCTTTAAGTAGTCTTTTTTAATTGCTGTATTATATTAAAAAAGCATATTTTTCCCGTTTCAATTATTTTTTTTTACAGTATTAAGTAAACATAAATCCTTTTTATAATATTTGCAAAGAATTTTTTTTGCCCTTTTTAGCGTTATTTATTTAACTTTTCTTGCCTTAATCAACCTTAAATAGTTATAGCGAGCTATAAACTAACTATTATACTATCACTAGCGTTGTTAGCCAAAATACATATTATTTTCATTTTTTTTTTGTTTTTCTGCACATAATAAAGTATATAAACCAGCAATAAAAGTAAACAATTACTAATAAAAAATATTATATTTGCATTTATTATTAACATTAACGGTTACGTTTATGTTAACACTAAAGTGAATAACAACAATATTTATTAAACTCTAATAAAGTAATAAAAATGCAAATAGTTTTATTTATTTTTTCTATTTTAAATGAAAATATGTCGCCAAGTTATAATATTTCTACTTCTGCTTATTACTTTAGTATAAAAAAAACGAGAATTTTTACAGCTAATGTTTTTTACTATAAAAGTGAAGATTTTGACTTGATAAACTGTCAAAATGAAACACCTGATAAAAATTAAGTAAATAACAAAATAGAAAAAAATTTTCGTTTTCATGACATTTCATCTATCTTTACCCATAAAATTGTTATTATTTTTGTATTAATATCTATAGAGAGCACCGTTTTTTCTTTCTTTCAGTGAAGAAAATAATCTTTTTTAATAACATAAATAGGCAATCAAACATTGTCTTTGCTTTTTCGTAATGTATTAGTTAAAATCAAAATTATTTATAATTTTTGTGTCATTTTGTGTTTGTCTTTTAGCCTTACAAAATTTAAATAAAAATATATATTAAAAAAATGAATAAATAATAATATTTCTCTTGCGTCCTGGAATCATATTCCAATTAAACAAAATGTTAGAAAAAATAAAGTGTTTAAAAGTTTTTAAATAAAAAAGAAATATTATATAAAATAATTATTGTTATTATATCAACGTAATATATATATCATTCAGTAATTGTAAATAAGAAAGAAAAATAAATAATAAAGAAGAATATAAAAAATAAATAATAAACAAAAGTGCAATTTTATTAAAACGTTTTTACTATTTACCTCGTTAATTAACAGATTATTGCGATTCTTGAACTGACAATAAAAAAAAACTACTGCCATTGCGGTTTGTTGATTTTAATTAAAATAAATAAACTGTTTTACAATAAATAAAACTGTTAAATGTAAGTACATATATTATGGTACTGATATTGACCGATAACTTTTATACATATAAATTTATTACAGAAAAAATGCAATTTTTACATTTATTAAAATAATAATAATTAAAGTCTATACTAATTATTTTATTAAGAGTTTTTGCGTTATCAAAAATCAGTTCTTAACATAAAGGAGAAAATGAAAGCATGATAAATACAAAATTAAGAAAGAACTGTGTAAGCACTTTATAATCACGGTATAATATTTAAACAAAATGCATGTCGACGACCTGTTGCATGTAAAATAATTTTTCAAATTTTTCCTCAACAAGTGTCTCATAAACAACAAATATTATTTTCAGTAACAAAATCTAGAAAATGCAATAATAAAGTAATAAGTTGCCTTCCACTACAAAATTTAATTACAGCATAATATAAAAAAACGCCTTTAAAGACATTTCGGTGTACCATGCAATCGAAGATAATTAATAAAAAAAATTTAAATCAAATCATAAAGAATTTACCACTTTATATAATATCGTGGGCTTTTAATTATCTAAAAAAAATTCAAGTTTAACAAAACGCAAAATTACTCTTGAAATTTAATACTTTGCTTAATAAATTATTTTCTTAGAAAGTCATTGCAATTTTGCTTAACAAAATTTATACAAGATAAGCGGAAACAAATTATTAAACATTGATGAAACATAAATGATAGTGACTCACAGTAACGCTATCAGTGTGTAGTGGTATTTAATATTACATTTTTGCACTAAAAGACACTCAATTATACAGTGTGTTTCATAATTGAATTTATTTTTAAACAAGAGTAAATAAACGATTTTGTCATTTTATAACAGGTGTCAAGATGTTTACTGTGTTTATCAATTTTTGCACGAGTAAAATTCATAGAAAAACGTGCAAAAATAATTTATTTTAAAAATAATTAACAACTTTTAAATATTTGTTTTGTTTAAGCTATATTTTTTAAATCAATATATGTGATTATTTTCTTAATTTTTTAAGTAAAGAAACAGACATGGAAAATTTATTTATTGTTATTGTTTTATTATTTATTTTTTTATTTGGTTATTTTAACTGATAATATCAGTGCGTCAATATCTTTATTGTTTTTTTTTTATTATTATTATTATTTTGTTAATTTAGCTTTATCAATTAAATCAGAAATCGATAATTTCTTTACTGAAAAAGTCCTTATTACTTTTTGCAACATGAAATCTAAATCAAAGTGGAACGCCTAAATAAAAATCACAAGAACAAAACATGCGCTTGAATAAGTATATCATTTAAAAGGTGTGTTAATATTTTTATCATTTTTAAATAAATTATATAATTTTTATTTTTGTCATTCATTTCATCAAATCTTATCACATTATGATTTTGCTAGACGATATTGATATATGTACATGGTTTTTTTTTCTATTTTTTAATGTTTTCGTTTTAGCACAAAGCGTGTGTTTTCATTACAAAATAACGAAATAATACTGCAAAATATCTAACCTTGAGAAAATATAAAAAATTTAAACCATTTATTTGTTTAAAAGTTTAGCTAAAGTATAAAAGCCATTTCTTACTTTTATAACTAATTGAATAAGATGCTAAACAAAATTCAATTATTTATTAATTTTTTTTTTTATTTCTTATTTATTTATGTAATTTTCATGTAAATTATTTTCGATTTTTAATTGAAAAAATAATTTAATAAATAAAGTACAATTAAATATATAACATTGATCGTGACTTAGAATTATTTATTTATTATTTATATATTACTAACTAATACTTTAATAAATAAAATAGTTTAAAACTTAATGAGTAAAGTAATTAATTTTTATTGCTTTAATTAAAAAGGCTGACAATTATTAACCTTTGTGCAATTATTATATGAATATTGTTAATTATTATGATGTAAATTATACAAATATCTTAGTGTCTTATGCAAACAGATGTGCAAGAACAGAAATAGTGTCTGCGATATGTAAATACATTAAAAATATATCATTTATTTTCGTTATTTATGCATTGATCATGAAGAATATTTTTTTTATTCCAAGAAAAATAAAAAAAAAGTATATTTAAACAATCTTTTTTGAATTAAAATATTGTTGATAAATTATAATATACAGTAAGCTTTGTCGCTAGTTATGGTTAAATTTATTAAGTGGTCTCACTAATTAAGCCTCATTGTCAAAGTCACCTATATACACACCTATTGTAATTATTATATTATTTATTATAACTAAATAAACAAACAAAATAAAGAAAATATTACATTATATAGAAAAGAAAGCAAACGTAATTTATAGCAGTGATTATGTTATGAGGTCCCCAATTTAACACAATATTGCCAAATAAATATAAAAATAATAATAATTAATACAAAATTAAGTAAATATAAATATTCAATAATACGGTAAATAAACATTTTAATAAAATTAATAGATTATAGAACGACCAAACGATGCGAGAACTAAAAATAAAAACAGAAACTTAATTAGTAAATTCTATATAATTTGCTTTTTTTTATATATTTTTTTTTTTTTTGCAATATTTGCTATAAATAAAACGCGCAAAAATCTAAACCGTATTGATTGTTTGTATTATAAATAAAAAATAAGTTAAAGAAAAACTCACTAATCATCATTGAGACAATTATAATCACATCACAGTGTATAAAACTAACGAAATGATGCAAAAAAAAACCTAATAAAAATTTATATCCGCCGATAAAAAACATTTTTTATTTTTTTTTGTCTTAAAACGTTATGTAGTCATCGCATTAGTTTAATATTTAATTAAATAGATTAAATAAATTTGTTGCGATTTACATGATACAAAACCAACTCAAATTTTATTCACAAAATTAAAAATATAAACGCTGCTAAAATGTATTTTGACTTTAATTAATCAAAAATTTCAAAAAAAAAAAAAAATTGTAACAAGGAAAATAAATTGAAAATATAATTGTTTAAATTTAAAAACACTAAAAATATGTTTGTACTCTAAGGAAGAATAATGGGGATATTTGTTAATTTGTTATTTTGCCAGTGTTTATTATAATTTTATTGATTAACTTGATAAACAGTTTTTATGTTATTTATTTAAACCAAATCATATCAAAGATTAACATTAATTGTATTTTGTAAAAAAAAAAACTTTTCTATTCTAAACGTTTCTCCATAACTTCACATAGACTTAAAGTGATATTTAGACTTTATTTAATTTCGTTTTAAAAATACACAAACATTTAAAATTAAACAAACAATTTAAAAATTTGTTAATTAAAAACACTTATAAAACTAGTTTAATGTGCATTTTAGCAATCAATATTTTGCTACTATGTTTCAAAAAAAAAGTAAATTTTCATAAAAAATTAATAAATCAACACAGTAGAGAGTTGGCTAGACACTGTACATTAGGTATAATCACACATCAACAACATTTTTTTTTATTTTTTTTTTTTTTTATTTTAATTATTCAAAAATATAAAATGAACACAAAGAAACATAAAAAACAATATTAACAAGTTGTTGATAACATCTTATAATTTAATAAATAAATAAAATTAATGTATATCTATAAAGTATTCGATTAAATAAGTCAAAATATTATTTTAAAAAATCAGCGAAAACAAGAAATTATTAATTAAATATTATTGATTTCATTCTTATTACTTGTTGAAATAAAATTTAATTAATTAATAAAAAAAAACTCTGTTTAATGTAAAAAATAAATAAATATACATATATAAAGTGAGAGAAATTTTAATTTAAAAAACCAATATCATTCAAAGGCAAGAATAAATTTTTATAAAATTGGTGGCTTTTCAATTTGTTTTTGTTTTGTTATTGTTTTTTTTTAACAACAGAAATTATTTAATTAATTAAATTTGTTTTTGGTATAGAATTACCTCTTTCTGTTTTTGTTAAAGTCAATAAAAGGTAAGTTTTTTTTAAATATATTTGTTTGTTCAACATGTAACAATATTGTACGTTGTTTTAACAAAATTGTTATTATAGACTTCTGTTTTGTTTAGTTTTGAAACCATAAATTTAGAAATATTAAATTAAAAGGTTAGTTTTTTTTAAATGGTCAAGTAATAATCTTGGTAAAAGATCTTAAAAAACAGCAACAGGTACTTTAACTTAAAAGCATAGCTATAAAATACAATTAAAACAATTTTAATCTTTTTACCTGTTATAAGATATTTGATCAAAAATTTATTCTTCTTTACTTACCAAAGTCTTTATTGCAATAAAAAATTTTCATAATTGGTTATTAGCATTCTTTTATCTTTTATTTTATTTGTAATCAGGTATATTTTTGTTTTTTAAAAAGGCAATAAAAATTGAATTGTTCAATTGTCATTGATTTTATACAGATTATAATTGTTTTTATATTACCTTAGATCAGGTGTTTTATAACAATAAAAGCTATTAAAGTTTGATCATCACTGCAATTATTTTTATATAAAACAGTATTACAATCACTTAATTATGAAATTAACGTTCTATTATCAAAACAACATATGTGTTTTCACTATAATTATTCTTAAAAAAAAATATTAACTCATTGCGCTATCAGTTTAACTAAGAAAAATATTTGAAAAAAAAAAACGAACGTATCTAATGTAACTGATAACAAATTTTTTATATATTTATATAAATGTATTTAAAGTTATTATTATTATTGCTTTCAACAGTTATCAGTTTAGTTTTTTATGTAAACAAAAGTAAGAGTTCACAAATAATACTATAAAAAAAGAACTTTTGTCACTATGTAGTATAAGCCAGTATAATGCAGTGATGTATATTTTTTTAGATGGTTTTTCCTTTTATGACATAAACGTTCATCATGCAATGTGAGACTATAATGATTTTTATAAACACATAATTAAACTATTTAAATTATTTTGTTTTTTTTTTATTATATCAATATTATTACTTTTTAATTATTTCTATTAACACCACTCGAAAAGAACACACAATAGTTAACAGCAGCAAGTACAATTGAATCGTTGGTTTAAGCATAAGAAATTAACACACAACTTTAAAGTATTTGAAAAGGGCTTTCTTCATTTAAATGTGTTGCGTTTAACTTTCTCTTTAACTTGAAACCTTCGAGTTAGTGTTGTTTACCATCAATAAATAATTTATAATTATAGTACCTTGAATTTCATCAAAACTAATTTTAAAATCGACATAATTGTAGTTCATGATGTTTCTAGGTTTTATTAGTCTTTGTTTCTTATTATTATTATTATTATTATTATTATTATTATTATTATTATTATTATTATTATTTATGTTTTCTGGTTAGTAGATTAAGTCAAATTATTACCACATTTTCATCAATAACTAAATATAATAAAATTTTATACAAACAGACAAACATTTTATATTTTATTTTTTTTGTATTTTTTTAATCAACAAGTAAAAAATAAATTTTATTTTTCATTTTTATATATATATATATATATATGTACATATATTTCGTATCTATTTAGCTTATAAAATAAAAATAAAAAATAATATAAAAATAAGATTGTGTTGGGTATTTGAAATAAAACGCATTTCGTTAGACTTGAAAAAAAAAGAAAATAGCATACATTTAGTGGTGAACAGAAACGAAAACATTTTCAGTCGTTTTGAAAACTTCGGAGGAAAAGCAGTTGAATAAAATAAATTAAAATTATATTTTATTCAAAAATCCTCGAAGTTTATTTAAATAAATTATTTATTTTATTAACTTGTAATTAAATTAACTAAAAAAGATCAAGTTTTAACGATCGAGTGTATTATTTTTATTTTTAAAGTAAGTTAACTTGCTCGACGTTGTCTAAGGATTGCTTTATTTTATTATTTAATTCAAATTTTACTGATCGAACAACAAGTGATTTTAAAATTCCTAAAGTTTAATTTGTGAAAATAAGTTGTTTGTTTGTTTTTTATTTTTAATTCGGTTTTCTACGATTTTATTTCTTTTTTATTAATAAAAAATGTGAAATCGTTAAAATGTTGCAATTTTATTTGTTTTTTAATTTTTTTGTTATGAATATTTCCCAAAATAAAATACTAACGAGAAAATGAAACAAATATTTTCTCATTTTTATTTTTTTTCGTTATATTAAAAGACAAATTCTGTGAAAGATTTTTATGAATTTTATATTTTTAAGATTTAAATTTAAGAAAATTAAAAAAAATAAAACTGTGTGTACAATTTCGCTAAGTGTTAATATTAAAAATTGTTGAGTTTTACAAAATTAAATTTTTTAAATATTTAATTACTTCTCGTATTAAACAATTAATATTTTACTCTTTTTACTGTCGAAAAAAAAATGTTTTTTTCCTTCATAATATTCATGCGATATCATTTTTCCCAATTAGTGATAATTATATAAAAGGCCGTCCAAGTGTCATTTAATAATAAAAATAATTAAACAAAATATTTTTATAGAATTAAAAAAATGTATTTCTTATTTTTTTTTTTTTACTTTTGCTTAAGTTTCTTGATGTTGAATTTTATTTAAAATAAATTTTAATTTTTAACAAATTTAAAGTAATTATTAAAAATATATTAAATAATGAGAAATCCTTCGTTAAAAACATCTAAATATGTTTATTATCAAATACATTTTTTATACACTTATTATTAAAAAGCTTAGAACTTGTTTTACCTACAATAAACAAGTTATACCTTTGTAACTAGTTATACATGCACGGGAAATTCCGTTAATGTCTTATTATGTAAAACCTATTTATTTTATTTAATTTATAAAATGTAATAGATAAAAAAAAAATGAATTATTAATTTTTTATTTTACTGGTTTTAATTTTACCTCTATTAACATTAAGGCATATTTAAAAATTTATTTTGATTTATTTAATGCAAAAAGAAGGAATTTACAAATGATGCTTCTTCAACTTTACAAATCAAAAATATTAATAATATAAATAATAAATAAAAATAGTTGGAAATTGCTTAATTTATTCATTAAAAAAAATTTTTCTGACATTAATTAACAGAAGAACTATTTTAATGACGATTAAATTAAAAAAGTGCTTAATTTAAAAATAAAAATAAAATAAAACAACAAAGAAAGTAATTTTTTATTGTCAATTACACTTTGAGACAGTATTTTACAAAATTGTATTTTGTCTTTGGTAATACATAGTCTCAAAATTATTACCTACAATTACCTGGAAATTTAGTAACATTTTTACAATTTAAAAAAAATAATAATAAAAATATAGTATATACAATAAAACCCTTGACGGGATTTCTCTGTTGTGTAAAATACGAAATAGTATCTTTAAAAACAGTTAATTATATATATTTCTAAAGTAAATTGCACTATTAAAACTCAAAATGCACTTAAAAACTCATTTTAAAATTTTATTTGCAAACAATAAGAAAATAAAACCTATAAAACTTATAATTGCAAACAATATTATCACTATGAAAAGGAAATAAGCTATAAAAAAGCAACAAAAAATTTAAAAAAGAAAACAATTAAAAACCTCGTTTTAAGTTGAAAAAACATTTTTACTAGCCAAAAAATTTCACTAATTAAATTAACCAAAACGAAAAATGTCTTTATTTTGTGAATTTCAAATTAATAAAGAAACAATTTTTTTTATCTAGTCGAATTATTCAAGTCTTAAATAAAATAAGTCACTTAGAAAATTATACAAATGTATAAAAAATAAACACAATTTTAGCAAAAAGTTTTTGTTAATTAAAATAAAAATTCTAACTCTAGTATTTTTTTTGTTAATTAATAGATAAAAGTCTTAACGTACTTAATAGGCAATTAGTAGTAATTAAATTTAAAAAAAAATGAAAGACAAAATTGTTGAAGCAAATGGCACAACGGTGACTACTTATGAATTTCCATATATGAGAAAACCGCCAGAGAAAAAGACACTTTGTGAACAGATATATAATTCAAAAAAAGGAAAAGTATTTGGAAGAACACCATCTAGTTGGGGTGAGTTTTTTCTCTTTATTTTTTATGAAAAGAAAGGAACACCGAAGATTTAGTAGTCTTTAAGCAGTAACTAAGCAAATAGGAACACCCAGAGACAAGTGTATAAATTATTATAATGAGTGTTTTTTAAAGTAAAAAATAAAAAACGGTTACTTTACCTTGTCTATAATAACTAAAAATACAAATTTAAACATAAATTGTAGTTTAAGTATTAAAAAGTCTAAAAATATTTCTATTTTTTTTTTAGAATTAATTTATGATTTTTATTTGTTTAATTCAGAAATTAAAGAACTCCTACACATCTTATTTATTCTCTCGTCTATGATTTATGATTTTTATAAAATTTTAACGTATTTTTTGTTTGTTGTTGCAATTTTTATGCTTAATTTAAAAAAAAAATCTACGATTCTATTAGCAGGAAAATATACTTTCAGCAATAAACGTATATTTGTAAAATTAAAAATTATGAATAACCTAATAGTGAAGATATTTTAAACAATATAGACTTAAAGTTGATTAATACGCTACGAAACGAATGCAACATGTGAAAAAAATAAATACCTGCATGCCAACAGCACTTAATTTAAAACCAAAATACATTTTTTTTTTGCTATTTATTACTGAATTACAATTAATTAGAATATATTTGTTTTATTTAATTTTTTTTTATAACACAAATTTTATCAGTAGAAACTGTACACAACGACAACAATAACAAAAAAGCTAAAACTGTTATCAATTTTTAAAATATCTGATAAATATTTGTTATTTACACACCAAGTAATAATTTTATTTTATTTAACTTCAATATTATATTTGCGATTACAATTATAACAAACATATGTAAATTATTTTATAGATTACATTTATCGTGTTTTTTATATCGTGTTTTAAGGAACTCATATATAAGCAATTTTAAATTTTGTAATTTCATTAATAAATTTTTACATTTGGTCAAGCCTTTTTATTTTTATAATATATTTCCATCATTAATAATTAATAAATATTTTTTATATTTGATTTATATTTGAATCGAATCAGTGTTGTCTATATTCAAAACATGCACTAATACTAATTCTAATAATTTTTTAATTATATTTATTGCAATTATTTATTTTACTTAAAAGGCTCATAGTAACAAAAAGTTTTCTGATACTATTAATTCATTAATAAAACATGAAAATTCAATTTGAATAAAAACGATAGAGTAAGCTATATTTTATAAATAAAAACAACGTGAACGACGCGCAAACAAAGAGCTCATCTCGCGCAACAGTTCATATAGTTACTTCTATACATAATAAAAGGTAAAGTAATAGGTAAAATAATAATCATAATAATAATTGTTGTTATTAATACAATTTATCATGAATGTCAAAATAGAAAATTAAAATATCTATTAAATTTATGACGAAAGATACAGACAAATAGCTATTAAGCTGATTAAAAAGTTAAATAAACAACAACAACCATAGCAAAAAATAAAAATTGTTTGCTTATTATAGTATGACCGTGTAGAAAGTACGTGTGCCCTTCTTTAAACATAAAAAATATTTTTTTTTTTTAATACAATTTATCAAGTAATTATTCATTATTTTGTGCTTTTAATTTACTTTCAGCGAAAATATGCCTATTCTATTTATGCTTTTATATTGTGCTAGCAGCATTATTCACAATATGTATGCAAACTTTATTTTTATCATTAAGTGATGGTTATCCAAAGTGGCAGTTGGATGAATCTTTAATAGGTATGCAAAAAAAGCAATTGTTTTTTTTAATTAAAATGTTAATAAAACACAATTTTGTTACAGGAACAAATCCAGGTTTAGGTTTTCGTCCAATATCTGAAAAAACCGAGCAAGGATCATTAATCTGGTATAAAGGTTCAGATAAAGGTAGCATTGACTCCTGGGTTAAACTTATTGACGAATTTTTACAACGTAATTATTTTTGAAATGATTAAATAAATAATTGATAAATTTACTATGATAATTATTTTATGTAGCATACCATGATCACTCAAAATTACCTGGTGGCGGTAAAAATCAAGTCATCTGTAGTTTTGATACACCACCACCGCCGGGTAAGGTTTGTGCAGTTGAAGTGAAAAATTTTGGTGAATGCTCATCGGAAAAAGGTTATAGTTATAATCGATCATCACCATGTATCTTTTTGAAATTGAATCGAGTAATAATTTTAATGCAATAACGAAAATCAATTTATTTAATCAATTATATGAATTTTTAGATTTTTAATTGGGTGCCCGATTTTTACGATGATGTGAATACGTTACCTGAAGAAATGCCGCTTCATCTAAAGGAACACATTTTAAGTTTAGAATCGCACAAGGTAAATAAACTCTAATTAATAAAATTTTATCAAAACAGAAAAATTATTTTCTATTTGTCTCGCTGTTATTTTGACAGGCAGTCAGATAAGATAACTTTTTTATAAGGCGGAAAAGTCAAAACAATTTGTCTATCAAATTAACAAATCTAGTTGAAACAAGAATTTTTCTTTTGTTTTACTTTTTCATTTGCTTAAATTTTATGTTTTTATTACTTTACCGCTTTTTTATTTATGTTTGCTACATAAATATTGGTTTTCTGTCTAATAAACGAATTTTCTCTTTTACTATTTTCAGAGAAAACAAATCTGGATTAGCTGTCAAGGTGAAAATTCTGCGGATAGAGAAGCTCTTGGTGAAATAGAATATTATCCAGCACAAGGTTTTCGATCTTACTATTATCCATTTACTAATACACCTGGTTACTTAAGTCCTATAGTTGCTGTTCGTTTTGCACGTCCTTCTTGTAAGTTTATTTATGTTATTGAAAAAGTATTTTTATTATTAATTGAATTTTAATTTTAGTAAATCGTCTTATTAACATCGAATGTCGTGCATGGGCGAAGAATATAATTTACCAAGGTGGACGAGACCGAAAAGGATCAGTACATTTCGAATTGATGATTGATTAATTTTGCATTTTACCAAAACATCGCAACACTGTAAAAGATAATACAAAGATGTAAAGCAAGAAAAAGTTAATTTAAATTTTAAATATCATTGTTACCTCCACTTGTACATATTATTTATTATAAATTTTCATTATTTTATGTTTTGTTATTAAAATAGTAATGTTTTTCTTTATTGGCAAATAAATTTTTCTTTAAAAAAAAATTAAATTAAATAATAAAAAGTAAATAAAAAATAATTCCTCCTATATGCAAGAGAGTTGAATATGATTTGTTTGCTTGTAAATGATAACAAATCATAATAATGTTTCTATAAACAAAACAAATTAAAAACAAAAATTGTCTCATTAAAATCATATTTTCAAAGATAAGAATGATGAAAGAACCATTTAATAAATTAATAATTTATTTTATTATTTTTTCATTGTTTACGCTTGTCTTAATCGTTAGAAAAACACACACACACACACAATTATTATAAATTAAATTATTTTTTAAATATATTACGAATACAAAACTTAGTAAAAGTTTTTTTTTTGTAATTTTAATTATTTATTAATTTTTATTAAAATAAAATTATTATTTTTCATTCATAAACCTTTATTTGGATTTTTGTTGTAGTATCACTAGGCATATTTTTCGCCCATGCCTGGCATATTAAAATTACAGCTATATTACCTGGAAACGGTAAATATATAATTTTAGTAAAATATAAAATGAAATTGTCACAAAGATTCGACAAGAACAAAAACCTACTTGTTATATTATTAATTTGTACAGCGACAATGGGTGATAAATATGGTTTACCTTTTCTATATGGAAAATAGTTTTTTATTGGTAAACCAGAATGTGGATAGTAAGATATATTTCCAATATGATAGTCATCCATTGAACGATATCCAGTACACCATATCCATATGAAATCATCCTAATAGATAAAATTAAAAAAAAAATAAAACAATATCTAAAATACTAGTCCAATATCCATGTGCCAATAAAGATGCTTTCTATTTAATAAAAATTTTATAAGCAAAGTACCTACACCTTTTATTCCATGTATTGTCTTTTTAAGACTTTTTGGCATCATTTCTGGTAAATTATTTTTTTTATATGGTACTGGCACCCAATCTACAATCTTTATTTTAATTAGTATTTTACTTTATTAATAAATAATAATCTTTGAAATATTTTACAAACCCTATTTAATCTGATATAAATACACGGTTTCGAGTCTTTTTTATAACCATACGGTTCTTTTCCACACGGTCCTAGTGTTGTAAAATCAAATTTACAATTTTTTACATTACTTTTATTTTTCATACAATCATCGTACAGTAAATTATTTATTTTTATATAATCTATAATTATGTTTAAATATTTACTCCATAATACATAAATATAATAATCAATACAATTGTACCTTTAAATTTTTTTTTTATTATATTATTATAAAAATCTTTATATTTTTCATTTCCTAATATTATATTTTCACTTTCTAATGATACTGGTTGTGCCGAAATTCCTGAACAAAAACTATTTATTGTTTTACTCAAAATGATTATTTATCAATATAAATAATTTTATTAAAACAAAAAAAAAAAATGTTTTACCCATTTTATCTTTTTCCATTAATGAATTTAGTTTGCTTAATTCTGGTCGCTCGCCATATAAAATCATATATAAAACGATATAACTTAGTCCTATTGTTGTTAAAACCACTAATAAGAAAAACAATAGATAAAATGCAAAATATGACCCTAAAGATAATGCATACAAAAAATTAATAAAGAATCAAATTAAATTTGTTTATTTTAAATTAACTTACCCCAATCATTAAGTGTTTTGCCACAAATTGTTTTATGATCATTATTATAAATAAAATGCCAGCATGACACACACTTTGCACTACATGAAGCGAAACAATATTTGCTTCTTTGTCTTCTTGTCGTTGCATCTACTAAATTTAATTCCATTAGTTATTTTTATAAAAATAACAAAATAAAAGTTTATTTATTGTTTATTTATAAAATTTGATTAATCAATTTTGACGTTATTTGCAATGCAATTTTGTTAAATAAAATATTCTTTTTGATTAAAATTTTTTTAAAGAAAATTGCAGTAACTTTTTTCAGTTAATCATTATTAATTAATTTTATTGTTTTAAAAATTAACAATATAAATTTAATCGGTATTAAATAATAACAACAAAAACATTATGCAACATTGGTATGTCTGCAGAAGAATATTTTCAAAAAAAATCATATTGTCAATATAGTAATGAACTGGTTTGAAAATAAAAATAAAAATTAAAAAACAATACTGCATATCTTTTGCATATTCTCGCCATTAATGCTAAAAATTTACAGTTCTATTTTTATGGACTATTTCTCATGTCGACAAAGATAATAAAAATATGAATTCAACTTTTGTAAAGTTCTATGCACCTAGTAAGATAACCTAATTTATACCCGATAAATTAAATGCATCACGGACCATAGAAATTGTTGTCTCTAAACAACAATAATCAGTATTATATATACTAACCAATAGACGATATTTATTTTATGGAAAAGCTTTTTAAGCTTCAGTATTTTTAATAACGCTGTTAATTACTGACAATAAATACTAAATACAAATTAGAAAATTGCTTAATTTTCATTAGTTAAATGAAAAAAAAAACAATTATTATCGTGTTGGTTTTAAATGTAAATGACGCAATTATAAATATATACTTATACACACCTTTATCCCTTCACCGTGTTTGTTTATCACTGTTTTTATATATTTATTTTGTATTTTGTTTATTTTTAAATTTGCATAATTTATTACCAACTCCTACTCATCAAATGAAGTTTTTATTTCATTCTAATGAATGATTATTTATAAAATTAATTTACAATTTAGTAATTATATATTATATATAAATTATTTTCAATGAAAAATTTAATAAAATACGCAAATTTATTTGGCAATAACATTCAATTTAATTTTTTTTTTTTTAACATTTTTTAATATATATTTTAAAATCATTTTATATAATTAATTTCTTTATTAAGAAAAAACTAATTATATGCAATGTTTAACAAACAAAAATAAATTTTATTGATGTGCAAAAAGTAAAAAACATAACAATTTAGGAAATTCTAACTAAATTTTGTTGTCTTAAAGCTTTAATTGTTTTTGTTAATTCTTCACAATTAAGTAAAAGTATTTCACTTAATTATTGGAAACATTTTAAATGTATGTAAATTATTTATAAGTGGAATATTTGTTAAATAAATTCATTGGAATATTTGTAATTAAATAAATAAAATATATTATGTTGAAAATAAATAGTCTATGCACTCCATTTTTCTGTTTCCCGGTACATTCTATTTATATTATCTTGTAACATTTTTTCTTGATCTACAATTAAGAATTAAACGAAAATTAAAAGGTATTTAACAAATAAATAAAATATGTAAAAACCTTTATTTAAATTCGCTATAGTGCATTGTTTTCGTAAAAACTCCATGCACATATCTCTGCTTAGACCAAACGCATGCATATTACAACTGAAAGTACTAATAAAGAAAAAAAATTTAAAATTAAAAACAGTTAATCTTTTATTTAAAATGTTATCTAACCCTAGTTGTCCAAAGGTTATATTTTGTTGAAATTTTTGATCTTCACGTAACAACATTAAACTATCACTATTATCTTGTCCGGATATAATTGATGACAATAAATCACAATCAGCATCATCGTTTAATGGCTTTCCTAAAGATTTGCCATTTATTGTTGTCGGTGTAACCGGACGATGAGCTCGTTCACATTGAAGTGCATCGAAAAAGGCAGCATTCCAAAAACGCAAAGAATGCCAAATTGGTTGCTCACGCAAATATGTATATAAATATTCACGATAAGGTTCACAGCCAGGAACATCAACTGATAAAAATAAAAATTCATTACAAAAAAAATTATTTGTTTTATAAAATTACCTTCATGGTAAAAAGTAAAACACATATTCATTAAATTTTTAGCCGGTGTAAAATCATCACTTTCACCACACTCAAATAATACTATTGCAAAATATTGAACAAGCGAATAAAATGTTGTTTCATTAACACGCTTCGTATAAACACGTTGAGCGTTTATCAAACGAGCGAACCACAGACGACCCGTTTCAGTCTTTAAATAAAAATCAAAAATGATAAACTTAATAGTTAAAATAAAATAGTTTATTTAACTAATACCCTAGACAATTTTCCAAATTCTGCTTTTAATTCTAATGTTATGGAAGCACTATTCTCAAATAGTACAGAGACGAATTGCTTCATAAATTGTAGCACAGTTTCTTCAGTTTGACTATCAAGACTTATTGACGAGGCCCAGGATGGAACCGAGTTTTGGGATTCTAAAAAAAATTAAATATATTAATAAAATAAAACCAAAAATTAAGTTTATTTTTATTTTTTTTGTTATCTAACCGGATCTTATCCATAATCCTAAATCTGACTCTAAGCTCGTAGTTGAAACATAAGGCTCATTATCACTTGTTGTCGAACAACTTGTAACCGTTTCTATGCAAGATACATTGAAATCGTAAATGTTTAGTTTATATTTAATTTATTTAAGAGAAATATTGACAAAGTACCACCTTTTTGTTTACAACCTGTTAAATGATCACCAATGACGTTACTGGGGGATATTGCAATTTCAACAGATGTTGTTTTATTAATTCCGAATTCAACTCCAGTTGGTGTTACTGGTGTTTTTGTGCTTTTTGCTATATCACATGATTTTTTATTAGCTTCAATAAAATTTACATATTCACTATTACTATCTGAACTACTACTGTTTGACATAACTTTATTATTATTCTTTGCACAAGTCTCATTGTTTGTATTTGCTGCTCCTATATAAATTTCAGTATGTTATTTAGAATTTTCTACTTTAATAGATTATACATATATTATATTTTTATTTTTTAATCTTACGAATGATAAATTTTGGTTGTCGATATCGTCCCGAGAGTATTTCCTCGTGTGCACGTCTTTCTTTAACACGTCTAGTCTCGAAATCTATTAAATCATCGTCTAGCGTTTCACCTAAATCATTATACAAATAATTTTTGCAAAAATGTTTGTTTTTTTATTTGTTTTACCAGTACTTTTTGATTGTTCTGAGTTTTGTGATAATTTTGATTTTTTCTCCAATGCACTCTCTGTCTCTGATGAGCTTAAGCTCAATGCCGCATCTAGCTGTTTATATGAAAAAACAAATAAATATAATTAATAATATTTTATTATGCTTAAAAATTATACTATAAATAGAAACCTTATTTGAAAATTCGGTAATTAAATCATTACTGTTACCAAGTACTTCCAAAAATTTTGTTTTTATTAGACTCGGTGTACGTCCCATTAAGCTTCTTATTTTTCTTATATCAACTTCTGGCTTCTGTTGTTGACTTTGATTTCCAATATCAACCATATTCAAAATAGTTTAATTTTATCTGTTTTTTTTTTGCTTTAAAATGTTTTACCGATATTTAATAAAAATAATAATAATAATACAAAATTACAATGGAATTTCATTCGTAACATTGTACTGTATTGGAAATGTCATCAATCTTTAAAAAATAGAAATAAATCATTTTATTACTATTTATATTTATTACTATTTATTTATAAATATTTTATTTTTATTAAAATAGCAAAATTAAAATAATTTTAATCAAATTTTTAACAAAATACACAAAAATGGTAACAAACTATACAGCAACACTTTAAAAACAAATTAAAATAAGTTCACTATCGACTTTACTATATTATTTACTTTTTTATTTAATTATTGTGAAATAAATTTGTTATCAACATGCATAAAAAAAATTAATTTATTTAAATTTAAATTAAAGTAAAAAACAATAAATAAACAAAAATTTTAACATATTTGTTGTGGTTTACGGTTGATTATTTAATTCTTTTTAATTTTTTATTTTATTTCTTCTTCTTTTTTTTTTACTTTTTCTAAATAAATGATCTAGTTTAGTATTTCAGAAGTTAAATTTTCTCGTCAATGATATTTGAGGTTTCAAGAAATACTAACCTACAATACGTTTTTATTTTTAATTTGTTTGCTTCTCTGCGACGATTACTCTGACTGCCATTTCTACGTCACACTCATTTACTGATTGCAGCATTATTTTTTGTTTTAAGTTATTATAAGGGACATCCACATATGTAATTTCTATAAATATACAAATTGTTATTTTTTTACAACCAATTCTCTTTCGCTCATTTATTATACTGATTTTCATTTAGAAAACAATTTAGAAATGGTTTCATGTTTTCATAAAAGAACTTATTTGTGAAAGAAAATTCCATTTATTTGTATAAATTCTATGTTACCATGGCACATTGCAGAAACATAAAGTCTCTTTTGCTACAGTTTAACAGATAATACGAAAATTTTATTATTTCATTGCATTAAGAGAAGAGAATATTTATAGGAAGAAAAGCAAGCAGATACAATCAGAGGAAAGTGGAAAATCAATAAATGGGAAACGAAAAAACATTGAAATAAATCTACTTTATACCAAAAGTACGACACAACCACAAAGTATAAACAACAAAAATCACCTACATGCTCATTTTATAATTATGAGTTTTTAAATTTACCTACATACAGACTATTTACCACCTACCACAAATGCACACAGTCATAAATAACACCTCGTAAATATTAAAAATCATCTTCTTCAATGAATTTAATTCGCGCGTAAAAGTTTTATATATTTTAACCACTCAAAAGGAAAATTTAAAGTGGTTTAATCTTATAATTTGCTGCAAATATTATTTATTTTTTAATTATTATTTTACTTAATTTTATTGTAATACAAATAACATTGATAAAATAAAGCACAAATTAAACAAAATAAAAAATAATTTATTCATCACATAGATTATCATTATTACGCGTCTATCATTAACACTCAAGAGTTATTAATTAATTTAAAAATATAAAAAAAATCTTGTCACATTTTAATATATTATTAGGACCAAAATAGTTTTCGGCTATTTTTATTTATTTTTTTATATTTTTAATAATATTTTGCATACATAAATTATACAAAACTCAAGAAAAACAAAAATTGTTAAATACACGTTTAGAGATTTATTTATTAAACTCATATATAAAATGAAGCAAAATAAATAATAAATTTCTAATAATTTTTATAACATTTTCGACAACTTGTATAATTTTCATTTTAATTTAGAATTTGTAATAATAATTTACATATGTAAATGTATGTAAACGTTTGAGTATTGTTAAATTATATTATTAAAAACAGGATGTTAATGAAATAACTTATTAAAGATTATTGTTTCTTTATTAAACACATTGTTACGAATTTTAGGGGCGGCAGTTTAATTAAAAGGTTTGCTCATAAAAATAATTTTTCTTTACATATTTATTTTTTATCTTAGATATACAGCTTCTTTAAGTTTTAATTTATTATTTTCGAATGAAATGCTAAGTAAAGTAGCAAGTATAGATATGCTAAAATAAGCCTTAACATGATTCATAAGAATTTAAGTTGTATTAATAGGAAAATGTTATTCAAGCTTTTTATGTAAAAGAAAAATATAACAGAATATTAAAATAAAACTGATGATAGAAAATTATTAAACATCTTGTAAAATGGTAAAATCTGGCAAAATATCAAAAAAAAAAAAAAAGAGAAGAAAAAACCCACCGAAAAAAAAATCAAAAATCCTAATAATAGAAAAATTATATGTGTGAAGCCGATAAACCGAGAAAATAAAATAAAAAAGAATTTTTTTCAAAAAAAAAAAAAAACTTTTTTCCGGTATTTACTCTTGGAGATTTTTTTGTGTTTTTTTTTTCAGTTTTAAAGTAAATGATCGAAATTAACTTTTCATTTGCTTTATGTAATTGTTAGTTGAACACGTTGTATTTATATTTTATGATGGGAAAATAAGGTATCATTTAAATAATTCACAATTTTCCGTGATAATTTTATGATAAAGATAGTTTAAGACGTATTATTTGTATACATGAGTTTGTGTTTAATAAAACAATCGCAACCTTTCAATACACTTAATATTATTAAATTCATTTGAAACACTTTTAAAAATATTCTTAAAACTTATAAACGTAAAATATAACCACAGATTTAAACCTGTTTAAGTGTCTTTAAATAAAGAAAATTCTCTTAGCATATTAAACTATTAAGCTCTTCGTGTAATAAACTGGCTGCTCCATCGCAAATTTTAAACAACAATCAAATACAAATAAAATGTTTTATATAATTTTTAGTTGAAAACGCGAGAAAATATTTTTAAGAAAAACTTTTCAGTTGAGTTCGATGTTTGATTCTAAGTGAATCGTGCGTGCGCGTTAAAAGTAATTTTTTTTTATTTTCCATTTTTTTGTTTTAGTACATTTATTCGGTCTACCTGAGTAAATAATTGGTATTTGTGATTTTGAATTTACTGTAAAAAAAATTATATGTGATTATTAATTTTGCAAATAAGAATAATTTTTTATCAAATTTTTCACTAAAATAGATTTAACTTAAGTAATGCAAAGTATTATTATATTAATTAAGTTTATCCCGGGTTAGACAGAAAGAGAGAAATTCTAATGTGTGTTTTTACTGAAAATATTTTTTTGTTTTATATAAATAGAAAAAAAAATAATAACGAGGAAAAGAAAGTTATTTTGCTTTTATTTTTTTTTTTTTTTTTGCATAATTAAATTTATCGGCCACACTGTGCTGTACTGGAATTTTGATTAAAAATAAGTTTTCTCGTGTTTGTAGAAAGTTCTGAATACTGTTGTTTTTTTTTTATAATTTTAATTAATTTATTTTTTTTTCACTTCATAATATATTATAAATAAACGAGTCATAACGACATACGTTGATGTAAAATTATTAACGAAATGTTATAATGCACAAACTATGACAACTATTTTTAGCGAATTATTTTTGTAAACTAAACAGTTTGTCTATTTAATGCGTTCACATAAAAAAATATTTATTTTTAGGATATGTTGTAAGAGTAAGATTTAGTTATTTTTTGTTACAAATACTTTTCCGTATTATGATTGTTATTTTTGTTGTTGATAAATAAACTAATTGAGATTTTGAGTTAAAATTTTCTCTGCATTTAAGCAAATATTTTCTTTACTTATTAATTATTTATTGACTTGACCGAATTATTTTTTATTAATTGGTTTAATTAGTATTTTATTTAAATTATTTTTATAGAAATCACATGGCATGAAACCAACAACAAATGGTAATACTGCGATGTCGGGTTTTCGCAGCACACGAACTATGCCACAATGGCTGGTATGTTTGTTTTAAAATAAACTAAATAAACCTTAATGATCAACAAACACAAAAAATAATTTTTTTTTAAAGTATTATGAAAATACCAATCTTTGTGTTATGTTATTAATTGTTCTTTTCTGTGAACTAATTTCTATTTTGATTTATATGTTTGTTTGTGTTGTAAATTGTTAGACGGAAAATGATAATAAGAATGGAGGACTCTCCGCACCACCTCCGCCACCTGGAAAAGATAATCGGTCATTACCAGCATTACCACCAAAAAAACTTCCAATCGATCCTGATTATGAAGTAATTGAATTTGGTGGCCAACAATATTCTAATTCGCCACCGCCAATACCATCGAAATCAGCTGGTAAAGAGAAAAAAATTTTTATTTCTGTTAAACCATTTCTAGTTTTACTTTCTTTAAATAATAATTTAGAAATCAAAAAAACAATAAAATGTGAATTGTGTGGATCATCAGCGCCAACTGTTAAATGTGAAAATTGTGATCAACATTTATTTTGTGCATCCTGTGATGATATGTACCATCGCCATCCAAAGCGACAAACACATTTACGCAAGGTGATAAAATAGATTATTTTTCATTATGTATAATTAGACTTAAAACATAAATTGGCTTGACTGTTTTAGATAATTGATAATAATCAACAACATGATAAACCACCCTTACCACCAAAAGGTGAAGGAACCTCGGCACCGGTCCCACCACCAAGACGAAAAGGCCGCAATATTCGTCTTCCTACTCCAATGCTACCAAGAAAGGATCAGGTACGCCATACATGCACCATTAATTAAACAAACATACAATTAAATGAAAAAAAAAACGAAAAAGTTTGGATTTTCTATAAAAAAATAAGAATAAATTTTTAATTATGCAAGAATTGCGAAATTATCGCAAATAATTATTAAACTTTAATTTAATTTTTTTTATTAATTAACTGCTTCATTCCAAAGTACAAAATTTTTATTAAAGGAAAATCTATAATTTACTTTGGATCTGTTTTGTCATTATTATTTTTAAAAAATTTGCCGAATATTTTTACTCATTTTTTTAATTAATCTTTTAGTTTCAATAAATTTTTTTTTGCCACATCTCAAATACATTGTTGTAACTATGTATAAAATACTAATAAACAAATTTATATTATATTTGTTCTTTAAATTGAAATAATAATAATAAAAATATTAAAATCACATATTAATATAAATTTTGTGTATATACGCTTATAAATATATATTTATATATGTGTGTTTAAATTTAATTAAATATATACATATAATCAAAGAATAAATATTTTACATTCACTCTTAATTTTTTCCTTTAATTTTAATTTAATTTTTATTATTCAAAACTTTTATTTGTTATTGAATTTCAAAACATGAAAAGAATTTTTATTTTTAATTTGCTAATAAAAATATATAAAGTATCCACTGGTGAGATAATTGAGGTTCTGTATATAGGTTAGCAATACACCAATAATACAACAGCAGCAACAAGAGCAACAATTTCACCAACAACAGATTCTGCAACAGCAGAGATTACAGCAACAGCAGCAGGAACATCAACAAATGCCACAAAGACCACAACCACCGCCAAGTCCATCGTTGTCCTTACGAGAACGCATGGGCTCGCTACGACGTATGGTCAATCTTGGTTCAAGGCCTTTACCAGACACACCGAAAGATAAAAAAAATAATGGTAAGCATTTATTGTAAATTAGCTCATATATTTAAAAATCTCATATTTTTAGAAAAAAATAATTCTACAATGGACTTATCATCAAAAAACAGAGTATTAGATGATAAACAAAGGTCTGCTTTTGATAATATTAGAAAAGCACCATCATTAGCAATGGAGAAAATTCAAAGCAGTACAACTGCTACATTAGATCGAATGACATTGCTGCAGCAACGTTATCGGCAGCATCAAGAAACAATGAGAAATGATCCAGATCGTATGAGACGTCCCAGTACTATGTCTAACTTTGATGATGTTCAGGTTAGTAATAATAAAAACAAAAAATTAAAATTAAATATTAATTTAAAAAAATTTAGTCCAATGCGTCAACTGGGTCAAATCAGTGGAACTCTACATTAACTCGAAACCGATCTTCAAGTATAGCTTCGGCTAATATGATGCAACCATCGAATACAATACAAAGACCTTATTACCCTTCAGATGGTCTCAACGCTATGCGACAACAACATCCTCCACAGCAAGTATTTAATAGTCGATCACCAAACCGAACCATTAGTGCTTCTGTAGCGGACTTAAATCAAATAGGAATGAATTCACCTCAGCAACCAATGTGGTACCAGCAACAAATGCAACAAGTTAGTATGATTATTTTTAAATAATTGTTTTAATTTAAATTTGCTTTTATAAAAAAGGCTCAATCGATGGCGCAGCTGAATTGCATGAATTGTAAAAATCATACACCTCAACAGTGGAATCAACAACAACAACAACAACCCCAACAATGGTTTGATAATCAACGCACTACAATGAATGGTTCGAATATGAGTTTGAATATGCCACCACAGGGGTATTATCCACATTCACATGATATTAATCATGCTCCACCACCAGTTTGGATGAACGCTTGGCCAACGCCTGCACCAATGTATCCTTATCCTATTGGACTCATGCCAATGATGAATACAGGTAAATAACATGTAAATATTAACCTTAATTAAAAATGAAATAATTTTTTTTTATAGTTGCGGCATCACCTCTTCCTCGTGTAAGATCGCATTCGAGGCCGCATTCACGTGCGGGATCACCAGCGCTAAGCCTTAAATCAAAAAAATCTGTAATGTCAAATCGCAATGTTCGGAGACCCAGCTATACAAAAGAATTAACCGATGATGAAGACTCTGATATTGAATCCGATGATGAACGATTACGTTATCGAGGGCGAAAGGAAAACTTTAAACAAAAAGCATCAATTAACCGGCGGCAAAATCGCTTATCGTCTGATCAAAATAGTTTTGAAATTGAAAATGATACTCCTGAAAGTGATTTTACACACGATATATCTAGTCCGATTAGAAACGAAACAATTAGAAGCACTAAAGACAGACGCGAAGGATCACTAACTAGATCCATTAATAATGAACCAATAAACCATCACAATATTCAAAAAGATCAGCATACACAAGCCAAATTAAATAAAATTGAAAATGAAAATATAGAAATAACATTTATTCAAGAAAGTAGTCACGAAGAAGGTAAAAATAAGAAGCAACAAAATATTGCAAAAGTCAGCGAATTTGATAAAAATCAAAAAGAATGTAGTAAAGAGCAAATAAAGCAAAACACCCAAAAGCTCCATAAGCCAAATACTATTAAATCAAATGTATCTATTGAGCACCAAATAGAAACACCTAGAGTTAAAGAGACAATTTCAAATGTTGGTAAAAATATGTCTTTAAATGAACCTGTGGCTGGTAGTAGCAAGAAAGGTGAAATTCATGATGACATAGGCCCTATAGGTCCTCCGGCTGCTGCTCCAAATGTTGAATGGGAGTGTGAATTTTGTACATTTGTTAATGAAGCCAATACTAAAATATGCGCCATTTGTTGCAAAACTATATCTACGCCGAGTCCACAAGAAAATGTTGAAGAAAGAAAGCAAAGTAACATTGATGATCAAATTGATAAGAGATTAGTTAATGCTGGGAAAACTACATCAAATGCGGAAGATGATACAGATGACAGCCGCAAGAAGAAAGGTAGGAATAGAAAAATTTCCTTTTGGCCAGGCACGAAATCCAAGTAATTCTAATTTCCAATATTAGATTTGTTTATTCATTGTATATTTTAAAATAATTAACACTTTTAGAATTTGTTTTTTAATAATTATTCAAGCTAAATAATCAGAAATTATTATTAGGGCATAACTAAATTCTTGTTGTTCTATGTTATGTTACGGATTGTTAATTTTATATAAATTTTAATATAAATTAAATAATCTTTGACAATTTTCGTAAAAATTCCTATAATGGACTTATACATAATGTAAATGGTAATACATATTTATCCAAACAGTTGTTTTTTGTAACTTTGAGTTTTTTTTAAATAATCATTATTATTATGTGTTTATTCGTATAAATAAAGATTTTGTCAGAATAAAAACCTTAGTTTTTTCTTTTATTGCAGACGAATTCGATCAAATATTTGAACCGAGTTTCCTTGTTGATTCAGAAGATAAGAAGGTAATTCATAATGAAAAACATATTTCTGTTCAATATACACAAGAAGAGGAATTTGAAAATACTGAAGTAGCAGATGAACTGATAGATGATTTTCAAAACAATAAAATTAATTCTGTTACTCAAAAAAATGAAGATTTAGCATCAGCGGCGACTTTAAAATCGTCAGAAGACATTAAAAAAGAAAAAAGTTCTTTTCCAATAAATAGCAACTTAAAAGATACTAGTCCAATGCCTACAAAAAACACATCAGTTGCACTTAGCCCAATGCTAAGTAAAAATAGTTCAACTGGAAATAACCAATCTCCCAATAAGGAAGAATCGATAACAACTAGTTCATCACCAAGTATAATTGAAACATTGGAATTAAAATTAGGTACAATTGATGATAATTCGATAAATAAAACTTTATCAACATCAACAACAAGTGATTGGTGGTTAGCAAATAGTGATGATGGAAAATCTGACAAATTAGAGACAATTTCTACAAAAAGTTCAACAATTACAAAGAAAGTTTCCACAGGTTGTGGACCATCACCACCAAGGGAAGTTGAAATCAAAACTCAACCAGTTAAGAAATCTTGCACAATTTCGACAGGAACATCACCTCCACCACAAAGTATATCAACCCAGGTAACAGTGTGTTTTAAAGAATCCTTAAAAAAATACTGATCTGTTATTAAATATATTTCATTAGACATATGAAACAATTAATATAAAAGATCACGAATCAGTACAATCCACTCGTTCAAATAAAAAAGCATTAAGAAGATCACATTCTTTGGCTACTAACACAACACCAGTACATTTAGATCCTGATATGCATGATTCAAGATACGGAAGCAGGCTTAGTTTTTCAAGTGATACACAAGTTAGTAAATTTAAACTTATAAACTTAGCAAAATGTAAATTTAATACTTTTATTGATAATCAACGAATCATTCATTTTGAGAATCCTTTCCAGAGTTTACCACCAACTCCTCCCAGAGAAGTCAGTCCACATAATAGTAAATATAAACAGAATTATCATCCAGATGAAATTCGAACACATTTAGATCAGGCACGATTACCTGATGGAATTTATAATGGACCATCTTATAAAGGCTATGGCGATCGTTACCGAAGTTTTATAGATCTACATCGACCAGATATGTACTGGTCATCCCGTAGATCTTCTTTTATTGATCTCCACCAACAACATCAAAGGGTTACGTATAATTATTAAACTATATTACGAAATTACTATTATATGTACTATGTTTTTAATTAATCTAAAAAGATTTTTTTCAGTAATAACATTTTCGCCCATGCGTAATAATCTTTATTTATATTAATTTAGTTTCAAATTTAATTCTATTGACAACAATGATTTGAGATGTTTTTTCTAAATTTACTAATTCCAAACTTTTCGAATTTTTTAAATTGTGTTTTTATTTAAATGTATTTTTGTTGCGTCCTTAAATTTTACAAAAATGTCAATAACACTAAAAAATAAAATTATAGGGCCAGCGCTCTGAATCCCAACCTCCTGATTCTTTATTTTCAATGCATGACTTTAAAACACAATCACGTGATGTTAGCAATCACGGAATGGAATTACTTAAACTATTAAGGGTAAATTTTTTACTATTGCGAATAATGATATTAATATTATATACTACATTTATAAAAAATATTTTATTAATAATTAAGTTTTCGAATTATTAGGAAGCAGAAAAATATAAATTTACTGCTGAAGAATTACAAGCTGCACTTTCACATTGCGGAAACACAAATCCGGTAACATGGTTACGTGATAATTGGATAAAACTTATTGATACCGTTCAAACGTTGGCCACTAAGTATGGCCACGAGCGCAGAGAAAATACAATTGGCACAATATCAGCTATTGAAGCTCGTGAAGCATTGCGTGTACATAAAGGAAATGTATGGCATGCTGTAACAGAGTGTATCGAGCAAAGACAAAAAAAGTACAATGAAATTGCACTGCGTGGTAATTATGCTCGAGAAGATATTGTAACGTCATTGACGGCGAATCACGGTAATATGGAATTAGCATTAATTGAATTGGGTAAAACACAATTGAAACCGTTTTTAATGCGTATTTGGGGACCACCTTCCGGAAGAGATAACGAAAGTGGTAACTTAGTTTCCCAGCAAAATGAGGGGCATGTCAATTATGGTACACTGACGAATTTTAAAACCTTTTTTAATTTTTTTTTAATACTTTTTGATCTAATTGCAGGTGATATGAGATACGCTCAAGATTACTACAAGACAAATATTGCGGATAAAAATATTGATATTGATTCTTTGAATTTAAGTTCATATAATGCGGTGAGTCCATTTTCAAATAATAGTTATCTTAATACTGATGACCATAATGGTCCATATGATGCTGGACCGAACGTAAGTGCCCCGTCACATTCAAACTCTAATTTATTACGCGAAATTGAGGCGTTAATAGGAAATATGGAGCAAAAACAATCCAAAAGTAGTTCAAATATGATGAAAAACATTGAATCTTTATTGGGTGAACTTTTAATTAAACAATCCAGACCCCAGTCGGTACTATCTGATTTCTCAAATGAAAGAATAAACCAAAAAAGTCCAATTATAATGCATAAAAGCAATGGTATTAATATACAAAACCCCTCAGCTAGCAAAGAAGATGTAAAGTTATTTGTAACAAAACATATTCAAGATATCGTTCCAGATTTGGTGAATCAAATTGAAAAGGAACTTATTGATGATAATGAAAACGAAATTCAGTATATTGATCTGAATGCTGAAAAACAGTTATTGAATTACCCCACATCTCCGGATGATAACAATATTTTTCGTGACACAAATAATAATAAAAATGATGATGTTATCTATATAATACCAAACTTAAGTGAAAATGATGTAAAACCTGATAATTTATCAAACGTAGATAATAGCTTCTCAGTTTTTAATAAAGTTATTAATTATGATAAAATTGACGATAACTTTGATATTGTAGAAGCTAAAAATAATGAATTACAAAAAAATTACAATAATATAATTTTACCTGAAAATATTTCGCAAACTATGCTACTAGAAAAACAAATTATTCCGATGAAATCACAAACAACAGATCATATTGTCTTGAGTACTAACAAAGACAAAACTGAAATACAGTCGTTAAACAATCAAAATCTAGATTCAATAATCATTAATAGTTCAATGCCCATTGACCAAAATAAAACACAGAATAACGACACATTTAATACGCAAAATAATAACACCTCAACAAATAAAACACAAAGCAAACAAATTTTTACCTTAGATGATATAACAGATAATGTAATTATTCCAATTGGTCCAGTTAATAATATATGGGAAGAAAAAACTATTGACGAAAAAATAGACCCTTCGAAGGTTCAACTTATGAGTATCACAGGAGCACAGCGTAAATCATCACGAATTCCAGTTAAGAAAAATAAATTTAAAGTAAAATCAAAAAATCAGATAACACCTTCATCCTCAATTGAAAAATCGGATCAAGATGAGCAGAGTATGCCAAGTACGTCATCAGACATCAAAGCTACATACATAAGTCAAGAAGTTGTAAACCCTAAAAACGAAAATGTTAATGTTAATAATAAAGAACCTTCCATAAAAACTAGTTCAACTAGCATAATACTTAAATCCAATGTAGCTAAGCCCAATAAAATCACAAAAAAACCATCAACAGTAACCAAAAATTCAACACAATCAGATAATAAAAAAGTACCAGCCTCTTCAGGTACAAGAAAGCTGTCTGTTTCCTACACAGAGATTGAGGAACCGATTTTAAAAACTTCTGAGACAGCACCAATTACTCATATCGATGTTAAAAAAACGGATACTGAAATTTTAAAAAATGTTGAAACTGCGAAAAATAAAGCAAAAAAATATTCAACTCATGAGATATCAGAACTGCAAATAATCCTTAATAATTCTGAAGAGCAGGTACGACCTATTATTGGAAATCTGAGCCTTAGTGAAAATCAAACAATTACTGAGCCAATTAATAAAATTGCTCCTTCAGACCAAGTATTAGATAATGACCAGAATTACGAAATTACTAGCAAGCAAGTAAATTACGCGACAGAGAGTGTTTCTGAAGATAACGAACGAAGTGAAATAGATTTTATAGAAAATATCATTAATAGTGAGACAGAAGTTGAAAGTCAAAAAGCTAATATATCTACGGTGGAAAATAATCATGTAAATAATTCCTCACTAGCCTCTTCTAGTTTGAGTACATTTTCTTCAGCTCAATCAACAGAAAATATTTCATCTTCTAATTCCAGTGTTACTGAAACTCCTAAAGATAATCCAATTACAGTAAATAAACAACAGCAGAACCTTTCTGAGTTAGTAGAAGATACACAAAGAATAATTAAGCAAATGAAAGATGAAATAGCTTCAGATATTGCTTCATTTGTATCTGATGAAGAGTATTCAGATGAATACGATTCATACTCAGGCAGTTGGTATGATGAAGAAATAGAAAATGAAGAGGAATATGAAGATGAGTATGAGGATGAAACTGAAGAAGATGATAATTACGCTGATGTAGAAGAAGCTGAGGATGGTGAAGAATGGACTGATAATTATGATGAAGAAAATTCTGAATATCGTGAGGATGAAATTGAAAGTAGTTTTGAGACAACAAAAGCGAGGAGTGAGGATCGTGAAAAAACTGTTTTAATTAATTCTGAATTAATTGAAAATAATCCAATAGTTAGTAATAATAGAGAAGTTATTAAACAACCAAATGCGCCTAATGTAGACTCTTCTTTGATCTTTGATAAATCTGAAGCAGATAGCAACAGAATTGACTTTATTATAGATACAGCAATTACATTAGAACACCCAACAGTTGAAATGGTGCAGGAAGTAACTTTACCTAATGCAACCGAAGCTTCTTTAGAAGAAAATATAAACGCAGAAGAATTATTAAATAATGTGAAAGAAATTATGGAAGAAGAAAACTCCGAATCAAATGAAGATAGTGTGATATCTGCCTCTATTACTCTACAATACACAATATCAACCATGACGTTTCCCTCACCCACATTATCACCACAAGA
This sequence comes from Ptychoptera contaminata, assembly GCA_963942525.1. Taxonomy (NCBI): domain Eukaryota; kingdom Metazoa; phylum Arthropoda; class Insecta; order Diptera; family Ptychopteridae; genus Ptychoptera; species Ptychoptera contaminata. The sequence goes on along the minus strand of OZ012636.1, from coordinate 24,335,322 downwards.
TGTGTTATTACAAGTTTCTTCAGAGGTGCCTAGTGCAGCTACTCTTGAAAACAGTCCACATGAAATTCAAGACGATAATAATATTATTGATAATACAAATAATACAGACAATTTAAACATAGAAAATTTAAATATAATGAACACAATGCAACCTACAGAGCTTAAATTAAACAATAAAGAAGAAACATTAAATAATATACCAGACGTAATCAAAAATTTTCCGATTTCTTTGGATAATCCTAAAACTGATTTAAATGAAACAGTTATAACTTCAGAAGTTTCTTCTACAAAAACAAAAAAAAACTCTGCTTTATCACAAAAACCAAATCGCAAAAAATCATTACCTGGACCTTTTGGAACTTTAAAGTTAAACACAGTTAATACAATTCAACAAAAATTCTTAAATCAAGTAGCCAAGGAAAATGAGCCGTCTCAGTTATCAAAGGTCAAAACGCTAAAAGTTAGTAAGCTACCAAAAACGGTAATTCCCAAAACTGGAAAAACGGAAACATTGTCACTAGCTAATAAAATAACAAAATTTTTAAAACCTAACACGTCAAAATCCATTCAAAACAATGGAATTATTGAAACCCCAAAAGTTGAACCAAGCGTTTCTCATAAAATTCCTAAGAAAAAATATATTGAAACGTGCTTTAGTGATGACTATCAAACCACAGACGATGAGGACGAGAAAACAAAAAATAAAAATAAAAATTTACCAATTAAAACACCGACTAATGAAAAAATTATTTTAACTGAACAAGAGCCAGAAATGCCTGAAGTAAGTCAGGAGTTTTTCAAACAATTTTTTTTCCCTTATAATTTCGTTAAATACTATCAAAATTATTATCTTTCTATTTAATACCCAAAATATTAAATAAATTCTCTTGGTATTAAAGAATAAATTTTATATTAATAGAGACAAGCACGTAGATTTTTAGCGGAGGGGCTTGTACAAACTATTGCAAAAGCTGAGCTAGCTGTAGCTCTGATTTTATTGAATTTTGATCAAGAGTCGGCAGTGTGGGCATCAAATCAATGTAGCGGAGTTGATGAGGCAATTTCTTTGTTGCAACAAGAATGTGAATTGTGTGCGGAAAAATATCCATTAAACGAAATGGTCTCCATGTTAAAATGCAATCATCGGTGCTGCAAGGGATGCGCCAAAAATTATTTCACAATACAAGTATGTAAAAAATAGTTTAAATATAAAATTTGAATAAATAAATTCAACGAAGCCACTGTATAAAGGTAACAGATCGTAGCATTGGTGATTGTGTTTGCCCATTTTGTAAAATACCAGAATTGCATGGCACAGATGTAAATGAGGATGAGGTTTTAGAATACTTTTCGAATTTGGACATATTTTTAAAAAGTATTTTAGATGACGAAGTTCATGAACTTTTCCAAAGAAAACTTCGTGACCGTACATTGCTACAAGATCCAAATTTCAAGTGGTGTGTTCAGGTAATTAAAAAGAAATTATTTTAACTTTTTTTCGTGTTTTTAATTTTCAGTAATTTAAATCTTTAAAATAGTGTTCTTCTGGATTCTTTGCTCGACCGCGTCAAAAACGACTAATTTGTCCTGACTGTGGATCTGTCACCTGTGCTTTTTGCAGAAAAACTGTAACTAAGAACAAAACTTCAATTTATTATAAGGTTTAAAAGAACCTTTGATTTCAGTGGGAGAAACAGCATGAGGGAATACCATGTGAAAAGTTTGCTGAATGGAAGGACTCAAATGATCCTGATAAGCAACTCGAGGGAGTCTCTAAACATTTACAATTACATGGTATAGACTGTCCTAAATGTAAATTTAAATATGCACTTGCTAGGTATTTGTATAATTCTTTAAAGGAAGCCAAATATTTATTTGATAATTTTTTAATAGGGGTGGTTGTATGCATTTTACTTGCACTCAATGCAAATTTGAGTTTTGTTATGGTTGTGGCAAGCCATTTATGATGGGTGCAAAATGTACTGTGTCACCATATTGTGCAAAATTGGGATTACATTCCCACCATCCCAGGAACTGTCTTTTTTATTTAAGAGATAAGGAACCTCGAGAATTACAAAAACTATTAAAAGTAAAATTAAATTAGTGTCTAAAGCAAAAGTGATAACAATTTTTTTTCAGATGCACAAGGTTGATTACGATACAGAGCCTCATGATGATGTAGGAATTGAACAAAACGATGGTGCAAAGGCAGTGCTTAAATGTCCAATACCTTTACAAAAAGAAACGCCTACCGGACTAGTAGATGCTATATGCAATGGTGAAGTTCCAGATGGCTATGCTGGACTTTGCAGGTAAATAGAATTACTACTATTTTATTCATATCCATTTATGTTTCACAAAGTAATTGAATAAGCAACATTTCAATCATTTCTAAATACATATATATAAACAATAAATATATATAACAATAAAAACCCCATTCAATGAAATTTCAATGAAAAATAATTCCAGACATCATTACGTTGAATATTTATGTAATTTAATACGCAATAATTCGATCGACAGTATAAATATATTGTCCGCTGATGATTTAGAAATTGTTGTTCGTCGAGAAAATAAACGCATGCCACCACGCCCCTCTGGCATGGTCGATGGCATTTATAAAACATATTTGTTTCAGGTGAGACATTTAAATTAAAAGAGCATGAGTTATCTAAGAGTGTGTTTTTTCTTCTCTGGGGTTGTTACAGACAGCACTACGTTGAATACTTAGTTAGTGAAGTAGCAAAAGCAAATGTCGACCCTCTACCGATACTTGATTTAACAGATTGCGTTCAAGAATTACGTAGACGCGGTATTGCATTACCAGAAAGAGGGCCATGGGATACAGATGAAATCTATCGTGGAATGTGTCAAAAGGTTAGATATAATTTACATTATTAATCATTCTAATTAAGTGCCTTGTCCTAACAATTGTGTAAAATAAAAGAAACTGAACTAATATTTTAACATTTCTATTGTATTTGAAATTAATCCCACTACTCGTTCCCGTGTAAATAAGTAAGTAGCTAATTTTAAAACAAGTTTGTAAATAAAAAAGTGTAAATAAGTTTAAATATTTGTTTTTACATTATTTTTTTAAAACAAAATTCTACTTTGCAGATTGTCCAGGACCAAATACCACTTAATTAATAATATTTATCTAATTACAAAGGAAAAGAAGGGTGTTTATTTGGATATGACGATATATCATTGTTAATAATTTAATAAATAAATAAAATGTTTTAATTTAATGTAATAAAAATCATTTTAACAATTTTTGTAGTTTATTTTTACTTTCACTGTCCTGTTTAACATTTGTTTGCAGTAGTGCCGCCAAATGTAAAATACTGTTTTTCTTTTTATTCGATATCTTGGCTAAAATTGGAACATTTATTTTTTGGTTTTGTTGTGTTTTATTCTTCTGTTTAAATGGTTCCACCATGTTTTTATGCTTTGTTTTCATCACTTTATTCGATAATAATTTTCGGTTCGTATTTTTTTGCTGGACAGAATTTTGTGGTTTTTTTAGATTAACTTTTACATCAATTGATGGTTTAGCTAGTGCATTTATTTTGACAACATTCACTGATTTATTTATGTTTTTTCTTTTAATTTTATGTAAGTTTTCTAAATTCATTTTGCTTGTATTTTTGCAAACTGTACAACAAATGATCTATAATTTTAAATATTTGTTATTTAACTATTTAGTTATTTTTATAATTAATTTATACTTACTAATTTATTATTATTTTTTCGTTTCTTACTTTTAGCTTTTAATTTTTTTGTAATATTGATTTTCTTTTTTTTAACGGAAGAAATTTTAACATCACAAAAACCATCCTGCCATGGTGAAGAACATTTCATACACATATACGATCTTAAATTATCACTGTTGGCAATCGTATCAAGACGTCGGTATCTATTCCTAAAATTATTAATTTTCTTTAAAATATTTTAAAAATTTTGAAGCAAATAAATTACAAACCTATAATAAGATTTTAACAAAGCTAATGAATGATTTGTTGGTATAATCACCCCAGCCATTTTTTTAACAAAGTTAATTTGAGTTGTTGCCATTAGTAATTAGAATAATAAAATAATAGTGCAATAAAACTGACAAAACGACACAATTTACATAGTTCGCAATTTATTTAAATAAAATTAAAGTGATTTTGGCATGTTATAGATTTGACATTAAACATAAACATAACCATGGATTTAGAATTTTAAAAAGTATGTTTTTATATAAATCAAGTCGATAAAGAAGTTTGATACATTATTTGAACCGGTATATAATGTAATTTATGTAATAATATAATTTATATATATAATTACAATTAGTATAATTTATATAGGAAAATTTCGATATAAAAAAATTCGATCAAAGCAATATTCGATTAAAGCAAAATTCGATTAAAGCAACCACGATAAAAGAAACTTGTTTGTTTCTTAATTTCGTTAAAGTAAACTTTAAAATTAAAAGGATAGTTTATGCCTAGGTGATAATCGCGCTACACCACACCACCACCACAACTACAGTAAAATTCAATATAAGACATTCTGTGAAACTATAATTTTAAAAAAGTGCCCTATGTCGAAAATGTTGCTTGACTAATGGTTCTATTTTTTGTACACCTTACTTATAAATAAATAAATAAATAAATAAATATAAACTAGGGTGCAATATTATTTTAAAAAAGTAGCCTACATCGAGAATTTTGCTTATATCGAAATTTAACTGTAAACATAATTTTAAGAATCACAAATAAAAAAAAACATGGATTTTAAGAATATAATGTAATATATATTATATTAAAATGAACATATATTTATAACTTAATTTTTTTGATGTCTTCCATGCGAAAGTCAACTCTGAAAAATTACAAAAATTTAAAATAAAATGAAATCTTAAAATTAGTAAACTATTACCTCAAGGCTAAAATAACTCTTATTTCCTGTGGAGTTAGCCTCCAAGATGTTGCTTCACCACGTTCTGATGTATCCCAGTAATCTGCAAGTTCTGATATCTAAACAAGACATAATATTATAAAATATTATAATTAATAATTTATTCAAATGCAAACCTTGTCTAAATTCAAAATAGTTGCAATTTGTGTCAGCCTGGTTAATTTATCTCTAACTGACCATGACGTTGCACTTGCTAAATATGATCCTAATGTTCTAACTTCGCTATCAAACAAAATTCCACCCAACTAAAATAAATTTTTAAAAAATAATTAAAGGTGAACCAAAAATTTTATAAGAAAATAAGTTACTCTATTGAATTTGCATTTTTTTACAGAGCGTTCTAGTCGAATACAAACATCAGCAGCCAAAATACCAACTAGAATGTCATAATTTCTCGTACTCAATACGTGTTTAAATGTGTTTAACAAGGAATCAACTTGTTTTATTAAAGATTGAACAAACGTTTCTCCTGCTTCGTAATTTAATAATTCATCCTAACAAAATACGTTAATTAATAAAAAATACAATTATTTTATTTTACATACTTCATTCAATTCATGATTAAATGATAGAAATTGATCAACCCATGTATGTAACCTTGGTTTTATTACACTACTACGTATTTGCTGCATCCCGAAATCAACTAAAGCTTTTAAAGAATCGGCAACTGATTTTAAGCCAGACAAACAACTTTCTAAAATATCATTTTCTCTCGGTTTCATTGCTGGAAAGGTACAACGAATTTCTTCTTGTATGGTTTTCCATAGTGTCTCTATGTATTCAACCGACATATCAGCATTGTTTATGTGGATCTGAAGGAAATATAAATTATTTATTGTACTTGAACATCTTAATAATTTTAAAATTACAATGAAATTCGAACGAGCTTGTTCTGTATCATTCGTTTGGATTCTTCCATTTTGTAAAGTATTTTGAAATGCACTGTAAGCTTGAGCTAAATCTATAAAACCAGAAGGATATCCAGACTTTAACGGGCTTCTTAATGCATTTAAATAATCGCTCTCGAAACAAGTAGCAGCATTATTTATAACAGCACAAATTCCATCTAAAGACAATGTCGAAATTGAACGTCTGATACATTTTTTGATGATGAAAAATATATCATCGACCATACTAGAACATTGCTGTGCTGTTTCAAATGTGTCTAACGATATAGCCTTAAGAACGCTTTCTTCCATAAAATACCTTCAAATACAAATATGAATATACATAAATTTATGTTTGTTAAATGTAACTTAAACATTACCTTTCAAATAGTAAATACATTCCAAGAATTTCTTGCATTTGCCTAGCTAGTCCAGACTTTTGAAGCATGACTTCGAATGTTTGTAATTGTTCCTTTTTTTGATCTTCTTCCAAAGAACTATTTTCTAAATCTCCCTAAAATAAATAAATTCTTTAATTTTTCTGCTTTCAATATGTTTCACAAAACTCACATGAATTCGCTTTTTAAGAAATTTTATATAAAGTTCTGCTCTTGAATGCATTAATGTTATTTCTCCGATTAACATATCAATATCTTTTGGATTCAATTTATCAACTGAGCTACCGGATGGCTTACGATAATGACTGTAAGTATTAGTTGTACTTCCGGCTTTTTTAATATAATCATTTATTTGTTGTATTTTTCTATCGATTTGTCTAACTTTTCGGAAATCCATTATTAAGCTTTTTATCTGTAATTTATTTTGATTAAGATTCAGAAGTAATTTAATTGATTGATGTAAGGATTTACCTCTTGGTCACATTCTTCTTGTAATATATTAACCATAGAAATTAAGTTACCTGGATGGTAATAGGTATCAATAATTGGTTGATTGACTTCAATAACTCTGGCAATATTTTCAAATAAAACCATTAATGTATCGGCAAAGGCTACTGGAGTTCTTTTTTCCGCTCGGGCTATATCCATGGAAACTTTTAACTCCTTTTGAGCTTTTATATCAAGCTATACATGAAAAAATAATACAGTTATTTTTTATGCAATGGAAATATACTCAAAAAACATGCCTTTGAACAAATATAAGTAAGGAAATATTTTATCCCTTCACTATTCATCCCTAATAGCGGAAAGATTTTAAAAAATCGTTCAACAGATGCAAGATCATCTTTTTTAACAGCTTCTTCAAATTTTTGTGTAACAATTTGTCTGTAAAATTTAATTGAATAAAAAAATGTATATTATATATTTAAATACAAAATTTTAGCTAAATATGTTATTTGTTTATTTACCTTAATTGCTTTGTTGCTTCCTCCAAAGTATTAAACGCTTGACTAACTGATATAACCGAATCTGAAACATCATTTGCCGTTCTTTGAAGCAGTTTTAAATCCATAGCAAGAAATCGATTAACATGACCGGCACCTGGTTATCATATATGCAATTAAATAAAAATTTAAATATTTTTAAAATTTCTTCTCTTACCTTTTTCAAAGTCTTCATCTTTAATAGCGGTTATTACACCTTGACTACACAGTTGGAGATCAATCAAATCGTGCACTCTTTGCTGACATTCAGATACTCTACCCTTTTCATTAAAAATTTAAAAAATACAATTATTTTAGCTGTAGAAAAACATACAAAATATTTCAAAATGTTTACCCTTGCTTCATCTAAACGACGAACTTTTGCGCTGACTTTTTCAGCTAAAACTGCAGTGTGGCATATCATATCACTCAACTGGATAGAATCGGTGTTAACAGAAGATAAATTTGTAAGAGCTTGAGGAATATTCCTCATTTTACTCTCAATATTACATTGATTATGTAAAATTTCCTGTAATCGTTTATCAATTTCTGCCTAAAAGATTTTAATTAAATTAGCAAACAAACCAAATATTGTTAACTAGAATCACCTCTTTTTCTCTTAAATCATTACATATTTGCATCGAATCTGTATTATTAAGTTTTTCAATTAAATCAAATGAATGTTGAATTTCCATTTTTACTTTTATAAATTTTTTATAAATAAAAACATTCTTCTTTTATACAATAAAAAAGAATTGTTGACGTATTACACAAATAGAAACGTCAATGTCAAAATAAAGTATGAGTGTACTATAATTATAAACAAATCATATGATCACCCTGCCTTTTCCGTAAAATGCCGGCAAAATATATAAACATCTATAAACTAATCGGTTCAGTTCATGATGCTATAAAAATTGTTAAAAACGAGATAAAAACGAAAAATAGAAAAAAAAACTTCTGTGACGTTTCAATTCGCCTATTCAGCTGAGCAATGTCTTTCTATCCAACAAATTATTTTGCAATATCAAAATAATTAAAAACGAAGAAAAAGAAAAATCTATTAACAAAAATGTGTATATTGTGCAAAAAGTGAAAAATTTTATAATACCAAAATTAATAATCAGTGTAAATGTAAATAATACTGCAAATATAAAATAAAAACATTATAATCTATGTCAATCCACATAGGTTTGACATTTACTACAATAACTCACGTAGTAATTAGGAAAATACATAATTAATAAAGTACAGTAAAATTAAAAGTGTGTATGTTATAAAAAAGAAGATTCAACCACTAATTAGTTAATTTAATAACATATAAATAAGTATAATATAAAGATGAAAAAAATATTTTCAAAATTTGAAAAGAATGAAAAAATTGAAACAGCTAATAAGGAAAGTAATAACTATGTCGGCAAAGGATTTGTGGTTGGGCGAGTATCTGTCACTGTTGAGGATATCCTTGCTGAAGGTAAATTATTATATACATTTATTAACATGTGTATTACTACTATTTAAAGATACAATTATGTTTTATTACGATTTTAAATTTTTTAAAGACAATGGAAACTTGGTTAAAAAAAATATATATCAAATAAAGTACTAATAGAAGAAACGCAAAATGTGTATGGGAATTTTTTCATTCTTTAAAGTATTCTTCGTTGTTTTACATTAAATATATACGTGATGTTTCAGCAGCTATTATATATAATATATTCCCTATATATAACAATGTAGATAATTGCAAACATAAGTTTTAATTTTAAATATTATCTTTAATCATTGAAATATTATATTATTAAAATATTTTTTTTTTCATTTCTTCTGTTCTTCTTGGTTTTTAATATTTAATGATAAACAGTTTTCTAACACATTTAATATTTCTTTTTTTTTCATTCTTTCTATGTAATCATTTTGCGTAATAATGTACAAATAAAATATTCATACAATAAAGTATATTGCTCTATACATAACAATAAACAGTATATAACAATAAACAGAATACATAAGTTAAGTCATTTTAATGATAAGTCACATTTAATTGATAAAATAAAAGTATTTAACTTATTTATTTATTAATATAACATATGAATTATTTTTTATATAAAAACGTTATTTATAAACAAATTAATCACTTATATTTACAGGTGGATTTGCGATGGTTTTTCTTGTTAAAGCAAACAACGGAACAAGATATGCGCTTAAAAGAATGTATGTAAATAATGAGCATGATCTTAATGTAGCCAAAAGAGAAATACAAATTGCGGTAAATATAATTTAATTTTTTTTTTTTCATTCATACAATAAAAATTATAAATCAATTATAGAAAAAAAGCATAAAAATATATTTATATCTCTTATACATTTTCGTTATTTACAGAGTAATTTAAACGGACATAAAAATATTATAGGTTATATTGATTCAAGTATAACTCCAACTGGCAATGGAGTATATGAAGTTTTATTATTAATGCCATATTGCAAAAGTCATATGCTTGCTATTATGAATACTAGGTAAATATTTATTAAATTAAAGATATAAATAAATAAATATAAATAATACTACAACACAAAAAAAAAAATCAATAGATTGCAATGGGGATTTACTGAACAAGAAGTACTTCAAATATTTTGTGATGTTTCTGAAGCTGTGTCCAGATTACACCATTGTCAAACACCAATTATTCATCGTGATATTAAAATTGAAAATATTTTACTTAATGAAAATGGAAATTTTGTATTATGCGATTTTGGTTCAGCAACAGCAAAAGTATTAAATCCAAATACTCATGGTGTATCAAATGTAGAAGAAGAAATTAAAAAATATACAACATTATCGTATCGGTCACCAGAAATGATTGATTTATATGCAGGAAAGAATATAACCACAAAAGCTGATATATGGGCATTAGGCTGCTTATTATATAAATTATGTTTTTTTAATTTGCCCTTTGGTGAAAGTACATTAGCTATACAAAGTGGAAATTTCACAATACCAGATAATTCAAAATACTCAAAAGGAGTACATCAATTAATTCGATATATGTTAGAAACTGATATGGATTTACGACCAAATATATATCAAGTGAGTGAAATTGCTTTCAAGTTGATTGGTAAAGATAATCCTGTACAAAATTTATATGTAAGTATATTAAAAAAAAAGATATATAAGTGAATTTTGTAAAAATTATTCTGCTGAAAATTTTTAATAGAAACTACCACAACCGATATTGGAAAATATTCCTGTGCCACCTTTTGAGTCTGAAACCAAACGGTCAACAAGTAGTGCTGGTGTTAAAGGAGCTATTAAGACCACACTACCGATTGTTGAGAGTGGAACAAGTGTTGCTCCACGTCAACGGCCAAAACCAAGCGCACAAGCTGGTCCTCCTGGGCACTTGCCAATTGGTTTACCTCCAAGTCCATCGCCAAGAAACACAATCTCTTCACCTATTCCATCATCTGAAACACCACAAATAAATCAGCAATCGCAAATTAATCAAAATGAGCAACCAAATATTAGTTATGCTGTTACAACACCAGAGCCTTTTATTGCACAATTTAATGCAAATTTTCCGCCAGTACCTGCTCCTGCTACAACGACTTTATCGACATCAATTGTGCCTGTTCAACAACAACATTCTTTAATCCAACAACAATCAACTGTTGTAGCAAAGGATGATAATGAAAAATCAAATACTTTAGATAGTTTGTTTCAATCTAATTATCCTGATCCATTTAGGGAGTCTACAGAACCTGGTGTTCAACCAGATAGTCTTAATCTGTTCAATAATCCAGATCCAAATCCGTTGCATCAATCTGATAGTCCATTAGAAACTACTGGATCAAATAGTTTCATAAGTCAAGCACTTTGTGGCACACCCACTAAAACAACTCAACTTTTAGTGCAACAAAAAGGAGGACATCGTAGAAATATGAGTGATACATCAGCTTTCAACAAGTAATATAATTTTTAAATAATCATATACACGTTGAACATTTTTAATATTTAACAGAGTATATGCATCAGAAACAACACAATTTCTGGCACCTTATGAAGTTTCTAATAAAAATAATCGCGGTGAAACATCGCCAAGTGTTGCGACAACGTGTGCTGTTGGATATTTATCTGAACAAAGCGTCGTTACTTCAAATATGAATATTTCATCGGCAACAAGACCTATGCAATTGGCTGTTAGTGTATCTAGTTCAGAATTATCAAAAGACACTTCGGCTGGCAATATGTCAGTTACAAAAGATATTTCCACATGGAATCCGTTTGAAGATCCTACACCTTTTAGTCAAATGACAGAAGATCATATTTTTGGTGCAGAATTTGATAAAATACGTGAAGGTAGTCAAACTAGTAAGTTTCATATTCCATTATTTTTTCATTTTTTTTTTTCTTGTGTTAAAATCTAATTTTGTGTTTAAAGGTATTACAAAAGTTTTAACACCCCCTGAGCAAAACGAGGTATCTAATGTTACATCTGTTACAAACACAACGACATCAACAGATGATGATCCCTTTGGACAGGCACCATTTAGTTTACCACCAGCACTGCGTGAACGAGGTTCAATCAAGAAAACCGGAGGTAAAGCATGAACAAAATAATTGTAGATATATTAAATATATTACCTATTTGTAGATTAAAAAACAATATACATTATATATGGATACTAAAACAGTTATTTTAAATAAAAACTATAAACAAGCTAAACGAAATTATAAAAGTTCGACAATTACATATTTCTTTCTTTAATATCCTAAATATTTGTCTTATTAATTGTAAACACCATAGTTTTGTGTTTTTTTTTTTAAATTAAGTTAGATTAAAAAAAAATAAAAAGAATGTCAAATTTTCGAACTTTTATTAATAATCCTGAAAAAATAATTCAATTAAAGTATATAAAAAACATGTTACAATAATCTCGTTTAGAAAACAAACACTAATAGTAGAGAGAATTAAAGTGTTTGTATTTTTTTCCATTTTAATAAATATGCAAATTAAGTTATTATAATAATGATATGAAAAAAAAAATTAAATTAAAAATAACAAAAATAATAATAGCAAAACAAGTTTAAAGTAATTATAATCATGTTGTAAAAAGAGGGTGTGTTGATTTTTTTTTATATCATATTTCGGATTATATTTAATTAGATAATTTCGTAATGGTTTTTTTTTTGTTTATTTTTCTCGTATTATGAATAAAATATATTTAAATCTAGTCAAAAAAAATAAAAAAAGAATGAAAGAATAAAGTAATACAACATAATTAATTAACTAAACATAATACAATGTGTTGTTTTATGTTCCGTTATGATTCTTTTTTAAATATTATTAATTTTTTCTTTGTGTTTATAAGCTGTACATATTAATTGGTTTTAATGGTTAAAACAAAAAAAAAATTCTTAGTCAAATTAATTTAATTAATGAATTTTGTCCTATTTTAAACTTAAAGCGTTTTTGCTTCATTAAATAATTACTGTAAAGGGATTTATACAATTCAACATTTTTACGTTCTTATTTCATTTTCTAAGCTTTAATTTGACTTTCCTTAACGTTTATATGTTTTTTATTACATTATTTTTCTTTTCTGAATTAGAAACATGGAATTAATTAAGTTAATACAGAAGTTAAATTTAAGGATTATAATTAAAAGTTAATAGAAAAATAATTATATTTAAATAAAATATTTTATTGAACATTGTCCATTCCAATGTTTTTCTGTGTGAGAAATAGATAAATCAATTGTATTACTTAAGAAAGATATCTAAACTTTAAGTTTAAACAAGAATACAAATACTACTAACGAAATTTATCATATAAGATCATTACTTGAAAATATATTATAAATTAATTTTATAACCTTTGTTGGTTTATTTTAAAATATAACGTAGACAGTATAGAAAAGATTTAGATAATATTGATAAAACGTTTTTAGATTTTCTTTCTTTAATCAAATTTTGGATATTATACAAATTTATAAATTAATTACGTAAACCTACTTTTTATTTTGCTTTGAATAAGAGAGCTTTTTCTTATACTATTATATTTATTATAACAATTAAATTTAAATTATAACTCTAAGTCATCTTTTTAAGACTAATGCTATTCAACATATATAGTTAATTTATTCTTTATTAAAATTAAAAGAAAAAAGAATATGAAAAGCTCAACAGAACTGACAATAAATAATTCAATTTATTAAAAAAAAAATAATTCTTTAACTTTATGTTGTTCTAGTTGTGATTTGGGAAAATTACATACTGTACCATGCCATGACCGTAAAGAATTGCTAATTCTAGCAAAAAAAAAAAAAATATTTTTTTTAATTATTTTTAAGAGACTTATTTTATGTAGAAATAATTTTATTATATTTTTTATTATTATTTTAATTTCATGTTTCTAATTTTTACTATTAAAAATTCACTGCTTTATTATGTTTTCTTTTCTATATATTTAAATAAAAAATATTTAATAATTTTTCAAAGTAAATAATTAAAATAATAAAACATCACTAATCTAATATCAATTTTTATTCACAAAATCAATTAAACCATTTATTTTTATAATTTTTTATTAACAATCAACACAGCAGCAACTAATGATGCTATAAATAATCATTAATAATAAAATATAAGTTTTCAATTCAATAATAACAAATCTAAATGTATTTATTAATTTGTTTTTAATATTATAATTAAAGACAATAGTCACAAAAAATAATATGAATTTTTATGAATTATAAATACAAATAATGATAATAATAATAATAACAATAACACAAATTAAAGAACTAAATAAATAAGAAAGATAGAAAAATTTAGTAATAATAATAATAATAATAATAAAATATTGATAAATCATATAAAATTCATATAAACCATCATGAATTTTCCAATTTTTTCTATATAAAAATAGCTTTCTGTTTATTTATTTTTTACATTTTTTTTTTTGATTTAATAAAAGAGAATATATAATTTATATTTGTTACAATTAGAATAAAATTTAATTAAAATAAAGTTAAACAAACAAAAATTATAATGCTTAGAAAAAAATTTAATTAAAATAAAAAAGAGAAAAAAAAACATATTAAGATGCCTAAAATTAAATTAATTTTAATTGTTAAAAAAAAAGAAAGAAATTTAATTGATAAAAGAAATAATCAACAAATAATATAATAATAATGTTTTTCCTGTATAAAAAGTAATTTAAACAAAAAAAAAAACGAAGAAAATACATACAAAAATAATATATAATATACTGAAACCTTTTTTTTTGTCCTCCTAGTTTTTATTTATTTTTATTAAATAATAACTAAAATCTAATTAAAGTTATTATTATCATTATTATTTTATAATTTTTATTAGTATTGTTATTATTATTGTTATATAAATTTCTTTTATATAGTATAAATAATTTTATCATTTAGTTTTTTTTTTTTGTTTGGTTCGCGCTGAGAATCTTCTCTTATCATTTTTTTTTTTTTATTATTAAATGATAATTTTCTATTCATATTTATATTTATTTTGTGGTAATAAAAAAATAAACATTATGGTCAAGTTTTTAAAGGAAAAATAAAATAAAAATTTAAATAATATAATAAATAGATAATTTTAATTTTGTTATCGTTGGAAGAAGGGAATTTTTTATTATTCTTTTAAATATTATTGTGAGCATGCATAATTAGGTGATGGATAAATGATTTATTTTCTTTTCTTTAAGTTATTTTATATGTGTGTTGTTCTAAAGCATTATTTTTTTTTATTTATTTATTTTTTTTTCATGTATATGCACATTATATGTTAACTGTTCTTCTTGCTTTTGTGCTAATATTATTATTATTATATTTGTTTGTAAATTATTAACCAGCGAAAGACAATGATAGTAATAATAATAATAATTCATAGATGCAAAATAATTTAATAGAGTAATATAGAAAAAAAACATATATAAATATATATTTTTAATACATACATACATAGCTCTCTAATGCACAAAAGTAAAATTATTTTCAGCTCGTATAAAAATCAACAACAACAACAACAGTATTAACAACAATAATAGTAATAATAATAGTATTAACACTAATAACACCGTTGGATCTTCACCAAGTGTTAATTGTCTTAAAAGACGTGAATTGACATCGGCTAAAATGTGGCCAACACTAGATACACCAATATTATCAAATATTAGTGAAGATTCAGAAGATAAAAGATCACTTATCGATACATTGCAAATGAACCAAACTACAAATGACACCGAGGACAATATGGTGCATAGTTTGAATAGTACATTAGAGAAACTCTCTCCTTTGCCAATGTTTGTGCGTGTTCCATTAGAAGATCGTACAAAATATGAAAAGCTACGATCAAACGATATAACATCAGACGATAGTGACACTGAATTTTATGCAACGACAAATATAAGTACAAAGAAAACAATATTTACGCAAATAGTACCAACTAGTATACCCGAGAAGATTCATGCTGTTAAAATGAAAGTCGATAAGACACAAATAAAAGTTCCTATTGTAAGAAAACTAAGAGGAAAAATATCTAAAGAAAATAAAACAAACATTGCTAATAATGTTAAAGATACCAATGTGGGTGAAAAACAAAATTCGGATACAGATTCAATTGGATCAGCTAGTGATTTACGTGCAAATGATGATTTTATAGATGAGGAAGAACAATATCGTATGAAACCGAATGCAACATTAAAAATGAAAAAATTAGTTGATGATGAAATAAGTCAAAGTATTCAAACGTGTGGCTCGAGCGCTTACCATGCTGAATGCGAAAGTGTTACTACACACGAAGATGATATGAGCCGTGTTGTTAATCGACGATTCCGTATTAAGAAACGAGATCGTTTAAATGAGTCATCAAATACAATAATAGACGAAGGTCAAATTTCACCTACAATTTCTGCTGATTTAATACATCAATACGGAGATAAGCCTCTCTTGTTAGACGATGAATTGGATTATGGTTCCGATGAAAATTTAGAGGATAAATTTAAAACGCAAGAACAATTTTCACAAAATGTGAATAACTGTGATAACTCTGATGTGTTTGCAATGGCGCCGTTCAAAGTTCCATCAGTCATAAATAAACGGCAAAAAAATCCTATTTTACAAAATACGATAATTAATCGTCCAGTCTCTTCAACCGTTACTATTATACCAGAACCTTTGGTTGATAACACACAAAATTCTAGTTTGAAAATAATTACATCAACACCAAAAAAGTTCCCAGTAACTGACATTAACACAATGTTCCCATTTCAAGCAAATAATTTCAATGCTTTATCGAATCAAATAATCACTACTGAAAAACTAGACGAATTTAATGAGCCAGTTTTTCTACCTTATCAGGATAATAATAAAAATTCTGATTCAAAAATTGAAAGTAAATCAGAATATGGAATAGTAACAGTTCATACAACTACCATTATACCAATCGAGAGAAAAACTCTAAATGTTAATACACCAGCAACTACAACTGTGGAAAAAGATTTGTTTGGGTTGGAACCATTTCCGAATTTAGTTCTTAATATAAATAATTTACAATCAGACATAACACATCGATTAGAAGATACTAATAGCCTTACAGTAATTAATATTGAAGGTAATAATAGTAATAATATAATTAAACAAGAAAATCGCCCGACACTTGTTACAGTGAACAAATCCATAATACCTGAAGCTGTAATAAAGGATGGATTTGCTATTGGACAACGATCACCATCTGAAACAGCAAAAGAGTTTATAAACTATTCTCAAATCAATAGTTTACCAACAAATACAAAAATATTACCAATTGCTGACAATGAATTTGTTCAATTCGAAGAGATTACCAATCACATAACCGATGAATATGATCCAGAAGAGGAGGAAATGATAACTAGTACAAAGCATAAAAAAGATAAAAATAAATATAACTATTTAAAAGAAAAATCAAAAAGTAAAGACGACGGAGGTTTATCAGTGCGAACATTACCAACAAAATTAAGTCAAAAGGTGAAAATAAATGTCAATTATAAAAAGGTTTCGTCCAGTAAAGCAAAAAAATCGGACAATGATGATGGTCGTGTCAAAAATGATTCATATTTTCTGTCGACTGGCAGTGCTGATTTAAAAAATAGTACAAAAATTGGATTCAGTAATATGAGTTTTGAAGATTTTCCATCAGATCAGGATGCTGATGATGTAGTCAAAGAGGATGACTATAAAAAAGTGAAAACGGCCCCGTTTGAAGTGGTTCGCAATGAAAAAATGCTTATTGAAGCTGAGAAAAAATTTGGTTCGTTAAAAAGGCGAAGTAACCCATTCTCTTGAAAAAGATTTTCATAAAATTTTCATACAAAATCAAAGTTGGATGCATTAAATGGTACTTTAATTTTGAAATCGAATTTTTAATTTATTATTTACTTACTAATTATTTAATATTTATTTATAAATTTAATATTTAATAATAAAGTAATTAATTAAAAATAAAAATTAAATATAGAAAGGAAAGTCCTAATAAAAAAATAATAATTATTTTGTCAATTAATAGTTATATAAGAAAAATTTATATATTTATATATTATAAAAATTAATTCAATTTCAATATCATATGTATAAATTAAATTATCATTTACTTTATTTATCAATTAAATATTATTATCTTTTATTAAAAAAGTGACCATTAATTATTATTTATAATAATCTAATAGATTTATTCATTATTTTTTGTTTTTAATAGGAATAATATATTTCCTTTATTATTTTATTAAAAAATTTACTTAAAAGTGTTTTTCTTATTTATTAAATTTAAATTTTTAATTGTAGAACATTTGTACATGTAAAGAATCAATAAAACAGTATAATTTAATAATTAAGTCAAAAAAAATCATATGCATGTCATAAACATAGTTTGTTTCCTTTTTTTTTAAACTAATTTTTATTAATTATTTACTTTTGCATTTTTATTTTTGTAAATAATATTTTTAACTTTTGATTTTTAACTCTTAAATCTATTTTTTTCCATTTACTTGTTGATGATGATTTTAAAGTCTTAAACATATTTAAAAAAAAAAAAATTGGTGGTCACTGAAAATATTTATTGTTATTGATATTTATTAAAAATATAAAAACATTTATTAAATAATATAATATAATAAATAAAAGTTTATAACAACACCAATAACAACAAAATTAATTTATTAAAAATACAAAAAAGAAATTTATTATCTATGTGATATTAAAAAAAAATTAAAATTAAATAAATAAAATTAAATTAAACAAAACAAGAAACACAAATTAATTAATTTTTAAAATCATTCCTTATAATTTGTTAATTATTATTTATTTAAATTAGATAAAAAATTAATTTATATAATAAAATATTAATCTCAAAATTGTGCACAAATAATTTAAAATAATTGTTTTTCTTCTTACATTTTTTAAGTTTTTTTTTTGGCAATTAAATAATTAAAAAAATAGAACACCAAATTTTATTAAATAAATTTTACAAAATTATTATATTAATTTAATCTTTGATTTTATACAGTAGTACAGCATAAAGTGCTTTATGTACATTTTTTTTCTATTTATTATTCTTCTAATTGTCATAATTTGGCGCATATTGTACGACCAAAATAATTCAATTAAATCGCTGTTATATCATGGAATATTAATTTATATAATTGCTTGATTTGAATTAATATTTGACACATATATTTATTTTACATTCCTTTAATTTTATTTTATTTAATTTTGTTTAAAATATAAAAAATTAAGAATAATTAACAAGTATTGTTATATGTAATTCATAAAAAAAAGGTAAATCAGTTTATTTTTTTAAAATAAGAATTAATACATAATTTTAATATATATATATATATATATATATATACAATATATATAAATAGATTAAAATCTGTTAAACGATAAAGTAAATAATAGAAAAAGATAAAAATAAATAATAAAAATAATAAAAAAAAACAGTATTTATTTAAATTATTATTATTATTTCGTAAGTTTGGAATCATCGGTATTAAAGAATGTGATTTTTTGCTATTATAAACATTTTAATTCATTTATTTGCTTGGATTTAATTGCTATTTTTTTATCTGTGTCCCTGTGAAAATGTTGACTAATGAGTATAAGCAAACGAGAATACAATGTTACAATTTTGTATTATATTAAATACGAATAATATAATTTTTTTTATCAATGAACTTTTTAAGATTGAATATGAGTATTTTTTTTTTATTGAATTGGGTACATTTGAAATGAGTATTTTTTTTCTATGAGTGCTTTTTTCTCTTCCAACGAAACGGTTAATCTATTTTATATTATTTTTGAGTGTTGAAATATTTTTTAAAATTATATTGGTAAGGATTATCAACTGTTTATATATAAGACCATAAAAATAACATTTTCTGAGCGATCTTCTTTATTAACTATAATAACGTCCAGAAAACTTCTAAAAAAGCAGTCGTTTTTGAATCAAATAAACGTGTCATAAAACCGATACAAAAGCTAATAGGTAAGTGATTTTTTGTTTAAATAATTGTCATTTTTTAGTTATTAATTATTATTGGCTAAACGAGATCATGAACGTCTATGATGAAGTAATAAGTGACTCACTATTAGTTCAATATTTAGTTACTACAATAAATTTTAATTCATATTCTGATTATTTGTTTATATCTATATAAGATTTTTAAATATTTTTCTATGTAGTTGTTTTAATTTTTAAACACTTAAAATGAATCCGCCAATGGTGACAACTTATATTTCCTAAAGTTTATTTGCTTAATTAATTCATATTTTTTGTTTATTTAAAGGGGTTTCCTGTTTATTTAATTAATTTTTTGTTTCATTAAAAGTTGTTTTAGATTAATATAGTTTGATTAAATTTTTAGTTTACAACATTATCAGTTTGTATTGAAATAAATATAATAATCGGTTGATTTATAATAAATCAAAATTATTTATTCATTTACTTATTATTATTTTAACGCATAATTAACTACTTTCTCTATATATTTTTTTTCGTATTTTTACTAAATTTAAGTGCTTAATTGATTCCAAAAGAGGGAAAAAAATAAAATAAAACAGGTATGTAAATATTTTAACCTAATTATTATATTGTTAAAATACTTTTGGCATTTTTTTTTCATTGAAATATTTAATTTAAATTAATGTAAATTAGAAATAAACTGTTTATGTACTAAAAAAAAAAGTATATTTATGGCATCATTATTTAAAAAAGAATTTACAATACATAGATAAACGAAAATATTTTTATACACATTTAAGTATATTTTCTCTCTAAATTTATTTTCTTCAGTGAATGCAATAAATTTTATAAGAAAAAGTTTTTTTTTGTTAATTTTACATGAAAATTATATACATGTATATGTGAGCAAAAATATTATAAATTAATTTAAAAATACTATTTATTATTATTTTATTATTTTTTATATAGTAAGGTTGTCTATCTTATTTATTTATTTTTAAATTATAATTAAATTTGCTAAAGTCACTTCTTTCCCTATTTTAGTTAATTAATTTTTGTCGCCGTTTATTTACTTTCTTTTTGTTTCTGCGGACGTGTTTATGTTTTATTAAATTAATTAAAAAAATAAAAGAAAAATTATAAAACCATAGAAATTTGTGTAAAAGAAATTTTATAGAGTAAAAGAAATTATTTTTAAAAATCATAAGGTAGGTTATTAGTTAATTATTAATTAATTAATTATTTAATATTTTTAGTGCTAGTGTTTATTAATTAATTATTTTCGTTTTAATTTATATAGTTCAAATCAAATTATGTATTTGTTTATACAATATTAATCTATGTATATTGTGCACTATACATTTTTTTTAAGTTTAATTTTAAAATTGAAAGTCAATAACAGTTTGTGGCTTATCTTTATGTTGCTCTTGAAAATTAATTTTAATTAGTTTTACAAATAAAAATTTTCTAACATATAAACAAAGTTTATTTATACTTTTTTTTCTTCATTTTCGCTTATTTGTAAATCATCTTGTTTGTTTTTTTTTTTATTATATAATAAAAGATTAAGAAAATAAAAAATTAATGTCTACGAAAATTAATTAAGTAAACTTAAAGGTGTTGATATAAAAATAAAATAAAAAATAATTTATTGTACCAGAAATACATGCCATCAAAATTCGATAAACGATAAAAATATTGCTTAGTTTGATTATGATAATTTTTTGCATTAATTGTTAAAAACATCTGATGTTATTCATTTATCAAAACTCGTTACTTAGAAAAACCAATACTTTATATCCAAAAGAGAAAAAATCTTTGAAAAGCAACAAAAAAGCGTTGTAATTTTTAAACGTTAAACATTTTTAGATCCAATTTACAATATAACTTATCTAATCTAACACTTGCTACTTATTTAACAAACAAAAGATAAAAAACATAAAAAGAATTAAATCGTTCTTATGACCTAAAAATTTTGAGATCTTATTTTTGCTTGTTTCAAAGTTTAATAATTAAAATATGATAACAAAACAAAGATCAGCCAATATAATAACATAAAAAACAACAAAAATATGATTAATTATTTATTCAAAAAATATCTTTAAAGAACTTTCCATTTGACCTGAAGCAAATTATTGTCATAGCAACTAAGTGACTAAGTATTTTAAATAATAAAAATTAATTTTAAATTTAGTAATTTACAAAAAAAAAGAAAAGGTTTTCCATAGCTGAGTTTAACATTCGTTAAAGTTAAATTGAGTAAAACGTGATTGTGCATTCTGTCTACAACAGTGTCTAATAAATTATCTTATTAATTAAATAATGATAATGGTTATCATTTTAATGATTTCGCTCTGATTTATATTTTAATTTTTTTAACATTGATTAAAATACGTTTAATTTGTTTAGCAAGTGCGTTGTCTACAAAATATTTATGGTTGTTTTCTTTACTAAGAAGAATCAGCAAGGAAAATAAAATAAAAAAATGTATACATAAATCAAACATAATAATTGTAAACAAACAACATATGTTTTGATATTATATATGTATGCATATAAATGATGAATAAAATTTACATGCCTTGTGAAAATAATTAACGAAAAATACTCAATTTGTATCATTTTATCAATGTTGCAATGCGCGACTAGAAACCAAAATAAATTTTTTTTTTTCATTTTTATTAACAACAATCAGCTGTTTACTTGAAATTTTATTTCGTGTTTCCTAGTATGTGATTTACTTTCAAAAAATAATTGTTACAAGATAAATAACATAAACCGGATACTTTTATTGATAACCTTTAATTAAGTTTTGTTTTCATTTAATTAAATTTTAATTTGTATTAATTGTTTTAAAATTTTATTTAATAATACTAATATTAAGAGTAGAAAAATGGGTTTGAAACATGCAATTGTTATTGATGGAGGTTTTGCAACGCAATTAACAGTGCATGTTGGTACTAGAGTTGATGGTGATCCATTGTGGAGTGCAAGATTCAATGCAACTGACCCAAATGCTGTTATAGATACGCATATCGATTTTCTAGAAGGTTTTTATTTATTTTTTTTTTTTTGTAATAAAATTTAATTAAAACTTATTTCAATATCTTTCTAGCTGGTGCAAATGCAATTCTAACAAATACTTATCAGGCTAGTGTTGATGGTTATATGGAATATTTGGGTCTAAATAAGGCAGAAAGTGTTGAACTTATTAAAACAACCGTCAAATTAGCGCACAAAGCTAGAGATAAATATTTAATTGAGAAAAATATCAAAAACGAAGGTATTTGTTGTGATAATGATAATAATGAATTTGTATTGGTACTTAATAATAATTTATACGATAGAAAAACCTTGGATTGTTGGATCAATTGGACCGTACGGTGCTCATTTGCATGATGGATCTGAATATACAGGCAGCTACGCTGATGCCGTTTCTCCGGATGTAATAAAACAATGGCATAGAACACGTATTGATGCAATTCTAGAGGTTGGAGTTGATGCTTTAGCTATTGAAACGATTCCATGTCAGGTAAATACTTATCTGAATAAATGTTTGTCATATAAAGTAATAAAAAATAAATTTCTTCCAAGGTCGAAGCAGATGCTTTAATTGATCTGATATATGATAAATATCCGGATGTTAAGTTTTGGATTTCATTTCAATGCAAGGTGGTATGATTTACTAAATTTCTCTCATGTCTTACATTTCGTTTGCACGTTTATACACTCCATATGGATGCATTATATGTTGTCAAAAGGATAGTGTGTAAAACCAAACAAAAATTTAATTTAATTTATTTATTTAAAACAAATATTATTTAGATAAATGGGTGGTAAAATATTTTATTATATTAATTTATATGCTTTTTTTTTATTTACATACACACTATTATGTAGTGCATGATATATCAATTATTAATAAGTTATTTCAAGAATATTAAAAGATTTTTTAATTTAAAAAGGATGGTACAAGTATTGCACATGGCGAAAATTTCGCAGAAACTGCACTAAACATTTGGAATAAAGTTAAAGAGAGAAATATGAAAAATTTCTTAGCTGTAGGAGTTAATTGTCTTCATCCACAAGTAATATTTTCATATAGTTTACTTATTTTATATTCTCATGTTGTATTCTTTATTTTCAAGTATGTATCACAATTATTTAAGTCGTTAAACGGCGATACTCCTTTATCTGAACGTATACCATTAGTTGTTTATCCTAATAGCGGGGAAATTTACGATGTCCATAATGGGTTTTTATTATTTTTAGAGTAAATAAAAATTAAAAAAATATGCATTAATTTTTCGATTTTAGCTGGAATGGTAAAGAAGATTGTATTCCATTGGAATCGTACGTGCCAGAATGGATAAATTTAGGTGCAAAAATAATAGGCGGTTGCTGTCGGACGTACGCCCGCGACATAACAAGAATAAAAGAAACTGTTGAAAATTTCTATGAAAAAAATAATATATAAATATTTATTATCTCAAGTGCTATATAAATAATTATTAATTGTTAAACATAGTTTTGTGCTGAAATAAAATCGTAATATGTCTTATGAAGATTTTTGCAAATTTGTCTTTTATCTTTATGTAAATTCGCAATTCGCGCGCTTTATATTTTAAAGTAATGATTGTTTTGATCAGGGTTGTGTTTTATAGCAACAACCGTTAATTTTACTACAGAAAATATACTTTCTTTAAGTTATATTTTATTGGTTCTGCGATTTTTTTTTAATAGAAAGCTGACTGTCATTCAATTGTCAACTGAACGAAAAAATTGGTTATTCATCTATTTATATATTTATTTCTGTGCAAATTAATAATATAAATTTAATTAGTAAAATAATAATAAATTAAAATGTTGATTAAAGTGAAGGTGCATTTTATTTATATATTAATAACACATTATTTAATAAAAATATAATTATTTTTTAACACTTTTGTTAATTTTTTTTTTCCAATTTTTTAGACATTAACTGGCAAAGAAATTGAAATTGATATTGAGCCCACCGACAAAGTAGACCGAATAAAGGAACGAGTAGAAGAAAAAGAAGGTATTCCGCCACAGCAACAACGCTTGATATTTTCCGGCAAACAAATGTGTGTACAAAATAAATAAATTTTTAGTCACTGATGACATTTAATTGTGAAATAAATACAATATTATAATTTTAGGAATGACGACAAAACAGCAGCTGACTACAAGGTGCAAGGCGGTTCAGTTTTACATTTAGTTTTGGCATTACGAGGTGGTGTTCAATGAATTCATATATTTATAAATTAAACAACATAAACAGAAATCTTACTTTAAAAATAATGTGATGCTTATTAATTATCTTATTGCATTAAAATACTATGCGATGACAAATATGAATAAAAATAAACGAAATATTTCTTAAAATTTTTTGTCTTATTCTTTATGGTTATGTTTTATTTATTTATATTTTATATTATTTTAAACTTGTAGTCAATACACCAACCAAACAGTATTGCCAGTTAATATTGAAGTCCTATGATTGGGTACTATAATTATGGTAGTTAGGTTAAGATTTTTTTTGCAGCCAAATAAGTTTATTATATTTTTATTTTTGAACATATTGTATTTAGTAGTTTTTTTGCGTTTAATTTTTTTTTAAATTAAAATAAGTTAAGTTAAAACTATAGTATAATGCCTAATTTAAATAAACATTGGACAGCTCTTGAAAGCTTACAATATTCATCACCAAGAGGTAAATCAAAATATTGTTTTGTCAAAATTTTAAGGTTATAACATTTATATAAATGAAATTCATTTTTTAGATGCTGGTCCATGTGCATATATAACACAAAACATAAAAATGTATGAGAAAACATTAAAATTATCAGTTTTTCAATTGTCTGCACTGGATAATTTAAAACAGATAAATGCTAAAGTTTCCTCAGACAGCCCAGTGGGACATCAATTGGGGTACTTTATTCTGCATACATTGCTAAAAATAAAACAAAGTACTGATAAAGCAAAGTCAGAAGATTCTTTAACACAAAAACAAGTTCTTACAATAATTAAAAGTGCTTCGTTAGTCTCAAAATTGTTACTATCACCGTTCATACATTTTTGTTTTCAATCCGATGTCGTATACAAACAGTATATGGAACAATTGAAAACAGTGTCAGCTGATGATAAGTACATTTTACTTTGCTCATGTACAGATGCAATGATGGAAATTTTTAAAATTAAAAAAATATCCAGAATACCTGATGGCGCCTATTTAGTATTAGAAGTAATCGCGTCGATTATGACAGTTATTTACAAAGCAAAATCAAATGCGGATAATATAAATTTGCCAGAAGATGAGAAAATTTGTGGGGAGAAACTTTTAAAAAAAGTAGAATTAGATGCTATTGAATATGAGAAAAAATTAACAGATTTTCTCAATCATTTAAACAAGGACGATGTATTTAAATCTTTACTGTTGTTAAAAGGCAGTAAAAATATGCCAGCCAAAATTGATATGTTATTTCATAGTCAACTTTTGTTGCAATTAAATAAAACCGGTGGTTATCGGGGATTGTGCTGTGCATTAGTATCTGCATGTAATATAAATACAAAAGCAGGTACACAAGTTTGCAATACAATATCAAAGATAATAGCAAGAAAAGGCTTTGAAAAATCATATTATCCGTTTATCATTGATGAAATTACTACTTTTATGTTTGATAGTTTAAAGCATATAATAAACGAGGATGAAATAAATGCATCGGTGTCTTGCTTAAGCCAATTATATTTATTATCATATGAGGGAATAAAAGAAAAAATCGAATTGAATTTTATTGCACCGTTTAAAGTGTTAAGCAACCCTCCAGATATTTTAACTGGAGCAATTATATTTGATAATAAGCAATTCAAGGACTTAATTCATATTAATTACTTAGCATTTTCAGCATCAAAAATGTCTGCATTAAACTCTATGATTTTAAAACCATATTTACCTATTTTAGTGTATTTATATGAGTTAGTGCCGGATAATACCGAACAACAGCATCAGCTGATGTCTATGATTATTGTGTGTCTTGGAAACTGTACACCAGATGATTTAAAAGCAATAATGGAGTTTTTGTTGTACGATGAATATAAATTAAAAGGTTTGCGACCTGTCCATCCTCGCGTGCAAGTTAAATACAGCGAACGCACAAAATCATATTGTGTACAAATTGGTTCACTGGATGAAACGAACATAGATATTGATACATCTCAAACAATTATTAAAATATTGAAACATTCAAAGAACAATGAATTAATTTACGATATATTCATTATATTATTACAATTGCTGGAGCAATCAATAAGTGTTGAGGAGCCAACTAATCAATCCGATTTATTAACCGACGATGATGATATTGCTAATTATTTATCACATAATTTCCGTAAACGTTACACAGTTATAAATACATTAAGCTCTCTTATCACTTATAAACCATTTCATAAGGAATTCAATGAGAACCCAAGAAAAATTATAAAATATACTAAACACATATTAATACAAAATATAAAGAAGGCTAAGACCCAATTGAAAAATATTAATAATGACGATATTGATGAATTATCAATAATTGTATTAACAATTTATTATGAATTTGTTGACAAATTAAATATTTATCAAGATGAAATGGATTTAACGTATATCTTAAACGAATTAGAAAAATATACTGCAAATGAATCATTATTGAAGCAAATACATGATTTAAAAAAAATAATTAATGAAAAGTGTATAAAGGATGATGAATTGGAAAATGAGACGAAATTTTCTTTTGCACGTCGTTTATGTGAAGAAAATGAACCATATCTAAAGGTGAACGGTATCAGCGGTTTAATTGAGTATATTGGTGAACGAGATGAGGAAATAATTGCTAACAAAAATGCTATACTGGCATTGGCAATTATCAATTTAAAGAACGAAGAAAGCTATGTATTTTTAAAGAGTATACAGTTATTAGTTGCGTTGACATCCTTGCTGGAATCGCAAGTAATCGAAACTTTAATAATTGAATATCAGAACGAAGACTCTGTAATTGATGATCGCCTAAAATTTGGAGAGGCCTTACTGAAAGTGGTAGAACACTTGGGTAATTCTATAAAAGTAATTTATCTTTTTAAATTTCTCTGATTCATCTTTTTAAAAAATAGGTGAAGTTTCATATAAATACAAAGATCAGCTAATGAATTGTTTTATAAACGGAAGTAAAAATAAAAATGAAGAATTTCGAACATCCGCCTTATCAAATTTGGGTAGTATTTGCAGCTTGTTGGCATATCAAGTGCATAATTTCTTTCAAGAGGTAAGGAATTATATTTTGTTTATTTTTTTTTTCATATCTGATTGCATATAAATAAATTTATATTATAATAGCTGCTACAAATGATCCAATCGATTACAAAAACGGATAAATATTTACCAGCACGTCGTGCAGCTGTAAAAATTTTAGAGAATCTTTTACGTGGTATTAAAGATTTAGAAGATTTTGAAGATTATTTGCAACCAATCTATAATCTATTTAAAAATGTGTTATCAAATGAAACAGATGTACCGACACGATTACATGCATCGAATGGTTTAGAAGAGTTAAAAAAGAAAGCATTGGAATTTCTATTTCCCGAACAAAAATTAGAAAAAGAGATAAAAATATTAAATTTAAATAACGAAAATGATAATACAAATGGTACAAACGTTAAAATTGTTGAATTAAATTAAAATGTATTTTATTTATGGTGTTTTTGGTTTGTTTTTGTATTATATTCCACGTAGTAAGCTTAATTAATAAGTTTTAATATAAAATAAAGAAATAAATATAATTATTATAAAATATTAATAAATGAATAGAAATAAAGGCATAAACGTAAACAAATTATAATTAAAGGAAAAAGAAATGTTTTATATAAATGTTATTATTTATGTAATTGTACTGAAAGTTGTCACGAAATTTATCATATTTATATTATATTTGTTTGATATTAAATATATATTATTTTAATTATTTTTACATTTTATATAATAGTGAAATAAATTATTTTAAAGTAAAAAGAGAAACACAAAATTAATATTAAAAATAATTATAATCGTAAATTACAAAAATAAGGATAAAAAAAATTTGAATTTAGTAAAAGAAATGTGATTTTATTTGTTAAAAATTAATATTAAAATGAAAGATTTATAATAATAATAATAATTATATTTAAAGTAATTAATTATCAATAATTATATTAAAATATCTTAACATAATTAACTATATATATATATATATGATATAATATAATATTAAAAAGTAACAGAAAAATGTATCCTAAAGAAGAAAAAGTTTAATTCTTAATAAAAAAATAAATAAATATTAATTATAATAATAATAATTAAAAAAAAACAAACAGTTGTCTTTTTATAAAATTCTAAGAAAATTATATTTATTACAAATAATTATAAGTAATACACACACGTATAATACGCCTGATCATCTTAAGCCGAATTGAATTATCAATTTGTTTTTTTTTTGTTTTTAAATTAATTAATTCAAAACAAAAATTTTACTTATTCAGCAAGACAAGCGGCGTAATACAACAAAGTAAAAATAAGAAAAGCAAATTATATAGTAAATTAAGTTTATTTAGTTATGTACTTAGATAATTAGTTGGGATAAATAATTAACTTTATTTGATCATATTCATGGCTCATTTGTTCTAACCATTTGATTCAGTCGCACTAATTTCTGTTTTTTATGTTCACGTTGCATTATATAAATAAATGTACCAGCCATTATTAATGTTAAGCAAACAGCTATTGCTAGTCCGGTATGATCGACCGCTAGAAATCAAATTTAAATTTAATTAAAAAAATTTTCTTACAAAAAAAGAAGAAAATTAGCTACTACTTACATGATTTTTCATGAATTTTTCTATCATCAATTGAATGTCGATCATCTACTAATTTTGAATATCTCACATCTCTGTACTGATCAATTTTATTTATATAATTATTATGATTATTATTATAATCAACTTTAACCATTTTCGGCGCACGGTTTTCTTTTTCTACATTTTTTATATTTAATTCCTCTAAAACAGCTACTGAGTTTTCAGTATCTTCGTTTTTAATTGTCTCATCAATACTTTTTTCACGATCTGGATCATTTTCTTTTAAAATTAATGCATTTTTACCAACCATACGGAATTGTCTTTCTCTCGCATTACGACCTTCTTTCAACCATTCGTGAGATACTGCTGTTGCACCACCTTTACCAGGTAATGATAAACCAGCGCGGACTGTTAACGTATCCGGCTGGTAAGAACATAAAACTAAGAATCTATAAAGAAAAATGAAAAACTAGTTTTTTAATATAAAAAAAAAGAAATTTTATTGAATTTACCTTCGAGTGCTGTGAGTAAAAATACCAAGATTCTCTTGTACAGTAATAAACGTTTCAACGGTCAAGTCTTCTTGGTTAACACGACTGCCACATTTGTCATGTTCAATTCGCATTGTATATCTGTCCCGTGGATCTTTTGGATCTCCTTGTATGCCACAGTCCCCGCTCTCCGCAACAATACGTCCGCCAAAGTATGGACCAGTCTCAACTTCAATCTCTGATGCCTGAGGTAGACATCGTGTTGCATGTGCAGAAACTGAAAAATATCTAGATTTAGAAAAGTTATAAGAATAAATAAAAAAAAAAACTAACATCCTTTCGTTGGAATAACAATTGTTTCCCCCGCTGTTAGTTTATTTGTAAAAAGATCAATATCACCGAGATCAGCACGACCGGTCGCCTTTTGTTCTCCCGGTTTCATCTGTGGCTTTATTTGAAATGAATATTTTGTTGCCATACGTAATTTATCAATAATCAATGAATATTGTCGCATTCCACGTTGATTACTTTGTGTTTCCTCATTCACTTTTAAATTGTCGGTACTCAGCACTTTTGATTTACAACGTTGTGGTCCCCATGTCTGCATCTCACAGTAAAACACAGTAAATCCACGAGCACTTTTTTCAGTTTCATTTTTTAATGTTTCCACTTCCCAGGTTAAATTTATTGATCTGTAATCAGGTTCACCCGACAATGACTTTATATCAGCTGTAAAAAGAATTAAAAATCAATTAAATTATTTCGTCTCTAAAAAAAAAAAAATAAAAATTCCGCTATGTTCTGTCAGAGCATGAAATGAATTTAAATTATTTATTTTTTCTTTGTAATGTCAAGCGTATTGTTAAAAAATATACAAAAGTTTAAGGCATTTTATGCTTTTTTAATTTAACGAGACAATTTTTTTTTTTTTTTTTTTTTTTTTGCAACGTTAATTTACTTAAGTTTGTCGCACTTTTGATTTTAAATTGTTGATAATTTATTTTGCTTTCTGCTTGTTACGGTTATTGTAATGTTTCATAGTTATTCTTTTTAAATGAAATAACGAAAAAATTTTTTTCCTTAGGAAAATAAACTTTAAATGATTTGTAATAAAGAAAAACAGGTATAGTTATTTAACATGAAAAATAAATCACTTTGTAATTATAATAACACTTTATTATAGATTGCATTAAACATATAAGAAATTACTATAACAATCTAGAGATTACAGTAAATCAAAAACAAAAAATAAAATATAACATCTGCCTACATTACATGAACATTATTTTAAGGCTAATCGCCCACACATAGTTCAAAGACAACAAATTAACCTTATAAAAAAACGGAAACACACTTATTATTCAAGTATTATTACTAAAATAAATATGCTTAAGGCTTTCATTTTATTTTCTTGTTTTTGATAAATATAAAAGAATTAAATATTACGTTTTTGTAAACAAAATAGCACAGAAGAAGTTTTAATTTAAATTAAACTATGATAGAATTCTTACAACGATACATTTTCATGTTTTATTTCTATTGCATAATAAGAACGTGCTTACTGTAAGTGTTAATATTTAAATAAAAAAAGCTCAGAATAAAAGCAATAGTCAATTTTAAAAGACAATAGTAAGAAAAATAAAAATAATAATCATGAATAAAAAGAAAATAAACTTGAATAAAGTAAATAAATGCTTTTAAATGGCAAAGAAAATTTGATTAAATAAGCGAACCATGCATTGTATGCTAAAATACAGGTAAATACTAATACAACTAATTAATTATAAAAAAAGCGAAGCTACATAGAAATTACAAAGAGATATAGTGGTTAAATAATTATAAAATAAATATTACGCCAATGAACAAATTTATAAAAATTCATCATTTTGCAGATGAATTAATTCATATGAACAAAAGAGTGCCGGTTCACATTATCTTGTGTTCAAAAAAAAAAAATGTAATTGCCATTTATATTCGAACAATGCAGAGACGTTAATTAAAAAAAAAATTAATAAAAAATTCTTTAACTTTTCAGCATTTTTCTTGGCATTTCTTTACAATTGATGTGTGAACTTTTTTTTTTCTACCATTAATTATTTAATTTTGTTTTGTTTTTATTTTCTGTAATTTAATTGTAACGTTGGTTAGTTGATTAATTATAATTATTTTCAATGTTCCCTGTTCATTAACGAATTAACATATTCATTGAAAATGGTAAGAACTTTAAAAATGCTTTTTCTTATAATAAGAATTATATTCCGGATGTTTTCAATTTTATGTTTAGATGCCTTAAAAAGATTTTTTATTAAGTCATTATAAAAACTAAGCAAATTGCAGTTATAATAAATAATTAATTAGAAGAAGGGAAACCAGAGCTATAATCGGACGTTAACTCTACTTCCTTAATATGTAGTTTAATTACAATCGACTTAACAATTAATCGGAAGTTTGCTATTTGGAAGAAACTTTAAAATCCGCTTAAATTCGCTTACTACAGTCAATTTAACCATATCAAATTTAGTCAGTAATTAGACATCCACAACGAAAGTGATTTCTTATTAAACATCATTTCTCCGAATTACCTTAAACCATATTAAAGAAAACAGTAGCTAAAGTTGCCGCAGGGTCAATGCCAATATCATAAAATGTAATAACGTAACGAATTCATAATTCATTAACTAAAGAAATAAAAAAAAAAAAACTACAGCAAAAACTAAATAAATCAAAAATCCTCTACGATTAATTCATATAAAAAAAGTAAAAAAAAGAATATCTTATTTAAAAATAACAAAAATTTCTACATTGCTTGAATATAAAATAAAAATAAAAGATGAAAAAAAGATAATTAGAGTAACAAATAATAATAGCAAAAGCGATTATAGAAGAATTTCTTCTTTTTTTTTATAACATAGAATTAATTGAGTTAGCTTATAACAGACGAATGCTTCTTCAATCATCGATCAATCTGTTAATTGAAGATCGATTCTTATTTATTTATTATTTATTTATATATGTAATACTGAAATACTAAAATGTGCGTAGCCTAAGCTTAAAATTACCATTTTATTAAGTATTTAGCGTGTTTTTATTTTGCTTTTGTTGTTCATTAGAGTAATAACGTTATTTATTTAATTCAGTTGCTTAAGGCATGAAGTAATACTGCAATTAATTAATCATAAAACTAGAAATAATAATCTATCACTTGATTAATTTTTTACCATTATAATATCTTGTTATAAAAAACAGAAAAAATGTTATCTGAATTCTCTAATCTAAATTTTACAAAGACTTAATTCAAATAAATCTCTATAGAGTTGAAATGAGTATATGTATTTACTTTAATCACAGAACATGAATCACTATTTTTAATTAATTGATTTTTAATTTTGATTAATTTTCAATTGAATATTTAACAAATATATATATACATGTGTTTAATATAATCGTTGAAGAAACTGGTTAGAATTGTGTTACAACCGTAATATGTTGTTGAATGTAAAAATCTTGATTTCAAATATACGCGAAAATGCATTAAGATAAATGTTTCTATTTATTTGACAATCACGTTAAGATTTATTGCAAAATAATGATAAGAAAGTAAAACTCGTTAAAAAAAGAAAAAAATAATAGAAAGAAAAAAAAAGTAGTAAGTTGGTAACTAAGGCCTGTAATTATCCATCTACCATAACAATAATTAAATCATTACACAAGTAACTGATTATTATATCATTTAACTAAACGACATTGTTTTTGTTAACTTTTCATGACAAATTAATGTTCTGCCTCGCACATAAAATTGGCTTGAATAATTTTAGACGCAACTAATTACTATCATTGTTTTTCCACTTTTCTTAATGCAATTATTTAACAAAAAGGTAAATATTATTTATAGTTACAATGTGTAAAACCAAATTTATTTTTATTTTTTGGATAAATATTCTTCCCATACAGGGTTTATTCACTTTACAAAATACAATAACAATAAATTAATTAAATATTAAATATTTGTTTGATTAAAATTTTATGCTCTTTTACTTTTTTCATTTATTCATTGACATAAAAGCGACAAAAAATAATTAAAAGATCACTATCATTTAACGATAAAACTTCGATTTTTTAATCTTTTTAAAAATGAAAAATATGATATTAAGTTATAAAAAATGATAATTTACTAATGAAAAGACTCAAAAACTGTTACTTTTTATAGTAAAATATATACAAAAAAAAAAATAACTTTTCATTTATGTTCTAAAATTATAATAATAATAAACTACTGAATATTCTAAATTTCTATTTTTATTATGAATAAATATATTTCATAAAAAAAATAAAATTAAAATAATAAAATATTACGGTAAAATAAATGTCAACGATTTTCTAATATAGTTTTTCACTTTGGGCATGAATTCCTCTTTACATTTAAAAATTCAACATGATTATTTTTATTATGATTAATTCTGTAATTAAGAATGTGAATTTTATGGAATATTCTTTTCTTTTTTTTAGTTATTGTTATTGTTAATTTAACAATTAATTACCATGACTTGCATTTATAATATTATAAAGAATGCACTTTTAATGTATCTATTGCATGGTTGTGAGTATAATTTACTTAATTATTAAAATATTTAAATGTGTATACATAATAATTAATTATTTTAATAAAAATTTTTAATTAAATTTTGAATTGCTTCTAATAAATACTACTGAAAGAAAATCATTAAAGCTACATGAACGAACTGCAGACAAACACAATAAATGTCTTAGTTGCAAGAAAGCGTAGCTGTTTTTTTTAGAATTGTTATTACTTTTATTTAACTAAATGTTATAAAAACTTAAAAACAGATCAAGTAAAATCCTATAATATTTTCTAGCTTATTGCAGACATAAAAAATTATGTTAATCGACATTCGCCATGAATCAGTACAGTAAATATGAGTTTTTAATTTATCTAGTGGTATTAATCCAGCATTAAAGTTAAAAAAAATACACATTTGAACTAAAAAAACTGAAAACTTTAATGATTGATTAAACATCAAAATAAAAATAAATCGATTGTTTTTTACCTTCTTAATGGTTATTCTTAATTTTCTTATTATTATTATTTTTTGTTTTTGTTTGTTTATTTGAATAAATCAGGTAACTTGCTGAACAATAAGAAGAATTTTAATATCTTAAAAACAAAAATTAACAGAAATGATTTTCATTTGACCTATATAACCAATCTGACTTAACTTCCTAATTATCTATACATTTGGTAGATTATGGATACGAAAATAGTTCTTTTTTTTTGTACAAAAATGATTATTTTTGTTAGGTCAGTCGTGCAAATGTATATTAAATTTTTTTTTAAGGTATAATAAC
This sequence comes from Ptychoptera contaminata, assembly GCA_963942525.1. NCBI lineage: Eukaryota > Metazoa > Arthropoda > Insecta > Diptera > Ptychopteridae > Ptychoptera > Ptychoptera contaminata. The sequence continues at coordinate 24,299,820 of OZ012636.1, read as the reverse complement.
TGTGATACTATTGTTAATATTGTTTTTTCTACAAAAAATATTAAAGATATATTAATATCTGCTTAATGTTTAGTTAGAATGATTTAAATCTTAGCCTCTATAACCATAAATGGCGACGAGTAGTTGTTAAAGTAAAAAAAAAAAAAAAACTAAGTCCAATCAAAAATAAATTCAATCTTAATTATTAAAAATAATTTCTTTTTAAACATTAATGTTGATGTTTTTACCGATTTTTTTTTTCAACACAAAAAATAAAGAAAAAAGATAATTGTGCTTAAAGAAAAAAATAAACATTCAAGTAAATAAACGAAGATTATAACAAAAAAAAAAAAAAAACATAATCAAATGCATTTTAATTAAATTTCTTTACAAAAAAAAAAAAAATAAATATATATTAAACCAGAAATAATTTTGTTTTATATTTATTTATTTTTTTATTTCTCTTTCGCGATTAAATAGATGAATAAATATTTATGAATAAGAAATAACGAAAAATATAATAATAAAAAATAAAAATGATCTAACAGTAATAAAATAATCGTTTAATATTATGTAATGTAATTTATGTTAAGTGTACTTAAGTATAAGTAAAATAAATTTAATTTTTACTAAAGTAGCTAAGATACTGGTTATTTTTATCAGACGACATCTGCCTTTAGCAAATTATTTATAACAGAAAAATGGTTAAGTAATACAATTATATATGTTTATTCCTTAACATAATTATTAAATCATTTAAACAATGAACTTGAACTCCAACATTTATTGGCATAACTTGACCAACTAACTGTATCATCGGAACATATATATTTGTTATTATTACTTAAACTCATCTTTATCTAAAACGTTTAGTATATAGTTATTTTCCGTTTTTCTTTTATTTATACAAAAATTATTACAATATCTAATGTGTAGCAATATAATTTAATAACAAATTAAAAGTAGGTGTTTTTAAACATTTTGAACAGCAAAATAATAATAATAATAATAAAAATAGAATCAAAATTAAATTTTTACTGTCTTTCTAATTACTATTTATTTTTTATTTATTTACAAATAAACTTATATATGTTGTAATTACAGTAAATTTCATTTTATCTGCAGATAACTTATAATTTATGTTTATGGCTATATTCAATAAAAGTGTATTGTTGTTGATGTTTGAATACTACAAAAATACCGACAAATTAAATTATAGTGAAATTAAAATATTAATTAATGATTTTTAATTATAATTACTATTTTATTTAAATTTAATTATTATTATTACTCTCATTGTGCGAGGAAAAAGATTATATATGCAATGAAAAGTAGTTTGGAAATGTTATTCATGCAATTCGCTTTCATTGTCTTATCGGGTGACTATTTAATAAATGCATTTAAGTTTAATGATTAAATGTTACTAAATCATCTGTATTTTTTTTTTAAACCGCAATGATTAACAAATAGAAGATAACGTTTATACGTGACAGATAAGCTAGCTTTAATAATTTATTTCCGATACAACAGAGCAATAATAAAATAATTTACTTTTACCTTTGAATTAATCTCTAATAGGCTCTATACATCAACTAAACTTTTTTAATCATCTAATATAAATAGGAATCTGTAGTTTAAACAGTTTAATACGTAATAATTTTATTTATATTAAATATATTGTAAATTTATAAAATAAAAAATTCTTGTTTAAACTGTATACCTATTGCTATTATTATTATAATTATAACTCAGTTAACATATATATTTCTTATTTAATTTATTACTCTGAATTTAATGCAATATAATGTTTATATATTTTATTATGTTAATGGTAAAAAATAAAAATTTATAAACATAAAATACGGATTTACTACCACTATGTAATATATTTGCAGTTGAATGCATCAAAGTTTATTTATTTATTTATTATTTTTATAAAATAAACAAAAAAGTCATCTTTTATTTTTAATATTATTATTTATTAGGTATGATTTTATAATGATAAATGTTAAAGAAGTTTACTCATTATTTAGAATGTACTATTCAATATGTTATTTAGTCTAATGCTTTAGGGATTTTTGGCATATCTACATATATTTCATACAAAAGATGAAAATATTTAAATAAAATCATAATTCACTTTAAAAAGCAAATAAATCTACTTTAGACTAGATTATCCAGGTGGCTTATCTTATTAATTAACAAGAATCTACTGTCTTAACAAAATTACATAAAAAATAATATTCAAATCCGGTCAACTGGTATGACGATGTACTCATGAAATTTTTTTTAAGTATTCAGTATGTTAACTAATATGGAATTGAAATTTAATATTTTATTACTTCATTTTCTTCACGCATTTTATAAGCAAATTTTATTATTTTACTCCCGTTATGCAGTTAAGATTTGTTTTGTGTGATTTTTTTTTTTAATTAAACAGCTAGAGATGTGGTTTTATTTATTTCTATTTACTTTGTTATTAAAAGCTGATACAAAAAGAAAAAAGAAAGAAAAGAATTATAAGTAATGACATAAATATGCGACATTTCTGGTTTATAACACATTTCCTATATACTTAAATAAGTGATTCTAGATGTTTTTGATTTTTTTTTATAACAAATTTATGGATTTATTAATTTTTAATAATATTAATTAAAATATTACTGTTAATGATAAGCATTTTACAATGATAAAAATGTTCTCTCTATGTTTTGTTGCTATTTTTTAAATTTATATTTAAGTTGATGATGGCTTGAAAAGATATTTATTTCAATAACATTAAAAATAAAATTTTTATTTGGATTCTTATATAAATCAACACGAATAATCAACATATATTATTAATAAAATCATAAACATATTTTTTGCATAATTTCTTGTCAATTCTTAAAATTCTCTACTCATCTTAAAAATTTTATATAAAATATTATAAAAATTAAAAAAATGAACAAACGGTTATTTGGTTGTTTTTCTTTCTTCAATATTTCTTTATTGACCTATTAAGAATTTTTTGATATTTTTTTTTTTATCTTATTAAATTATTCTTTGTTAATATTGGCACCGTTTACACACGCAATTTTTGCTCAAGAATATTTTTTTTTTTAATAATAATTAATTAATTTAAAAAAATAAGTTGTCATAAGCACTATCGATAGTAATTAAATGCCGTTATGAAAGAAAAAAAAAATACATAATTTAATGATTTAGTTACTGATTAACATTATCCAGTAAAATTAATTAATTATAAATAGTTTATATTGGAATCGTTTAGTAAGTTTTACATTAAATATAAAAAAATAAAATCAAACAGCTAAAATACAATTCGTATTGCTATCGTGAAAGTAATTATCGATAAGCATGTGTTATTTTATTGTTCGTTTATAATAAATATATTTATTTTTTCAATTATTATTTATCGCATTTATTGCAATTAATTTTTGTTTATCTTCGCCATTTAACGCTTTAAGAATTTTTTATTCTTATTTAAAATTTATTTCCTTTGGCAATATCATATTATTTGCTTTTTGAAGAGAATAATAAGTATTATTATTTTTTTTATTGCGTTTTTTAATGCTATCACTTTATCTATCATATTAAGTAAATGTTTTGTCTATTTTCTGTGTTATTCTTTTTTTGATTTTGTGCTTTAATCTATAAGTTACATCAGGATTATTAAATCGTGCAGCATATTTTTCGTTATTGGTCTTTATAAAACTAATTAACTAAGAACTATGAGCAAATTTACTTGTATAAACTAAAGTATATTAAATTAATTAAATCATAAACAGTATATTATTTTTAGAGAGAAAATCAGATAAAAACATATTATTTATTGCAAATAATCAATACAAGAAAGGTAAATAATAATTGATTGTTTGTTTTCTTATTTATTAGGTTAAATGTGCAAAAGTATATTTCTTTTAAATAAACAGTTTTCTCTGTTAATAATAAATTGAAGAATAAATTATTTATCTTAATTTGTTAAGCATTGAAAAAAATATTTTTTGGATTATATCAAATAGGTGAAAATTCGCAAAATTAATAAATTAAGATAAAAAAAGATAAAAAATAATCGGATCTTTTTTTATGTTTTCAAATAAGCGAAAAAAAAAACTGTAAATCGTCGCTAGTTCCTCTATTATTCATAAAAAAAAATATAAACTTAATTGGAATATTTTTCAATGATATTTCAGAAAAAAAATTCTCATTCACTTTAGCATTCTTTGCGTGTTCACGAATAAACGAAAGAATCAAAAATTAAAACAATGAATTTTTTTTTTTTTGTAAATTTAAGAATTTTCGTGCGCTCTTCACACAAGAGACATTAATTTAAATTAGTGGCTTTTTATTTCCACATTAAAATTAACTGTTTTAAATCATAATAATAATAATAATCGATGGTGGTCGTGATATTATAGAATTTAAAAAATTAAATTAAAATAAATTAATTTTTAATGATTACAAATTGTTTAAAATGTTTTTTTTACGTTAACTTTATGACGTTTTTTTTACGTTTAATTTGTGAAAGAAAAAAAAACAGCAGGACGGATATTGAATAATTGCATTAGGTTTTTAATATAACAAGAGAATATTAGAAAAAATACATTCTAAGGTGAATATATAAATAAAAACAAATTAATGAAGTTTTTTAATTATTGCCTTTTTTTTGTTAACTATTTTAAACTAAAAAATGGAAATCAATTAACAAAAAACATATTCCTATGTAAATTTATTTTCTAAGTAATAACTTACAATCTTATATCTAGTTTTAATATTTTATTAAGAAATAAAAGTGACAATTTTACATTGTTATGTGTTATGTCGCTTTTTTAAAACATATTTTAAAGACGAGAAAAAAAAAAATCATGTACACGACGTAAGACAATTACTGATCATTGTTGTTGATACAATTTTATTATTATTATTTTTATTTTAATTTAACATTGTAAAATATAAAAATACGGTAAATTCTTAGTTTAATTTTTAAATAATTTAACTAAGAAAGTACAGCAACCTTTTTTTTTTTAAGTAAGTTACTTTATTGCTGTTAGAGAAATAAAACAAAAGATATTTTTCTTATTTTTATTATTCAGAATAATCGCGTTACATGTTAACTAATTTCTAACATTGTCATTGTCACATTATAGTTGTTATTTATAACACAGTAATATGACAGTTAAATAATAAAATTATATAAACATAATGAATAATATTATGATGCTTAATAATTGTTATTTTTTATTTATGCTGTCCTAATAAAATCATTCAAAATTGCACATTAGAATTGTAATTATTTATTTAATAAGGAAATGAAAAATCAAGTCAAGCATTTAATTTAAAATGACATTTATTTTCACAGTTTATTGATAATAATACATATACGGCGAGTATCATAAATATAAGGTATTGAATATTTTTATTAAGAAAATAAAATAAATGTTAGTAAAAAAGCTATAAATAAAGGTAATTCAATACAAAGAATTAACATTTTAATTTTTTTTATTTGTTCAAAAGAAACTCTATTAATGATCGATCAGTTATTTATGCTTCTTGAAAGAATTTCTTAAGGAAGCTTCTACAGCAACAGTCAAACCAGTTCATTTTCATTAAGTCACTTTTTATTCTTGTTTAATCTTTAGAATTACATGTAATAGGTAAGCAAAAGTTAACCTATGCTGTTTCATAATAAAAAGAATTTTTTAAACTGGATGTTTAAAACAAATAATTGAAAACATATGAATACTATACGGTGTGATCATTAAACAACTTTTTATATTAATTTTTAACATTTTATTCATTAAACTGAAAAGTCAAAAGATTATTATTTTCCTTTTGGTTTATTATTTATAGATAAAACAAAACATTTTTACAATAAATTAAAAAGAAAAACAAGTAATAAAATTTATACATAAATCAACAAAAAAATAAAAAAAATAAAACAGATATATATGGCATTTGTGTCTTAAGATTTAATATATGTTAAAAACCGTATCAGTGATTATTAATTAAAATGTCAAGTTTATTATTTAATTTAATTAAATTTAATTTTTTTTTATATGTTCATAACTTATTTACGCTTATTTGAATTAAAAGAAGAAAATGTTAGAAAAAGAAAAACATTAATTCGCATGACAAAACCATTTAAAAACTGCATAAATTATATTTATTTCGAAGCACACTGTATTTGCAATACAATAAAAGTGTTTATTCGGTCATTCAATCTATCTAAGAACAAAAAAAAAATATAACAAAATAGAATTAAACAACGCGTAAAATGATTCTTATCCATCCATGACTTAAAAGTACAAAAACAGCATAAATTTTCATATGTTAAAAAAAAAACTAAATTTTTATTATACACGCATAGATAGTCTTAGGCAGCAGCAACTTAATATTATAATACAAATATAAATATGGACTAAGAAGATTGTTTTTTTCTAACAGAAGGTAGCTTGTCGGATGCAAAATTCACGCAAGTAAAAGCAGTAGGCGCATCCATAAACGAATGCATTGTATATGATTAAATATTTTACTAATTTCAACTATAGATGCAATAAATATTATTCAAGTTGCAGGCTTTTTTTCTTTCTTTTACTAAATTATTTCCATTGTCGTAAATTGAAAAAATTGCAAAATCGCTATAAAAATGATTAATTGTATCAAGATTATAAAGAAATAAAATTTATAAATAAATAAAAGGGCGGTAAATTAAGTTAAGTTTATAAAAAAGCTCAGAGAAATAAGTGGAGCAATGATGCAAATTGATAAATTGTAAGCAATTTTATTTTATTTTTAAACATAATTATATATACAAAATGCATAATATTTATAGAAATCTAATTTCAGAGTTTCCTCATTTTTACTTCTTTTGTTGGCTTTAACAATTTTTTCTTTGTCGTTCTTAACGTTACAAAAAAAAAAAAAAGAGAAAATAATTAGAGCCTATATTTGTGGTCGGTTTAATGCAATTTTATAATTAAAAACAAAAGAATAGAAAACAAAACAAAAATCATAAAAGAAAATAAATTAAAATATTTGATTATTTATTGCAATGCAGAAGAAAAGTGTTACAGATATTTATATTTTTTTAAATTTCTCAATTTTATGATATCCGGTGATTTTGCATTGTTAGAAGAATTAAAATAAGTTTATTTTTTATGATAAAGTACTTTCATTTCTGGATGATGTTTTTCGAACAATAAAATGCTAAATCTTACTATGAAAAACAAAAAAATCTAATCATCAATTACTTAAGCCAGTGTAGATAATATTACAATAATAAACTGTTGTTACCTTCTTAAATTTATTATCATCATAAATATAATAATAAGTTTTTTTTTTTAATGTCAACATCTTAGAGAAATTGAAGTGTTCATATTAAGTGTTTCAAATTTAATTAAATTTTAATACATAAATATTTTTTATTGCATTTTAATAACTAATAAAATAAATTAATAATAAAAACTAATAAAAAATTATATTTATTATATGTAATTACAAATATCGTTTATTTTTTCCTCTTCATTTATTAATTATATTTTAATAAACGGTAAAAGTTTAAATAGTTCAAGTTTAAAAAAATGTATTGCTTTAAAGATGTAAAGAAAAAATATTAATAACCAACAGATGAAAGTTATTATTTACATCAGAAACTTTTTTGAACATATCTATAAATATGTATATGAAAGGTGAAAAGCCTACTTTTTAGTGTCTGCTATAATTTTACCTTTCAACAGTCTTCTGCAGAAAACAATTGAAATATTAAATAAATAATTAATCTGTGTGTTTTTTTATTTTATAATAACAAAAAATGAGCAAAGAATTATAATTGTTTATTTAAGCATCCAGTATAACTCTATTGTTTCTTTTTATTTATAAATATTGATGAATTTTATTAAATGTTTGGCAGTTAGCACCATGTTAACACCATGACCTGACCTTAATTCAAGATTTTTCCATTCTTCTAGACCTTCTTGCCAAAATTTGATTATTTTACCTACAGTTCACTATTATTTTTTAAAAAAAGTTCATTATCAATTTTTGTGAAGGCAAATTGTGTTTTCTGTATAATTTTTAATTTTACGTTTGCAACATAATTTTATAAAAAATAAGTAAACAATATAAAGAAAAATTAAAATAATTTGAAAGATAAATAATAATAGAGTAAATTACATGTGAAAGTTTATTAATTTAATAATTTACGCTACTATATTCCGCATGTGGAAATGTATTTATTAATTTTCTAATATTTTTATATGGCCAGGAAACGCATATATTATTTTTCTTTATAAAAATGTTTATTTTATTATAATTATTTTTTTTTTGTTATAAATTTTATTGTTTAAAGTAACAAAAAAAAAAAAAATATAATTTAAAATAATATTTTTTTTCATCAACATCACGTTTTACATATTCATCTAAATGATGCATTACGTGCTTTTAAAAAATAATCTTTGAATAAAGATGTTAAATAATGACTTTTACTACTGATTTTTATTTATTTTTGCAGAATAAAACTGGTAGCAGCAATACAAAAAAAAAACATGGAAAATATTTAAATAAATTAACAATAAGTTATGATAATATCTTTTCTTTTCTTTTTGTTTAAATAATATAATAAAAATTATTAGCAAATTGTATTTATTACAAATTATTTGATTGCAAAATTGATTAGGTTTAAATTTTCTATTACAATTCAAGAATAATTTTCTTTCTTACTTCAAAGTAGTATTAATCTTTTATTTAAATTTTTTTTTTTAAATTTCAAATTTGATGGAATTAAAAAAAGAAACAATGACAACATCAGTAACGATAACAAGGAATATTGTATCATTTCTTATATTATATTTCTCTTACTATTTTTACAATTATTGTTGCTTCATCAAGTTAACTATTATTATACACAGTTTTACCTTACATAAAAATATACAATTCCGGTTTTTTCTTATACGTTATTTGTTGTTTTTCAATTATAAAGTAAGCCTTATAAAAAAATCGTTCAACTTACAACACGAATAGATTTTTATTTAATTCGAATTATGGAAAAAAGGGTAAAAAAAAAATAAAATGTTTGCTAAAGTTTTCTGTTTGATTATACAGTCTACACGCACCTATTCGCTTTATAAAGAAATAGAAACTGAAAGAAAAAACAATATATAAAACTCTTATTAAGCAGAAAAAATTTAAAGTTTATGAGAATAATACAAAGTAACATCTTGAAAAATTACTAGTCAATGTTAATGTTAATACCATGATAAAATACAAATAATGTATGCAAATGACCGATCAAGGTTTCAAAGAAATAGAAAATCATCAATACGGGTTCATCACCATCTATACTATTACTAGCAACAGTACGCTATCGTTATATGATATAAAATCATAATCTGCATTATTTATATATTATTTTACATAAGAGTATTTTCTAAATCGAGAAAATTATTAACCACATCGAAAAATAAATTTAAATAAAAACAAAAGCACCGTTTAAGCAGAAAATATTTAAGAGTCAGCGCCAGACAATTTTTATGTAAATAAATAAAAGATTTATTTGCTTGAATATTATGTAAGAATCAAAAGCATTAGGTTTTTCGATAGATAATAATATTGATTTCAAGTATACTTTTATGAAAACTACGAGTTAAATCAATTTTTTTTTTAATTAAATATTTATTTAAGTAATTATCTTTCATTTGCTTAAAAAATTAAAAATAATTTAAGTATAAATAATTTAATATAGTTTTTTTTTATTGTAAATAACACTTTTAAAAATTTAATTAGGTTAAAAAGAAAGAATAATTTTTATGACTCTTAAGTACTCTGACACAAAGTATTTTGTAATTAATAAGCGCAGCTGGGTGTTACTGGGTTACGATAGATTTGTTTAATTTAAAATATACAAAGCATTACTTAGTATTTATTACTGTTAATTAAGTTTTTTTTTGTTGTGGCAAATTTATTGCTATTATTGTTGTAAACTGTGTTAATGTTAATTTTATCTATGTAAGTTGAAGTTGAAGGTGTAATAAAATAAATATTAAAATAAGCTGTCTGAGTGACCTCGACCATCTGTTTTCAATGCTTTTTTATTCTTTAGTTATTATTAGATGCGTTTAAAATTAATTAAAACCTGAATTGATTTTTATGTTTAAAAGATACTAATAATAGATTAATTTAAAGTGTTTGATTCGATGCAAACAGTTTCCTTTTAATAAATGTATTATTGACTTTGTTGTAGGAAAAATAAAGAATATTAATTAAATAACACAGCAAGAATATAGTCAATTGGACAAATCATTACAATAGTAAAATAATATTAAATACTATATCAAGCAATTATTATTAATAATAGAAAATTCAAAATTTATATTCGCAAATCAAATAAAAACAGACACTTGTAAGATTGCTTGTAATCCAAAAAATCTATGCGGGTATTAATTAATAAGATATAAATGCAACTTTATTTAAATTTTATCAAAAAACAATAATAAATTTTATTTTATCGTAAAAGTGTGAAATTTTATCAACAACACTGTAATATAAGAAGTCTTACAATAAGCTATCCACACCCAAAGTGTTTTTAACTTAAACCAAAGTTCTGTAGTAAATAAAATACAAAATTTTCATGAATTTTTTATTACTTTTAAAAGTTAATTTAAAAAAAAAAACTTCATTCGTAGGTGAGTAACATAAAATAAAGAATAAAAGGTTCAAAGAACCATAAATTAGAATAATCAAAATTATTTGTTTGTTTTAATTAAAAAATTAACATAATTTCGGTATATAAACAAACAAAGCATTTAATTTTTTTTTTTAAATAAATAAAGTATAACATTAATTAATAAATAACTCTTTTTTTACTATAAATCAGTTTAAACAATGGAATTGAATGAAGCCGATTGTTTTAAATAAACTATTTAAATAAGAATCATTTTTCCTGTTTTTTTTTTATAATAAAAAGAATAAATGTTTAGAGTAAAATAATGTGTGTTCTGTATTTACCATAATCTGATTTTGTTTGACCCAAAATAGTATTCACTGTTAACAGTATGTACACACTTAAAATAATAAGGAAATTTATATGATATGACATTTTTTCTGTTATTTATATTCTTTAAAAATCGGTGATTTATCTTTATTCTGTGTGTTTTGTCTTTTGATTGTTTCTGTTTTGTTACTTGGAAAAAAAAAACTTTTTTTTAATTGATAAACTGGTTGCACATTTTTTTTTAAATTAATTTTATTATTATACAACAAAATTGACTTTACACTTATTTTGTAAATAATCACGAAAGTATAGAACTTTAAAAAAAAAATAATTTTGCTGAAAAACAATTTTATAGCCAAAAGTAATTGGTAAATGTTTATTATTCAAAATAAAAATAAAATAAATTAAGTTTTTTTAATTATCATATTTATTCACTTTTAAAAATATATATTCATTTCAGCTAAAGTAAACACAAATTATTTAAATAAAAGTAATTAAATTTTAATGAGAGTCGACTGTTCAGCGACTGTTCACTAGAACGTTTCTATCTCGACTGACTGTTGAAGTCTCTTGTTTACAATAAAAGAAATAAAAATAAAAATTATATCTTCTGTTCTCAAATGTTCAAATGCAATGAAAATAAAGTGAAAAATCATCAGTCGTTGTCAGTGGGCTGCAGAAGAAAATGTTTTTAGAAAAAATGAATTTATATTTTTAGTAAGAAAATATTGAGAGAAAAAAATAACTTAAAAATTGTAAATAAATAAAAAGAAAGAAGATTTAATGAGTCAAAAATGTAAACACACACAATTTGATTACGGTAAAAAGTATATTTCTTCTCTATTTGTTATTTTAAAATTTATGAAAAAAAAATCCATATACATGATGACGATATTATATTTAATTTAATTTTTAAGTTTATAAAAATCAACGGCCGCCAGCAAACTTTATAAAAAAATAACTCTTAAATACACAATAGATAATTTAATATCATTTATCCTAGGCTCAAGCTTTATCTAAATTAAATTGTATTATTGATAATAAATTTTCACGAATATATTAATTAAAATTTTAATTACCTAACAAAAAATATATTTTTATTTAAAAAGTTAACCTATTTAAGATTACAGCAAAAAAAAATAATTTTCACATTAAAATTAACAAATAGATTCTTATTAATGGTTTTTAAGGTAAAAAAAAATATAGAAATCAATTTTGATATAGTGATTGACCCGCTCAAAACCGCACCGGACAACCATTATTATGTTATTTACCTCTCTAATGTATTAAATACAATCGACTATTAAATAATTATTATGTTAGAGGTTCGTACATATTTTGGCTATGTACTCGTATACATAAAAATATATAAAATAAAATAAAATAATAATAGTAATAAAAAGAAGATTCAATTTCACTTAAAAATTAATTATAATGCAGAAAGAAATTTTTTTTTTGTTGATTTGAATGATTTATTGATTTTGTATTACAAAAGGTCTTTGTCTAGTTTAATGTGGAAGAAGAAATTTGTATATATAATTGTAGTATTCATATATGAATGTGATTAAACTGAATTTTTTTGTATGCTGTGCTCTATTGATGTATTCATACCGGAAATTACAAAAGAAAAAAAATTCTAACCTTTGATTCATCTAAACGATGTTGAATTAAATAATAAAGAGTACCTTAACTATCATAGTTATAGAAAATTAAGCATATACTTACCATATGGTAAGTGTCACGAAGATACATATTTTAATGAGCGAAATGTAATTATTTTACGTTTCAGGGCACTCAAAATTGTTAATTCATTTCCGTAATATCAGCTTATAAATTTATAATTTTATTAAATTTACAGTAATATCTGTAATTGCAATTATTACAAAATCATTTTAAAGAAAATATAAAAAATTAAATAAAGTTTAAGGACAATAAGTATTTATATAATTTTTATATATTATCTGCAGACTAAAGCATTTTGATCAATCAATAAACTGTTATTCAGTTTAAATTAAGTTAACAAAATAGTTTAAAACTAAGCCGCACCTAGGAACTTTTAAACAACATAATTTAATTCAATTACAACTTTGTTATTTTTGCATGGAATAAAAAATGATGAGAATTTTTTTCTTTTTTTTTTAATGATTTTCGTTATGCTTTATTAAATGCATTTCAATTCCAATGAAATATATAAGAGAAAAAAATAATATATGTTATATGCAGATAGATATAGTAAAATAAAATAAGAATAATATACATCATAATGAATACATAATTAAATTAATAACAGACATTTTATTTATCTACTAAACATATTATTATACGTGGATAAAGAAATATAAATGCAATTGGTAGGTAGTATTATCAAGAAGTTTTTGTTCTTTTCGTTATAAAATAAGAATATTATTAATAAATGTTTTATCTTTATAGAAGATTTTTTTTTTTAATATTTAAATTATATAAATAAAATGTATCATATGCTATGGTCTAATTGCGGTGCCTGTGTTTGTTCTGCTTCAAGTTTATTCTTTTTATAAAAAAGTTATAAATTAACAAAACACCAATAATGAATTCAGAAGAAAGTTTATTAAAGAAAAAGTGATTTTTATTATAATTAGAAATATTTATTAATATAAAATAAAAAGTAGAAGCAATCATAGTGAAATATTTATTATATGTTTTATAACGTTGTTTGATGTTATAATTTAATTTTTATTTCCGACTGAATTCACTCGCATTCACACTTTTCTTTAGGTTTTCAACTATTTTCTTTATTCCATAAAAGTTTTAGCTTGAGTTCTTTTAAATCAATAATTCACAAGAGTTTATTTATGATGTTTTTGACACTATTTATTACTTAGCATTTCATCTGCAATTATACTTAGGATTTTTCCATGGTCAAATTGGCCGTTCGTGAAAACTGAAATAAACATATTTTCGTACAAAATAAAAAACAAAGTTTTTGTTTAATAATTATTTATTATAATTAATATAATTATTGCCACATTTATTTATAAAATTACAAAAACACAATTATTTTTTTCTAAATACGTGAATATAAAAAAATATATTTTTATTTGATTAAAAAATTCAAAAAAAAAAAAAACAGCAAATTTTGTCATTTTTCTAATTTAATTTTTCTCATTCGCTAAAAATTAAACAGAAGATGAGAAAAAACTCAAATAACAAAATGAGCAACAACAATTATTGCTAATTATTTTATTAATAGAAGTAATTCGAAAAAAAAAAATCATGAATTTTTTTTTTTTCGTTTATAATAATACTAAAGAATTGTGCGAGGTAATTTATAATCTTTTTTTTTTTGAAATTATAAATTTTGTTTCCTCAATATTTTTTTTATTTTAAACTAACATTATCTCTCTTGAGTTATTTTTATTATCTTCTTTAATTAATTGAAAATAATAGATATGCAATTATGTTAGTCTTGTTTGATTAAATTAAATATGTATAGAAGAAAAAACAAATACAATAGAGAAACAGAAAATACTATTTAGTTATTATAATTGACAAATTATTTCTTATTTAATTTTATTTCTACCTTCACGTTTTCTAATAATGCTAATTGTCATTATGTTCGATTCACAGTAGTAGTAAAAAACAATTCTTTATTTGTTTATATTGCATTGTTTATATTCTACAATAAAATTCTTCCTACATTGCTGTATCTACTTCGTAAAAAATAATTTTCTTTCGTCTAAAACTCCACAACGCATTATAATAATAAAAATGCGATTAAAAATGAACACGTTTATTTATTTATTTTTTATTATAATAAATTATAACTAAAAAAAAGCATTGAAAGTTTTAATTTACTAGTATTTGGCAACTTACTACTGCTTAAAAGAGACAAATTCTATGCATTAACCATTGATGAGCTTTATTTAGTTAAAATAGTATTTTATATCTGATTATTATCAACAATTATTATTATTGATCAAGTTTGTCTTCTTTTCATTCGTTTTTACGTTTTTTTTTATTTACTTAAAGCTAAAAAATGAATTGCTATCCATGTGAATCCACATTAAAAAGTTACAAAAAGCTTTTTATAAATGTTAGCTAATCGGTTTTAATAAACAACATTATCTACGACAATAAGAAAAAGAAATATTGTTTTAATTTAATAATCTTTTTATTTAATATTCTAGTTAGAATATGTTTTATGTAGCAAAATTCTAAATAATTAATTATGATAATATAATTTATTTTAATTATCTTATATAAAAAAGAAAGCGTAAATACATTGACGAAATTATAATACTTGTTTAACTAATAACAGTCTATTGAGACAGAACGAAAACAAAAATGTAAACTTATCGTCAAAAATTTATTAATCTTATTAAAATAATTATTAAATCAATTCAAAAATATATTCAGATACAACTAATTGATGCGTTATCTGTCTGATTTTATAATATAATTAACAAATACAAATTTTAGTTAAGTTATATTTTTATAAAAGATTTATCATTTTATTATAAAAACGTGTAAAATTAATTAAACTAAATCATAGTATTTTAAAGAAACGCCTTTGCGCATTAAACAGTTTCATAACGTTTTGCAGTAAAAAATTAATAATACAAAAAAATTAAACATTAAACTTATATCTATTATTTTGTCAACAAATATTCATTAATTTTCCTTTAATGCAAAATTAATTCATTGTCTTTAATTAAATATTATTAGTTTTTTTGTTTAAAGAAAAATTTTTATTTAAAATTAACTTAACTAAGTATTTCTTTAATTATTTTTCAATTTATACAAAATTACAAAGAAAAATAATTAAACTGAAATAAAAACAACAAACAAAGAAAAAAAAACTTAACAAGGGTTTGTTGCGCCAATACCCTCTAAATGGCTCATTAATAATTGCTGCAAGTGACTTCTTAATGCCCTCTCCTCATTTATTTGTGTTTTTATTTGTGTCATATCTTGTTGTAATTGTCGAACAGCAACCCATAGCTGCCTTAATGTCGGTGTCATATCTTCATTCTCTAAACCTGCAATCAAATATAAACAAACAACAAACTCATAATAAATTAAAATAATAAATTTATAATTGAAAAAATAAATTTTTTTTTAAAGACAAGAAAATAAGAAAAAAAGTCCAAGATTGAAAGAAAAACAAAACAAAAAAAAAATTTAATTAATTTATTAATAAATGTTAATTAATATATATTTTCAATGCCTACAAAAAAAAAATTAAAATATAATTAATAAAAAAAAAATATAAACATAAAATATTAATAAGGCTGCATTAAGAAAAAATTAAAATAAAAATTAAATAAATATTACATATTTGGTTAGGAAAATATTTATTTTCATACATTTATTGATTTATTTTTTTTTTTCTTTAATACAAAAATGTTGTTTTTTTTTTTTTTTTAATTATTTATTCTATAAATATGACTTTTTGTATAAAAAAGTTTTATTTATAAATTTTCCTTTTTAAGTTTATAAATATAATTTTAATAATTTTATTATTTTGTTAAATTTTGATTTTTTATATAATTAATTTCAAAGAGAATGTGTTATAAATGGGTTACAAGGAAATAAATAAATGAATTAATTTTTCTATAAAGTGGTTTAATTTTTTGTATTATTTTCCTTGCCATTTAATATAAGCTCTAAACATGTTATTAATTTTTGGTTTAACAATAAAAGAATAAATATTCTGTGCGACTAAAATTAAAATCACTTTTAATGTCATTGAATAATTCGCACCACAGTTACAGTGCCCTAGAGAACATCTTATTAAATTAAGATTTGACAATTCGATATCAATGCCTTTAATTAAAATTTTATTCGCACAGCAATAATATTCTCTCATAGTGTATGTACTTTTTTAATTTATTTTTTTCATTTTCTTTATTGTTAAATTTAAACTATAAAAGTAGCAACGAAACTTTAAAGATTTTACAGCTTTAAAAAGCATTTTTTGTTATTAATATGTTTAGGATTTTAAATAATAATTCATTTTAAAACTTGCTTCAAAAAAGTGTTTTTTTTTCCATTTTCTCGTGTTTTTATTTTTTTTAAATTTAATTAAACAATCAACGATTTGTTTCTAAACAATAACTATAATATAAAAGAAAAGTATTTAAATAAATAATAAAATTATTAATAATTTTAATAAAAAATGCAAAAAAAATTTAAACAAATATAAAGCAAAAGAAAATAAAATAAAAAAATTAAATTAAATTAGCACACAGTCATTATCGTGTTTAAAGACAACGAGTCTCATTTTAATTTTCTTTGAAACAAAAAAAAAAAAAAAATAGAAGAAAAATCTAATTCTTTTTTAATTAAATTATTAATAATTCGTTTTTTTATAAAATAGTTTTCATTTTTCTTTTTAAATAAATAAATTATTTATTCACATTTTAAGTTTATCTTTAATTAGTATAATTAAAAATTCATTGTCAGTGTTGAATTTAATTCATGTCGTTATGTGTTTTATTCTTTTTTAATCTCATTAAAAACAATATAAAACAATTTATAAAATAAAGGTAATTAAAAAAAATAATAATAATAAAAAAAAAATTAAATAGAATAACAATGAATAAAATACAAACAATATTTTGTTTGGCAAGAATAAAGGTAAAAGCGTGTGATATTTGTCTATGACATAGTATTGTAATTTTTTCGTTAATATATATTTTAATTTTATAATACTAAAAATATGTAAATGGTAAATTATACCGACTAGAAAATTATATTATTTTTAATTATTTTATTTTGTAATTTCGTGCTTAGTTTCGTTCTAATGTTAATTATATTGCCTTGAAATAGTCAAATTTTTTTAACCAAGTAATAAAAATTCCATATTGTTTCCTTGGTTAAAAAAACAAGGACTTAGATGTTAATTAGAATAAAATAAATAAATAAATATCAGTAAAATAATTAAAATCATTTGGTACAGGTAATTAAAAATTATTATTAAGGCAAGTATCATATTGTTATAAAAAATTCTTTAATATTAATTAAATTTTAATGAAAATATATTTTCGTTAATAATAATAAAAAATAATAATCACATAACTTGTTCATGTTAAATGAAATTTATATGCAATTAAATTATATTAATAGAAAATTCAATTAATATTGGAATGTATAATTTTTTAAAAATTTAGTGTACAAATTTTAATTAAGAAATTAATTTTAGAATTTAATATATTAAAACAAAATTTTTTATGCTTTGACTTCGTTATGCAAAAGAAAACATTACCGAATTAAAAATTAACACACATTATTTCGATTATATAATTTTATTAAAAATAATTATTTTATGTTCGATTTTTGTTTTAATAATAGATAATAAAATTAAACATAATTATTTAAAATTATTTATTTTAAGAAATTTGATTATTATTTGGTTTTATTTTTCATCTAAAAATAAAAGAGTACGAAGAGTAAGAATAAAATAAATTATAATTGATAATAAGATAGAAAAAGATATGTAATTTTTAATTTTTTTTTTACTTTTATATTAATTGTAGGATAAAGGATTAACAAAAAAACTAGGGCAAAGCTCAAGTAAAATAAAATCAATTGAATAAAAATAAACCACTTAAAATGATAAAGCTTAAATAAAAATAATTAAAATTAAATTTTATTTTCAAAATAAACACCTGATAATGTTTATACACATTTTACTTAATTTGTGTTTTATTTAATTTATTTTTCTCGTTTATATTATTATTATTAATCTAAAATTATTTATAATACGTATAAGAACACTATGCACCACATTAATCGTCGCTTAATTAAGTTCGTTAATTTATTTCTTTAATATTTTACATCTATTAAATAGAGATCACTTTATTTTATATCTACAGGTAATTGAATTACTCTTTTATTTATTTTTTTAAATACCTACAAAACTAATTTCATTTTTTTTTTATAAATAAATTCTATAATCTTTTTTGTTTCTGCTTTTAATTCGGTTAATTAATTAAATAAATTTTTAATAAATTCTAATTATATTACAAGGATGAATAATCTCTATTTGGCCACATTTATTAATTAATATTTCATTAATAAATTTAAAGAAAAAAAAAATATTATTCACGGTCCGTTATTTTTGATTATTTTATCTTTCACGTCTAATCTCACTCGCATCACAGGGAAAATTTTCTTTATTTTTTATTTATTATAAATAATTATTTTAATTATCTGGCTTAACTTATATTAACGTAGTTTATGAAAATCAATATCAAGGACACTTAAAAAAATTAATTAAAATTATAACGAAAGAAATTACTTATAATATATTAATTTTATAATTAAATTAGTTTTTAATTAGTGATTTTTAAAGAAAATATTATATATTTGGTTGGTTTTAAAATGCTAAAAAATTATTTTTCTTATCAATTATATAGTTTTTTTAGCATAAACATATCTATATATATATTTTTTTTTTTGTAAGAAAAATAAAATTGAAAATCAAATACAAAAACGTAAGCACAGTAATTAAAAAAAAACAAACATCAAAAAGAAAATAAGGGAAACAAGATTAATCATAGTTATTCATTTTACGCCATTGCTTAAGTACAAAATTCCCACAACACCACGATGATGTAGCTGAATTTCGTGCACTATCTTTGTGCTGCGTTTGTTCATCATCCGCAAATAAATGTGGTGTTGATCGTCGTAATGGTGCTGATTTTTGTGTTTTAACTAACCCTTGTGCAGCCTCAAATGATCTATTTAATCTTCGATCATATAAACTTGGTTGTTGCTTCTGTTGTTCCTGTTGGTGTTGTTGCTGTTGCTTTGTCTTTCGTATGTTAAGATTATGTTGCTGTAAAGTATCTATTGGTGGCTTGCACATTTTCGGCTGTATCTGATGTTGTTTATTTTTTCTTGACAATAACGGGGTGGTACAACCGCCACTCGAAATATACATATTATCATAATTTGACGACGAGGGCGATTTACTATATTTATAATGGCCGACTAAACTTTTTTTTGGTGTTTTTTCTTCAGATGATGCTCGGCCATCTTGATTAATCCCAACACCACCACCTGCTATTGAATATCTATAGGAATTATTTAACGATGACACTGATGACGAATACATATTAAAATTATTTGGACTGGCTTCACGCCATATATACGACGAATTTAAACTGCTTGATGAATTGTTATTAACATAAGAAGATGAGGAACATATAAATGGTAACTGCGGATTTGATGTTGAAAAATGCTTTGATGATTTTAGTTTTCCGCCCCTGATGGGAAGACATGGAGTCCAAGGTTGTAGCGCTATACAAGGAGAAGGCAGAAAAGAAAAAGAATCTTTGTCATATAATCTTAACTAACACCTAAAGCTCGGGTAACGAATTTTTTTTGTTATATTTAATTTTATTTTAAAAAAAATTCCATTTGCTTTTACCAAAAATAACTTTTTATAATTTTATAATCTTAATTAAATAATTAATTTATATGATCGCAATTTTATTTTATTTTAATTAATAAAATGAATGATGATTATTATTATTATTATTAATAATTATAAAGTTTTATTTTCAAAATACCGAAATTTTTGGTATAATTACTTTAAGCTAATCTACAAAACAACATAGCGATTTTGATTTTTCGTTTTTTTAACATATATTTTAATTAATTATGTTTATTTAATTAACAAAAAGCACTATAAAGAAAAGGTATGATGATAAAAAAAAATTAAATCAATTAATTTTGCTATTCTAATATCCAAATAGTAATAATAATATTAATTTATTAATTTTGTTAAACCATCTATAAATGTTTATAATATTTTCCTTTTGTTTTTTTTTTTTAATATTTTTATCTAATAATAAATTTTGATTAAATTTTTATTAGAATAAACCATAAAATCTGTACCACTAAAACTGAACATAAGTACATAAATAAAAAATTATATAAAAACTTATATAAAAAATTAATAAAAACAAAGCTAAATAAAATTATATAAAAATTAATATCTGTAAAAAAATAAAAGCATTATGTGTGCAAATGGTTAGTGAATAGGAGCTAATACGTTGTATACAATATTATATTAGGAAAAGGATTAACATTCGATTAATTAATTTTTTTAAATAAAAAATTAATTTATATTATTAAATAAAATTTATATAATGTGTGATAATTAACTTTACATAATGTAATGCAATATTTCTACATAAAGAAAACAATAAGCACTTATGTTACATTTAATTATTCTTCGGAGACTTTCCAATCGTAGATATAGAGACCTTGATGTATTTTCTCAAAACCATAAACTGATTTATGTTGAAAAATTTGATAACACGAACTAGATCAATAATTTTTAATCAGTGAACTATAATAACTGAACATTATATTAATTAAAAGATATGAAATCATTTTGAATCGAACCATGATTCTTATTCTTCTCTTCTTATTCTGTTGTTATGAAACAGTACATGCCTGATAAAAAAAAGAATCAATAAACAACATTGGTAAAAAATTAGACACTGATTGGAGTAGCGATATTCAAAAGTAATTATATAAACAATTTAAAAAATAATCAAAATTTAACTGCAAGGCATAAAAAAATTATAAGGAATTGAATTTATACTTGAATTATTTAATTTATTTAAATATGAATTTAAATTATTAAATTTGTATGCAAAAACGATTGTATATAGAACAGTATTATGCAAACTTTATGTTTATACATATCAAACTATAGAAGCATAGAGTTTGAATTA
Source organism: Ptychoptera contaminata (assembly GCA_963942525.1). NCBI lineage: Eukaryota > Metazoa > Arthropoda > Insecta > Diptera > Ptychopteridae > Ptychoptera > Ptychoptera contaminata. Next base: position 24,278,121 of record OZ012636.1, on the reverse strand, counting down.
AAGTAATGCATACATAATAATAATTTCTAAGCAAAAAAAAAAAAATTAACGTAATTGGATTGTTTAAATTTACATATTTTTGAATAAAATAACCAAATAATCTTTTATCTTTTGCGTTTATTAAGTAAAATTTAAATAAAATGTTTAAAGATCTATGTAACTAAGCACTTTTTTCATCCGTGATGAAATATATATAAGAAACGAATTCAATCGCAGAGTATTAATTTATTTAGAAAAAATATATTGTGAGTTATTTAATTTTGGTTATCAAGTGTTTCTATTTTATCTACAGACTTTTTAATTGAATTAAGATTTATCTGCTTACACCATAATTACATTATATGACATTTAATTTAAATAATAAAAAATGAATTACTTAATATATATACATAATATATATGTAATCATTAAAAAATAAATTAAAAACATAAACACAAAACTAACCTGAATGTATTGTATTCCTCAGATTATTTTGATACGCAGCACAGTAAGCCTCAATAACACGTAAAACAAGAGCATCTTCTTCATACGTTGGTGGCGGTTTTCTTGAAGATGAATAATTAGAAAGACCAGTTCCACTATTAGAACCAGCATTTAACAATGATGGTCGCATCAATGGTGCAGGACGTAAATTTGTTATACTCCAATTAGCTGCAATTTAGAAAAACGAACATCATTTAAATGCGTAAATATTTGTTTACTTTTTATACTTAAATACAAGATTCAGTTTAAATAGACCGTGAAGAGAAATAAATAAAAATATTTTCAATATTACCTTTTGTGATATTCCTTCCGTTTTGCGCCGGTTGATTTATATCGCGACTCTGTATTTGTAATGGATGATTTTGCATCTTGTTGCTTTGATTTTGCGGTTGATGGTGTTGTTGTATTTGATTGTAGCTGAGATGATGATTGAATGACAGACTCCGTTTGTGTTGGGACATTTGGCTGGGTGAAGTGATGCGATGAGCTCCAAGATTCGGTGGGGACATCTAAAAATAGATTAATGTTTAAAAATTATGAAAATATACGAATTTAAGACAGCAGTTTACTGGCTTTTTTAGTTTTAATTTACTTCATGCTAAAATAAAATCAAAAACTTTTTTTTAGCAAAAGCAATTTGTGACGATAAAAGACATAACAATAGTTAGATGAATTTATAAATGCAGAATGTTGTTTTTTGAAAAAATGACTTTGAGGATTTATGATCTTTTGATAATTTTAAATACCATTTTTAATTATTAGTTAAAAAAAAAAAGTGAACAACAGGGGCTCAGGCATTGCGATGATAGATGCGTTTAGCTAATTTGTTTTGTTTTTAATGATAATATTGCTTTTCACATTTAATATGAAAATAGAATTTTTTTTTTTACTATCTAATTCTGTTTTTTTTTTATTATACTTAATTTAATTCATTTAAATTAAAAAAAAAGTGCAAATTAATTTAAAATATACATAGATTAGTAGTTTTCACAATAGAAGATGCATAATAATGATAATTATAATAAGAAAACAAACGATAATTAATTATTAGATTAGAAAAAAACAACAATAATAACAACACATCACAAATCAGCTTAAACCCTTGCCTGAACCCCCACCGTAAGCACCAACAGCGGTAATTTGATGACGCATTCTATTTCGTAATAATTCACGAATGATTCCATTTGGTAATTTTTCCTTTTTCCACCAATGTGCATACAATCCAGTGCGATACAATCCCTCATTTGTATGCTCAAAACTATTCATATGTACATTTATTCCGCTTCTTTTATCTTTCGATTTCGGTAAATCGGGTACAACACTAATAGTTGCTGTACTTTCAGTCGATCGATCAGCACTGCGGCAACGCGATTGTCTTTTTACTGTATCACGACTAGTGGACAATTCAAACATGTGACCCATATTTGACGTTTTCACATTTAAATTAGAGGTACTTCGTTTTACTTCACATCGAGTATTTTCATCATCTTTTATAATACTACTATCACCGTATTGACCACTATCGGTATTATCTTTGTCGTAGGGATCGGAGAGAGTAAATTCAAATTGACCAATTGCATGACTTGATTGAGAATGCCGGAGTTTATAAAATGCTTTACTTTGATCTTCTAACGTTAACTCATCCGAGTAACCAAACTCTTGAGACAATTTAGGAGGATCCGGAGACGCAATAGTACAACTACCTGCCATGCCTGAATCACTAGATCGAGGACTGTGACATCTTGAACTAGCACAACAACGGCATTTGCGTTCAAGTCCTATAGAACTATTAGTATTTAATTTTACATATTGATAGCTGACACACCGACGTATTGATTCTGACCGTTTCGGCGATTTATTATCTTTAGAGCTCCGTCGACTAGAACGATGCTTTGATATTCGTTTATCAGAGTTTATTGAATGTTTTTTGAATGGGGATATGTCACGTGAGAGAGAAACTTGTTGACTCTCAAACATACTAGGAGGCTTTATAATATTATTGGAATCTATAAAAGTTTCATCAAAATTATATAACAATTCTGCAGTAATTTGATCAGGAACGGGCAATATTGCTTCAGTCGCTGGTAAATCTAAAGAACTGGAATGAGTTGTGCTAATTGCATTTGGATCATTTGGATCAGGTATATTACATTTATTTATTTGAGTGGGTGAAGTATCATTTTTATCTTTCCATGTTGGTATATAAACTTCAGTCATGGATGAATTATTAAATCTATTCCCAACGAATAAAGTTGGCATACTATGTCTTTCGTCTAGCAACGATTTTGGTTTTAATGTATTTTTTATTTTCATTGATTCATCAATATTTACTAAATCTTCACAAGCCAAACATGCCCCTGATAACTGATTACAAAAACTTGATAATTTTGATGTTTCTGAGTGTTGCTTTATTGGGCCTAAATGTAGTTTTGCCGTTGAAGTGTGTACCACACTTTCTCCAGAAGAACCTTTTGCGTCAGACAGTCTTACAACTTTGGAACCTAAGGGTAGTGAATCACGGATACCAAATATACTTTCACTTTCTGTCGATGGAGATTTTATACTAAAACTACCATCTTTATCTCTACTTAACATCAAGCTAGATCGACAATATTCTAAAGGTTTAATATTATCAAATATTTCTTTTGTGCAATCAAAATTTTCTCCATGGTCTATCATACTTGAACTTTCGTATTCAGCCAATTCAGAATCTTCTAGCTTTTCTTTAGCTTTAAAATATTTTACATACCCAAAAGGATTGCTCTCACACGAACCATGTTCATCATCTGAATCAGGATTATCTATTGCATTTTGTCTCGAAAGTCTTCCGTCACTAGAATTTGATAATTTATCATCGTTACTACTCTTCTCCTCACTCTCTATCGATTGTGCATCAAGCCAACTATCTTTTCGAAGCATTCGAACGGTAGTTTTATGTTTTCGTCTTAACTTTACATTTGAAGTATCAATTTCTTTTAAAACTTGTGGATATAATAATGCTTTTACTAAAAACTTTGTTATTAGCCCTTCTTTAACTAGTATTTTAAAATGTGAATTTAATCGAGCATATGGTGCTGTAGGTGGATGAGTTTTGGGTGGCAAAGTAGGACGATACGATGTAACGCCTAAATTGTATGCACATACCGAAAAACGGGTACAATATCCACGGGCATCTAAAGACGCTCTTGTAGTCTGCTTAATTTTAATTATAAAAAATTAAGAGATTTAGTGGAATAATTCTGATTTTTGAACATTATTATTTAGTTATAGTTAATAGAAAAAAACTAATTACCAATAACATTAATTGTACAAAAAGTGGTCAAATATATATTATTTAGACATACCAGCACAACTGAATCATAATTATATTAGGTATGTGACAAAAAAAGTGTTACAAGAAATTTATCAGTTGTACGAGTATGCAAATAAACGATGATACAAAATGTATACGTACATGAGGTGGTGGTTGTGGTACATTGACTGCTGAACTACTAACATTTCGTTTTAATTCATGCCCTCTTCTTATTTCTACACCTTTCATATTAATGGATAACAAATCAACCCATTTATTTGCTTCGGATGGGCCTTGACAAACTGCTACTATTTTTTCAATTAACGGCCCAGTTATTTCAAAACCATTTTTAATTGAATCTGTATCTTCGAGACGATATACATTAATTCCGGCTATAGGTAATTTTCCCTAGAATTTTTAAAAGGATTAGTTTATCAAATAAAGTCAAAAACTATATATAAATTCACCTCATAGATAAATGCACTCATACGTTGACTAACACTAAGTATTAGGAGTGTTTGAGGAAATAAAACAAAATAACGATCACGATGTTCTGGGCCTACTGCTACACTACCCATGTGAATTATATCACCTAATGTGCTAAGTTCTTGTCCTTGCCATCCTCTAACAGGTCCCGTTAGAACTTGTAATTCTAATTCTTTTTGTCGTCTTGTCGCTGAACAGGTTGCCTTTAAAATAAAAATAATATTTAATTATAAATTTTTATATAGACATAATAAAATAATTACAGCAATATCCTTATAAACAGCAATACTTCGTTGTGTATCTCCACGATCTGGATGAGCACTCTCCATGTGTCTTTCTAATTCTTGTAACATGGCCGAATATTTATCTAATCTCCGAAAAGGTTTCGATAAACCAGTTGTTAATACTAACAGACCTGGTGTTGCAGCACCTTGACGTTCCATGAATGATTCTAATTCATCTCTATAAAAATTAAAAATCCTTATTTATTCTTTTAAAATAAATGTAATTCATTAAGTTACTTGTATTTATCTAAAATAACAATAGCACGAGGATGTGATGCACAATAAGCTTGATGCACCTTTTTCATTATTTGTGCTTTTGATAAAAATAATTTTCCTACGCGATCATTGTGATTTTCTAAATTTTCCAATAAGTCTTCATGTGTTTGTACAATTTCCACGAAATTTCCCATTAATTGAGCATATTCATCATTATTTAAACTGAAGATAAGAATAAAATAAATTATTAAATACACAAGTTTAGTTAACATTTTACCTACATTTGACTAGGCGGTAAGGTTTCTAAAAAGTTTTCCAGTAGTCCTCTAATCTCTGCTACATGAGCTTTCTCACTTTCTAAAAGATCATTTAATACTAACGTCCTATATGCTTGAATTTCTTCAGGTGATCGTATTGTCTCAATGATAGGCATTGCCGCTACTTTACAATAATTAATAAAAAGCAATTTTTATTATAATGCAAATAAAAAAATAATTACAGGCAATTTACCTTTTAATTCTTTAACATAATTACTCGGAAACCAACCAGTCTTATCACCAAGTGTACCTTCCCACCATCCACCTTCTTCACGTTGTGTCACAGTTATTATATCACCCTTCTTAAAACAAAGTTCATCGTTATTCGATCCTTTAAATGAATACTCCGCTTGTACTGTATACGGCGTTTCCATTATTTTACATTTATATTAAAATAATAATCTAAAAAAAAGAAAAAACAAACAATATACTTTTTTCAATATGACACATTGCGTCTCTTACTTTTAAATAAATAAATAAATATAAACGACTAATAAATTCCTTTTAATCTTTTCAAAAAGTAATAATATTATTATTATTATTATTAAATTATTATTTTTTGTTATTCATATTTGTTCTTTATATTTTCAATATAGGGAAAACTATTTCTCATAATAAAAATGTTAATATCGTACACCTAGGCACATATGTTTGCCTTTTTTATATACATATTTATAAAAATAGTTTTATTTTATTTTATTAAACATATTTCATTTATTAAAATAAAAACCATAATAATAATTTTTCGTTTATTAATTTTTTGCATGGCACATTTTCCAGTCACATTCATACATACACACAGCACAACAACATAGGAGGTAACAAATCATGTTATATTTTTAGTTATTTTAAATTTAAGCATTTTTAACAGATTCTTTTTTTTTTTATTTATCATATTTATAAACATTTAATTACAAAATTTAAAAAATCAGGATTATAATAGATAATCACTAATAGCTATTTTTTATTTTAAATTTTATTTTATTTATTGATTATTGCTTAACGAATAAATAATTAAAAATATTTTAAAACAATAAAAATAAATAAAATCTCTTAAAGTAAAATTAAATGGAAGGAAAAATCATAAATCTAATTTTTATTGATATTGATAGACTTTCTTATATTTAACTTAGCTTTAATATTTAAATATAAAAGAAAATTTAGTTTATAGGGATACGATGGGATAAAATAACGTTAATTGCCCTTGTGATATGTATTTTTTTTTTAAATGTATGACCGTCAAGTCAAAAATAGAGTAAACACAAATAATTCATTTACAAAATTGCAATCTTAATACAACAAATATAAATGTAAAATTATTTTAAATAAAAAAAAATGTTTCTATGTTTGTATGTAAAATGTTTATCATTTATTAATTTGTAATAATTTTGTATTTTTTTTTCTTTAAAAGAAATAATTAAAATAAAAAAATATATTTTAGACACAATTATAACAGAAAAATTGAAAAAACTACGTAAAAAACATAAAAATCACAGCTGCAAAATAAATATAATTTTAACGTTTTAAAATTGCAAATGATAAAAAAAAACTCAGTTTTAAAAACCGAAAAAAAAATAAAAAAATATTTCAAATTCTTTAAAAAATTATATATAACATACATATATACAAACCGCACAGAACATATGATTTTTCGCTTTATTATTTTTGATTATATTACTTAAAGTGAATTAATTGTAAATTTTTTAATAATAATCCTCATATTACACAGAAAATCTTTTCTTCTCCTTCTTTAATAATTAAATTTTTAATGGAACAACACACATTTTAGTTATTACAATAAATTCTTTTTCTTGCAAACAACTAATAACAAAAATAATTAAAATTTTAATTAATTCAAATAATTGTACATTTGTAAAAATAGTTAATGAGAATAACAACACAAACTTATTGACAACTTAATGAAATAAAATTAAAATAACAGAACCGTTATTATTAAGAGTAATTTTCGTAATTTAATTACACGAATGAACCACAATTTGTTAAAATAAATTTTTAAATAAATAATATCATTTTCATTAGTTTAATACTTTTTGAATATATTTTTAATGAAAGAAGCAAGACCAATTTTTGAGTAAGCAACAATATAAAAACTTTGATTTAATTAAATAAAATGTAAAAAAAAGATAGAAAAGAAAAGCAAGTAAATAAATAAATAGAAAATAAAACTAAGAAAATTGTATTTTTAATTGGAGTAATGCCAAAAATAAAATATGTTTTTGCTTTTGGCAAAATTAAATCGTATAATACCACTTAATATATATATATATATATATATATATATATATATATATATATATATATATATATATATGTATATATTCGTTTCTATATTTTTTATACGCTTCTTATTATTAATAATTTTTCTACAAATCTTCGTTGTTTTCTTTTAATCATTTCTTCTCTACTGGTTTGGTTGTTTGTTTTAAAGTAAATTATTCCTCTTTCTCTTGTTTTCATTAATTAAATGTAATCAAAGTAAATAGCTTCGACATGTAATAATTAACAAAAAAAATAAACAAAAATTCTTTGCGATTTAAAATATTAATATATAAATATTAATAGTTAAGCTAACAAAAATAAATATTATATATTTATTAGTTTGTTTGTTGTCGTTTTAAAGTTGAAGCAGGAAAATCAATTCACACTTTATATAACACAGTATGAGTCAAGAAAAAGTTTTAACAATATTTTTTTTCTAACATATAAAACGCGTTTAAATGTTACCAGTAACAATAACAAACCAATTGTATGCATTATTCATTTATATTTCCCCTTTTGCTTTAATATCAAAATATTTTCTCTAGTTTATGTTTTCTGTAGTTTTGGTCTTAAAATTAAATAACTCATTAATTATGAAACACTCTGTACTGATTTAAACAACAAAAAATAGAAATAATTATAGAAAAAATATATACTTTCACTAAAAATCAAGAGAAACAAAAATATGTTAAGAATATTCTATTTTTATAATACAAAAAAATAAATAAAACAACTAACTACACCAATATTCATCACCAGCATATGTTAATTCAGCGTTCCATCTAATTTATAATGTTATTTTTTTTTTTAATTATCTCAGAATTATTATTCATTCATTTAATAAATAAATAGACAATTTGTTAAGATTTCTATGGAAATTTTATCCAGATTCCGTTTAAAATGCAAAACAAAAGAAATCTATTTTAATCCCAAACTCATGAAAATAAATATTGAAAACGTCTGGCAAGTGTTTTTTTTTTTAATAAAAAAAAAATAATCAAAATAAAAACTATAAAATCCTTTCACAGCATTTGATAGTTGATTTGATAAATTTTTGATAGTTAAATATACCTTAATTGTTTTAAGTGTCACTGATAAACTTGAATAAAAAAAATTAGTTAATTATTTAAAATTAAAGGAAGCACAATTATCTAACATAAATCGGATTTTAATTAATTTCAAATAATAAATGAATAAAATTTAGAAAAAAATAATAAAAAAAAAAACTTTGTAAATAAATTGAAATTTTGACAGCTGTCACCGCCGACCAACCATTATAACTTTGTTTGCGCTGATCTTATAAAACCAAGAGTACTTGTGTACAAAACACTCAGTTTGTTTTTATATACATGAAGGAAAAAAATTCTCCGAAAATTAAGCATAATAGAAATTTAAACTTAAAAATTATATATACATATATTATTAGATAATGACAAAAATAAGTTTGTTGGTCATAGCTCAAACATTTATTATAAAAATAAATAAAATAAAAATCGTCACTATTTACTTTGAGTTATTTTTATATTCCTTAAATTTATATTTTAATGTCGTTGAAATCAAAAGTGTATAAATTTTTATAATAATCTATATCACAGATGGTAAATTAAATTGATTAATAAACATAATTTTTTATTTATTTTAAATACTTTTATGTTGTTGTATTTAAAATGTTATTTAATTTTAAATGAAAATTAAAAGGCACCAAGCAACAACAACAGCCACACAACGACACTTTTTAATTAAAATTTTCGTATTTCTTCAATGAAATTTTTCAACAACACAACTGAAAAGCAAAATAAGACTGAATGTGACTGAAGAGCAGTTTTTATTATTCAATTTGTCCCTAAATTGGCAACTCTGTGATACTTTTCAACCAAATTTTAATGTTATATATTCACCACATTTAATAATTTCACCACAATTTAAGATTTTTTTTAAATATATATAAATGTATAATTGCGTAATTAATATTCATATGTAATAATTTTTAATTCAACTTTTCATTAATTCTTATGTAAACATTATAATTATATAAATTCATTTCAAAGATTCATTTGAGTAGTATAACAACAGTGCAGCCAACAGTGTACAAAATCAATTTTGTGCTGTCCATCACTTATTTTTATTTAGTTTGACGTTTGTTTTTGTTTATAAGATTTTTTTTTACTAAATTTTTTAATAATAAATAAAATCATTAAAATGTCGCATAGTCCTTTAGATAAAATTCAAGCACTGGATTCGATTGAACGTGAAATAATTCTATGCTTACAAAGTGCAGGTATTTTTCCATGGTTTTTTAATATAATTTGAATGATATTCAACTTTGTTTTGTCTTAGGACAAGGACTTCTTGAATTAAGTAAAGAGAAATCAAGTCAAAAAACCGCTGAAAACCATACACAACAATTTATTAAATCGTTATCTATCGTTGAATCAAAATTATCAGAGCAGATAAACTATTTAACACAAGTTTCAACTGGTCAACCACATGAGGGTTCCGGGTATGCTTCTGCAAAAGTTTTACAAATGGCCTGGCATCGCATACATCATGCTCGATCGAGAATTCGCGAGCTAGAAGAATCAAAAACAAAGTATATGCAAGCGTCAAGAACACAACAGGGTAGGCCTAATGGAAATGCGCCCGGCACCACAGGTGTTCATGGAATGATATAAATAATTTACATATATATATATTTTAATTCAATCTATTTTTTATTCTTAAGTAAATAATAAAGTAAAATATACAATTCTTAAAGTTAATTCTAGATTATTCTGTTTATTGTGGCAAAAAGAAATTATTTTCCACAACGTATCGTACACATTGCAAAATTATATTTCGTTCGCGCCGTATTTGTTCCTGTAATAATTTTTCTAAAAGCGTATTTTGATTACTTTTTCGTAAGCTTTTGTAGTTAATCAGTGTTTTTTCTTTATCTACTGTGTTACTTGTACATGGTGCTTTTGCGATCGGGTCACTTTTGGCTTCATTGCCCTTTCTTTTTCGTTGACGTCTTTTATTCTGTTTATCTTTGTTTTCACTTTGCTCCGATACTTTTTCTAATAATTCTTTGCTAGATTCATGAACAGTTTCAATCATTTCTAATTTTCGTATTATTGGAATTGCTTCTGGCATATCATCGTTGTCTGAGCTTAATTCACCTTCTTCAACTAAATTTTTAATATGTGTTTTTTCGGTATTTTTAATAACTTCTTGTGGATCTTCTTTTATCGCAGATGCAACACATTTAATTTCTTCTACTAAGCTTGTATTTTTGAATTCCATAGGCGTCATTTTTTCTGCTTCGTGATCCGTATCTTCATCGGAATCTGAACCGTACATACCTAATAGGCTTGTTAGAGGATTTTCTTTTTCTGGTCTTTCATAATCTTTTAACATAGATGTTCCTTTAAATTTAATATATCCATGATCTTCATAATCATTATCAATCGTAGTTATTTTCGTTTCTGGGGTTATGGTTTTGCCCGATGCATTTGATTTATTTTCACTCGGTGAGTTTTTATTATTATTATTGTTACTATTACTGCGGTTATAAGGCTTCGACTTAAAATTATTTTTATCATGCTTATAATTCGATTTGTCAGATAAATTATTTTTAAAATTTCTTCTATCACGTCGACCAAATCTATTTTTGGGTTCATTAATTCGTTCTCCACGTTTGGCACGTTCTTCTTGTGCTTTTTGTCTTAACTCAACGTTTTTTGACGTTGGAAATTTTTTCTTTCTCTCAGCTCTCCATCTTTCAATATCTTCTGGTGTATCGAGATTCTTGAATTTCTCAAAAAGACCGCTGCTGTGTTGCATTTGAATATGTTTCGTAACAACTAAGGGATGACCAACGAATTGACATCCGTCTATACCACACTTTTGGTGTTCACTCAAGTGATTTTCTAAATCCTCTTTAGAACCAAAACCTCTGTCACACGTTTCACACCAAGTGTTTTCATTTTTTTGCTTAAACTTGTTAGGTTGGTTGTATGGACGATTTAAAAATTTTGGAGGCACTGTCGATCCTCTTGGTCCAAACATAGGTGGTGGTTGTTGAGCTCGAGGTAAAAGTAAACCGTGCGGAGTCATGTAATATGGAAGTCGAACTCCATTATTGAAAGTGGGACTGCGCACATGCGGTTTTAGAAAATTATCCATTTTCAACAGTTGGAGTAGATATAAATAATATTTAAAAATCACGTGCTATAAATGTCACTTTGACGTTTATATTTTTTACTTTGATAGTTTAAAAAAACAATAAATGTAACTAAACAGAAGTTATATTATTTTCTAAACTATGCCTAATAATTTAAAAAATCAATATTGCAATACGACTGACTTCATTTCATACATTTTTCTAAGCGGGATCTTAAACTATATTGTTTTGACAGTTCTCAAAAAAAGTGCATCTTTTCGTCTAAAAACTATTTATATTTATATAATTTATAAATATAAAAAATAAAATGAATTCCGCTACCAAGGTTTGCTAGTATTCTTGTATAAATTTATTTCATTAATTATATTAAAATGTCTTAATTGTCTTTGTTTATTGTTTTTTTAGGTTGGTGAAATTTTTACCGCAGCAGGGACTGCATTTAACCGTTTAGGTGAACTAACTATGCAACTTCATCCAAACTCAGATTCATCTCCATCCGGGTAAGTTATTCAGTTGGAAGAAACAATTCATATCTTTCAATTTATAAATTAATAAAATAAAATGCTTGTTTTTAAAGGAGTAAATGGACAGATGAAGAAATTGAAATGCTTCGGTCAGCTATAACATTATTTTGCGACGATTTAAATAAAATCAGTTCTAGAATTAAAAGTCGAACAGTGTAAGTGGGGAATATTTCTTCATCTGTTCTTTTATTAGCTGAATATGAATATTAATCGTATATTCTCATTTCGTATTGTTTTATTAGATCACAAATTCGACAAACATTAAAGAAAAAAGCATTTGAAGATGCCGGAATACCTGTTAAACAAGTGCCCGTACAATTACAAACATTAAATGTAAAAACTGACTCACAGGAGCAACCAGGATTAATGGGAAAATCACCTGAGGTAATTTTTTTAAGTTTCATTTATAAATTTTCTTGCTTATGACTTTTTCTTTTACATTTTAGTCAATGATGACATTAAATCGATTAAATACACAGGAATCAGAAGTCGATGTTGAAGGTTTACCAGATGCCAAAATGGAATTTGAAGGAACAACGGAAGAAGTGGCTGTATGAAATGAATTAAATGATTATTATTTTTAATTATAATAATTGAACTAAAGTCTGGGATCATTATTAAATTAATAAATAATAATTATTTTAAGCAAAAATGGAAACGAAACACAAATTTATAAAAAAAAAGTTATTTTATTTTTTAAGACAAATTGATAAACAAAAAAAAAATTAAATAGATATAAGATAAAGATAATAAAATATAACTAATAAGAATTTTATTAAAATAAATGAAAATGTAATATTTAAAATGTAAAAATCTTTATTTTTTGAAAAAGGAGATTTTTCGATTCCATTTTGATGGAACTGTTTCGAAGCATAACTTTAAATTACACGTTTTTGTTAGGAATTGGTTTATTTCATTGTCTATATTATGTCTTATTTGTAAATTTTCAAATTGGCTAAATACTTCTTTGGCCTTTTTAAGGCGTTTCGTCGCATTCAAGTAGCACTTCCACGGCTGTGGTTCTATTGCCAAGATATTAGACAAATTTGCAACAACGCAAAGGAATAATTTTAAACCATCGTCCCCGTGATTCAAGTGAATCCACATTGTTATTGATAAACACATGACAGCATCGAATTTTTTCCTGTTGTACTGTGCAAGATGTTTATTAAAGAAGTCTGTATCACATTTCATAATATCCAGGCATACGTAAAATACGTTCTCTTTGTAGAGATTACTCTCTTCAGCTCTTTTTATTAGAATCGGATCAATGTCAATACCCAATATAAATACATTTTTCTTGTTTGAATGATTCACTAAAAATTGATAAAGCAGCTGTGTAAAATTTCCAGAATTACAGCCAATATCTAATACTAAGTAATCATCTGAATTTTCATCTTCCATAAAGTTATTTGCAGTCCATAAATGAGTTGGAAAATTACTTATACGCTCCTCAGCCGAATTAAAATTATAATAATTAATAAAATTCCCATACTGTACAGAACCCGGATCGTTTACACGGAAATTCATGATTTTAAAGCAAATAAATTAAATTTTTTTTAAAGTATCAATAAATATAAATGTTTTTATATTTCAAATTTGACAGATGTGCCATGCGTTACTACAAACTTATTGATGTGGAATGAAACTTAATATTAAATGTGTCTTAGATATTTATACTGCCATCTATGATAATATAAAACAAAAACACAGAGTTATCCTTGTTTTTTTTCTTGTTTTAAATTATTAGAAAGAATATTTTAAATTTAAAAATTTTTTGTGTAAAATTGGCTACAGATAATTTCTATTATTTCTGAAATAAATAATTAATTATTATTCAATTACAAATTAATATTTAATTAACTAAATAATGAGAGCAGAACAATAAACAAAACATTCATACAATTTAACCAAAATACCTACAAACCGCATAAACTAAAGCGTTTGCTTATTAAAAAAAAATAAATATATCAAACATGCAAAATAAATATTAGAAAAGAAAATCAATTTTAATTAAAAACTAGTAAACATGTTGATTTTTCATTAAGTATGTAATAATGGATATATTCTAACTAAGTTTTTTCAGGCCACATAATTATATGAAAAATTTGTGTACTTGCAAGCTCCTTCAAATTCAGTTACTCTAAAATCAAAACTTATTAAACTGATAAAAGTACATTTTCCACCGCAATAAATAAATTTGGCTGTTTTCATTTATATTAAATGCGTTTTAAAATTGCCCCACAGAAATAAAATCTTTATATGTAAAAAGTTCAACACAAGCTTCTAATGCATCTAATGGTTTTTTGAAAAAGATAATATTTATCTCGAACGTGTTAGACTCAATTTTATTTAGAGCATTTCTATTAATTAACATATGTAAATTGGCAAAAAAAAAAAAATTCTTTAATAAAATTTTACGGACTGATGATTTTATAATTTTTTGTTCGATTCAGCTTAGTTTTTTATTCACTAAAACTGCAAACCTTCGATAATCATTTGAAGAAAAATAGTCTAAAGTCTGTTGAGCATCACACAATTTGATGTTACTTTTTTATCCATAATTAAAATAATATAAATAATGCAATCAAATCCAACAGAGCATTTAGGTAATGCATTTAAAAGCAATGCGAATCTCTTAACTGGCATCAGTACAACAGTGGATTATCTATTAACAACATCAATTTATTTATTTTATTTTTTATAAAAAGTGTTTATTATTTATTTATTAAAATGCATCAACGTCTATCTGTGGATATTTTTGTGTTAATTGCTTTTATAACATCGGTTGCATTAGCTGCTGGCGTAACAGAGGATAGTAGTTGGTTTGGACCGGAATTAGCGATTATTCAAAGAGTTTACGATGATTGTCAGGATAAAAATGATATAACTGGTTGTCTCAAGGGAAAAGCGTTGTTAGCGTTATCAAAGGCTGTTGAACAGGTTTGATTATTATTATTATTTCTTTTTTTTACTTTTCAAAATTAATTGTGAATTTCAGGACTCGATACCCCTTATGGACGGAATATATTTGATGAAGCAAAATTCAACCGAAAATAATGAAAATGATGTGCCAAATATTCTAACAAATTCACGAATGTTGAACGGTCTTAGCGCTATTGATCGTGGTTTATTGCAAAAAGTGGAAAAATTCTTTAAGTCACATGTCCTGAAAGTTGATATGAGTGAAAGCCGTCGACATAAACATAAATCGAAAAAACATTATAAGTATGTTATTGCCGCATTATTAACAGCTATGGGAATCGCTGGTCCAATTGGTCTTAAAGCGTTAGCAGCTATTGCTGGAAAAGCTTTAGTTATTAGCAAAGTAATTGATAACTTATTACAATAATTAATAATTTATTCATTAAAATTTCTAACATTTAATAAGGTTGCGCTTACAATCGCTGGTATAATTGCGTTAAAGAAAATCTTTAGTAGTGATCATCACGAGGAGACAAGCTTCCAAGTACATGCAGGAGGCGAGCATAACAGGTAATGATAATAAATTATTGATTTTTAAATAAATACGTTCAATGGATATTTTAAATAAATTTTCCAGACGTAATACGTACTTAGTGCGACCAGTTAAACCAAATCCAACACCTGTTGATCCATATCGTTATTATTACGATCAATATGCAGCAGCTAATCCTACATTTCAATAATTTAAAGAATAAAATATAATATAACGAATTAATTTATTATTTTTAATGAAATTTTTATTAATTTAATAACATTTAAATTAATTAGAGTAATAAATTCAAGTAAGTAAAATTTAATTAAGAAAAAAAGTAAGAAAATTTTCCACATAATAAACACAAAACAATGCAGCTAACTCATGCCAAAGATATACATTATTTTATTTATTTTTTATAACATAATTGCAATTAATTAGAGTTTTATTTTATTTTAATATAATAAAATTAAAAAGAAAATTAACTGTTTATAAATCGTAAAGAAAAAAAAAATTAAATAAATTATTAACAAAGAAGATAAAGCAGGATAAAAAATAAAATTTATTTATTCCATTTATTTTAATATTAATATTAATATTAATATTTAATCAATTTATTAACAAATAATAAAGATATTAAATTATTTATTTATTTATTTATGTAAGCAATGAAATCGTTTTTTATTTTCAATTTTTTTGTTATGATTTTCTGTGGCAAAAATAGTCTTTAAAAAAAATTAATTAATTAAAAAAAATATTGAACATATTTTATTGATTTCTATTTATTACAGCAAGTGTAATAATTTTTCTCGTTTTAACGTTATTTATATTTACTTGTATATTTATAATTTTCTAAAATTCCTTTTAATCGACTAGCCGTAATAGCTTAATTTTTAGCAATGTGTATATTTCATATGGTCAGTTTGAAACAACATCAACCGTTTGCAAAATAAAAGCCTAAGAGAACTAAGAGAGTTAATATGATACAAGTAAAGATCTCTAAATTTCGTTTTATTTATTTAATATTTTTTTTAAGTAGTTAGAAATCAATAATATTATGTATACGATTTAATATCCGGCTTATGGTGCCCTTTTTTCACAATCTAAACACATTTATACACTTTTGTTTTATTTTGTTATCTTCTCCATAGATAGCTTATACTAAATGTGTTTCCACTTATCTTTTCAAATCTAGCTTGAAAATACAAAAAAAAAAAGAAAAAAAAATTAAATAAAATTAAACCAAAGCTCTACTATATAATGCTTTTTTGGTTCTATTTTTGTGTGTATTGAGACAAAAACCCTACGCTTTAATAGTCATCCTATTTAACCCTTTTGTTGTTTCGTTATTAGTTTAGCTTTTTCGCGTACGCGTGCACTCAAATAGCACATACATATTTATATGTTTGTAGATAGCTAGCAGCTACCCAATCACCACCAGTCATCAGTACAAACATTACAATCAAAATCTTTAGATTACTTTACGCAGTAAATAGATAAATATATATATATATATATATTTGGAATACATATGAATTTTTGGTATATAGAAATAGAAAACATTAAATGGATTTTGTTTGTACATTTATCGTTTATTTGTATTGTATTTATATAGAAATACGTACATTCCTATAATTCTATATATATATAAATACATATGAGTCATAGGTTTAACTGTGATTATTAAGGAAATGGATGGGATAAAATCTAATGTTGAATGACAATCACAGATCAGATAGAATAATTATATATTGTTATATCTTTTATAATCATTACTAACATACGATATACTTTTCTATAATTTGTGCCAATGAATTATATTACGTTGCTCTTTATTTATATTTTATATTGTAGTTGGGTGAGTGGGTGTATATTTGGTATATGTGGGTGATATTATCATTAAGTTATTTTAAACTATTTATATCCTTTCACTAAAGCATCACAAATCATCATTTCATCTTTAACTTTCTATTATTATAATCACATTTTACAATACGTTTATTAATTCTAATAAGGGTTGAATATTTTTAATATTAAAGTAAAAGAAGAAGAAGAAGAACAATATTCTTATGCAACATTAATTACATACATTTTTAATTATTATTATTATATAAGCGCGCATAAAGTTGTGCTCAAATCAAAATTTGTCAAAATCTCTATATCAAATGTATTTATAAATTATAAATTTGTTGTTTAAACCACAAAAATGTTTTTCCACCATCGTGTGTGTATTTTATATAACAAATGTATTGTAGTAAAATCTAAAACAAACTATAATTATTTGTAATAGACAAATTGTTTATTTTTTATCATTATATTTTTGATTACATAATCAGAGTATGCATTAATTAACAATGATAAGAAATAGAAGCACGAATAGCATAACAAATTATTCAATTGTATAAACGAGTTGGTTTTCTTTTTTATTTTATTTTTAATTTTTGTTAAGTTAGACGCGTATTTATTTCGTTTTGTTTTAAAGGGTAAAAAGTTAAATTCAATGTAAATTTCGCTTCGTATGTGTATTTTTCGGTATTTATGTGATATATTTAGGTGACCGATTTGTTAGTTTTTGTCTCTACGTATGTTTAATTTTTGTATTATTGCTGCTGGATAAAGCTGTTTTATTATCACAATAATAGAGATGTATACTAGAGAATTGTAGTGTTTGCGGTTTACCCTTCGCGTACCATAAATAAATATATATATATATATATATATATATATAATGTTTTTAAGCATAAACTTACTATTAAAATCTAAATAGAGAATATGAATCTAACAATCTAAACAGAATTTACCATTAAATATAATAAAAATAAAATTATTTTAATGTTTTGTAATATGTATTGTATTAGAAAATAAATTTTAATTTCTACATATAAAATCGTTTATGTATTCATGCTTCGTATTATAATTTTAAATTTGTATTGATATATATATATATATATATATGTATATATGCATATATTTATTTATCACTTATGCTATGTAATATTTAATTATTATTTTTAAAAAAAATGTTATAGTGAGTTTTTAATAATAAAATGTTATTTTTATTAAAATAAAATACGCCTAAAATGCACGCAATCATCATGACATGAATAATATTCAGTCAATTTAAAGTCTTGTTAAATAGTGGGTTCTTTGATTTTAACCGTAAAAAGATTGTAACTATCAATTATGTACATAATCTTTTATTAGTTATTGCCAAATGCTATGTTATGTTTTTTGCATTTTTTTTTTAACTAAACTGTAATCATTTGTATAAAACTATTAGAAAATTAAGAATATTATATAGATATTGTATAATTCAACTAATGTAAATCAACAAGTATTAAAAATAAAAGTACATTTTTTTTAATTATAATTTTAATTGCTTATTAATGAAAATAACCAGATGTGGTTTTAAGAAAATATTTATATACAGATTAATAGTTAAATATAGCACCCAAAAAGGGCAGAATATTGTTAGCAAAATAAAATATAAAAGAAGAATAATAGTGACATTTATATCTCTGTGTATATGGTATAATCTATAACTCCATATGTAGATACATTGCATACAGATAAACTTATTTAGTTTTAGTAATACAAAAAAAAAAAACACACCATATTAATGGGATAAGAAAATAAATTGTAGACATTAAAATCAGCGTATAAATGAAATTCTTAATCTCCGCCTCTGATATAGATTGCAATAAAAATATTTTTACCCTATTCGACAATTACCCTTATAAATTAGCTCACTGATAGTTTTGGACACAGGTCAACCTTACACTGTTTCCGAAATTTTTAAATTTCATTTATTTATTTCTTGAAAATAACAAATTACAAGGTATGGCTTGGTCACTCTATTTTTTAATTCTTATTTTATATATATATATATATATTTTATAATTTTTCATCTCAATAGGGGTTTAAATCTTTCTTTTTTACTCTTTTTTTCGCTCGAAAGTCAATTAAAAATTTAATTATTTTCTATAATTCTTAGTAAGAAAAAAAAACTGACTACAGTGTACTATACAGCATGAACTAACAATGTTTATTTATTACCTTTTTTGTTGGTCATAACAAAAAAGGGATAAGGAAGATAAATAAATAGAACGGATAAAAAAAATCCGGGAAGAATTATAAAAAAAAAAAATAAATTAGCTGAAAAATTTCAGAAGAAATAACTTTTTTGGATTAATAAAGATAAGATTTGTAAAAATTTATTTGATTAAAAAATTAAGCTTAATTAGAACAACAACAGTTCTTTTTTTTTTAAAGATATTTATGCAAAATTTAAAATATTTAAACTTGAGATTAACTGTATTTCTAGAACGTATCTGAAAACACTTTTTTAATTTGAATTATTGTTTGGTAATTAAAACATACTGAAAATTTTACTATTTTTTTAATGTATCATTATTATCATTGTATTTAAACGAAAACACCAGAACTTATGCTATCTGATCCTAAAATTTGTTTGTTCACTATATGCAGTAATATAAAATTGCTTATTAGAGTAGTACTACTAAATATTCAGTAATGCATGTCCACTTGAAAAATGTATTTATATCTCAATAAATCAATAGCACATATGTAATTTTATAAAACTTTATTGTCTGCTTTGTATTTCAGGGTCTGCCATTCCCACTTTATAAATAATATTGTAGCACTAATTCTGATTATTATTTAAAAAATATAATGTTTTGATACAATAAAGTACTTGATAAGTATATGATGAATGTTGCATTTGACGATAAATAAAAAAATGTCTTTATGTTCGCATAAACTTTTTTATACTTCAAAATTTTCACAAAGGATACGAGTTATCTGTTTATTTTTTTCTTTTTCAATAATTTTTTTATAATTATACAGATGTATGTGAGTTGTTGTTCGATTGTTCAATAGAATAAGTGAAAAAAAAAACAAAAAACAAAACAAGACAAATGCTACAACAAAGCTCACTTAATCTTATTTATTTCTAAGCAAATAATTTATATACGGAAAATATATATGAAGAAATAAATAAAAATAAATCACTTGTCCATCTTTTATTTGTTATTTTATATTATGTACAGTGGAATGCATAGAAAATAAAGCATAATAAATGTTCAACACATCGACTCATCTTTATCATTTTCTATCCAGAATATCCTTTTTTTTGTATATTTATGTATATTATTTTTTGTTTTTTGAAAGGTATATATATATATATTTATATGAACATTTTCTATAAATATTTCATGTAACACATGGACGCTCATATATGACTGGTCAATATAATTTCTCCCTTTTTATAAATTTATCCTTTTACTGTGTATGTCCAGCATCTGAAAAATCATACACGAACCGTATCCGATGGTATAGGAAATCAATATATAAATAGCAGACATTTCGCATACATTTGTTTTGTACTGGTAATAGGATTTTAATAAAAAGAAAAAAATAAATATAAATTGTAGTTATTCGTGATATATAATAAAATTTCTCCGCATCATCATCATCATCATCATAGACATTGTACTTCATATATATATATATATATATTATATTTTTTATATTACATACAGATAAATATATATATACTACATATGTATAAGCTGAAAAGAAGTAATGTGCTTCGCTACTGCAGTTACTATTATAAATAATTGAAGAGTGTGTGTTTATAGAGTTTTTATTAGCCAATATAATTACTATTAATTATTTTAATTTTTATTTAAATTAAAAACATTTTTTCTTTTTTTACACAATTTGTATAATTCTCAAATAAATAATAAAAAATAAATAAAATTAAATCGATAAGATGTTTTTTTTGTCCGTTTATAAAAACTATAACAAAAAAAAAACGAAATAAATTGAAGGAAAAACTTTATGGTCAGCTAACTGCTCAAGGCATCTTTTAACGTTCCTAATGTTAATGATGTTCTTCATATAACACGAATAAACTAAAAAAAATAAATTGTACTATATAATATATAACACATAAAAAGATGAACATTTTTATTTATTTCTATATAATATATATCGTCGATTATTTAAAAAGCATGTCACGTAGTTTGTATCCCATTGGCTATACAGAATACAGATGGTTGATTGGGTTGTACAGGAGGTTATATTATTATTGTTATTATTATTATTATTATTATTATTATTATTATATAATTTTTTTTATAGGTAAAATAAAAATCACCCATTTTGTGTCCGAATAAATATAAGAATACATGTTTTGACTGCTAAATGATATTTATCATTTTGTTTGTATTAAATATTTAATGCAAAACAAATTATATTTATTGATTCTGAAAATAAAACTAAATAATTTAATAAAATTTATTGCATAGTGATATGACACAAACATTTATAGTAATAAATAATACTAAACTAATGAAATCACATAGATAAAGATATAAACTATGTAGAATAGAAATAGTACATAGAATAAGTTAAACTTCATAATTATGTATATGATATGTTTGAATTGAAGAAAAGAAAACAAAATTTTATAGAAATAAAATAATATGGAAAAAAACGCACAAACAGGGTGGCCAGGAGAATTCATGTAATAAAACTTTACTTTATCGATATTGCATCACGTAAAGTGTTCATTTCGTTATATTCAACATAAAAAAAACACTAACATCATACAGAACTTTTTTTTTCCTTTCTTCCTTTTCTTTACTTTTGTTCTGTGCTTGTTTAGTCTTTACGTTTCTTTTTTCTTCTAATTGAACTAAGAATAACTTTTCCCTTATTTATATTGCAGCAGCACAAACAAAAAAGGCTAAGCAAAACCTATTTGCCACCCACCCGCACCCTTAACGAGAGTTAAATAAAAAAAGAGCAAAATGATCCTGGATAAAAAAAATTCTAAGTCATGTCTTTCACCCTTCATATTCTCAAATTTTTATCACATCCGTATGCAATACACAACTTTTCTACGCAGTAAAATAAACTTGTGGTCAGAATTTTTCATAACTTTTTTTTTCTATTGTTTTGTTGTGCTTTTACCGCGTCCTTTTTTTCGTTTTGTTTTGCTTTTTTAAATGAAACAAACTAAGTAATGGTAATAAATTTATATATATCGTAGCATAAATGAGTTTTTATATAAAAAAAAAACAACGAACAAATCATCATTCCTACCCCATTGGTTGTTACCTAAAATAATATCATCTAAATTTTTATATGTTGAGGAGTTTTATTTTTGCCTTGCTTTGTTATACGTTTCGTTGCACAACCCCTTGTGTATTAAATTATATATTAAACAAAAAAAAAAACAGAAAAAACAACAACAACAAAAGAAATTCTATGATACAATATTGGTTTATACAACTGGGGTCGAAAAAATATTACGTGTGGTGGAAAACCAAAAAAAAAAAAAAACACTAACAACATAGTAAAAACGTTCATAAAAGTTATAATTATGTATTTATATCGTTTGTGGTTGGTTATGATTATTATATAATAAAAAATTATGCTTTTCTATGGCATAAATATTATTCATGGGCGGAGTTTATAGGAAAATCAGATTTTTGTTATTAATATTAATAATAACAAAAAATGGCGGTTAAATATTTTTGAAAAGAGTTTAATCAATAACAGTAACTTCGTGTTTATTCTCCGTTGAACCATATCCTAGTTTTAGCATATAATACAAGCGTTTAAGTTTATTTTTTTTTGCAAATTTTGCCTTAATTTTAATAATTTATTAACTTATACTGGCAGCTTTATTATTATTTAAAAAAATGCTATTTATATCCTAGAAATTAGCAATTTAAAATAAAAACGAAAAACGAATAACCACAATAAAATATTGTTATTTATTTATTTTCTGTATAATTGATTTTTGACGTCAGATATATATATATTATATGTATAAACCAGAAATAATAAAAATAAATATAGCAAATAAAGTAATAAATTTATGTACCTAAAAATTAAGCCTACACCCTAACATTAGAGTATAGTAAAGTATAAAAGTTTTTCTATATTACATAGAAAACATAAGCATCTTTATTAATAATATAAAGGACGATTGGGCGCGAATTCTTATATAAGAACAACGCATTGTGTGCTCTTATATGGAAAATAATGTTGAAATATATACATATATGAGAAGAATAGTCGTAAATTTTTCGCAACTTTACTGCCTCATAAAATACAATAAATATAAATTTTGTCTTATATACATAAAATGTATTATATAAATACACACATACATATTTATATAAAAAATATTAGGTGAACATGCTAACAAGACGTGTAGGAAAACTGCATGAATGAAAACCGAATTCCTAACCACCTGCTAAATAAATAAAATAAAAACGCGTTAATATATAAAAACCTTACATAATTTTTTATGGCATATTGTGGTTCGTATAATTTCTATTTTTATATATAAGAAATATATGGCGTTCTATGGATCTGCTGTAATATCTTTTTTTATTTTATTAAATACATAGTGAAAACAATATATAAATGAAATTAATAATAAAGCATAACTGTCAAGCATCTACAATTTTATTTTAAATAACGTATATATTAGTTGTAATTTTACCAAATTATTTAATTTAATCGGTATAAGCATTGCTTATATATATATATTATTTCCTAGAAAACAGTATTTCAATCTGAAATTAATCCAGAAATAGATCTGTTATTATTACTTGTTAAAAAAATTAGACATAGCTTGGAATATAGCGTACGTTATTTTCTCATTTTTTTGTTAAATATGATTTAATTTTTTGGTTGTAAAGTTTACATGTTCTAGACACATTGCACTAGACACAAATGCTAACGATAAACCTCCTCATTGCATGGTATATTGATACGCTTCAGCAAGTTAAATTAGATTTCTGCATGTGCACAATGCTTAAATAGATGGTATTGTTCGTTTGTTTAGAAGATTTTTGTTTGTAGTAGATTCAAAAATAAACATCATCATTGCATCCGTATAAATATAGTTTTATTAAATATTCATTTGATACAAAATGAAATTGAATATCAAATGCATTGAAGTGCATAAGGCTTTATAGTTATCAAAACATGAATATAATACATACTCAGTTAGTAAACATAGATTTCATGATGATGATGATGATGATTATAATTTTCATTTAAAATTCTAAATATTCTACAAATGTCCATTCATTTTACTTAGAAATCTCAATGTTCATAGCAGGAATATTTTGTACAATAATAACCAAATACGAATTTTTCTCTCTTTGGTATCTATTTTAATAAAAGTCTAAATTATACATAATTTTATTGACTAATAATATTTGTTTATATATACAGACAAAATATAAAATAGAGATAAGAAACAGGGTTTCAGTTTAAGGCAAAAAACTCATGGATGACAACAAAATTATTTATTGATTCCAGAAAAACTTTTAACTTTTTCAAAACACTTGTTATGTGCGTGTGTGTTGGAACACAGACAAAAAAATATGTTACAAAAAAAAAAAAAAAAAAAAAAATAAATAAAGAAAAACATCGCTATGACCAAATAACAAAGCAATATAAATTGATTTTAATTTTTTATGTGCGTTTGAACCTTTTGTGTGTATCTATTTTTATTTTTTATTTGCTTTAATAATTTATTTTGGTTGTTTATATGTGTTTTTTGACTCGATTATTAATTTTTTGATAAATCTTAATTGTCAATTGCATTGTTTTTTTTTTTTATTTTTTTATAATGAAATTGACATGTTTAGGAATTACGACGTGAATTCGACCTGTGAATAGCTTTGAGCTACCATGTCAATTTATGGGATACATTTTGTGGATACTAGTTTTAAAGGATTGGATATTAAATTATTTTGGGAGCGCACACGCTGGTAAAGTGTTCTATTTCTTTGCTGTACGAATAAAGAAATCGTTTTGAAACTTCGTTGTTCGCACCGTACTTAAAGTTACTGCTGGACCGTGGGTGGTAGTTCCAGCCCTTATTTCTCGTACACGTTTTTCGCGCGAAGGCATTATTTCGGAGATCTCTTTGGAATAATGTCCGTAGCTGTAATTGTAAAAAATCGTGATGTCCATTACGTCCCGTCGATGCTTATGTGAGTCTACTTTATTAGTGATTTCGGAATTGTTGATTAGCCGTATGGCCCGGTTGTGTATTTATATATGAGGCAGAGTTGCTGCGCAATGAAAAATTACTTGCAACGATTCAAGAAACCTAATTTTTTGACACTTGTTTCGAGATGTTCATAAAATGGTCATGCCACAACAGATTTGATGAGATATTTACACCGAGAAGACGCACCGATGACTTTTTATCTAAAGGAATTGAGTCCAAACTTATATGTATACGAATGTGTAGACGTTAACAAAGTATTTGCAAATTTTTTGATAAGAAATCCGATATTTTTAATATAATATTTTAAATTTTCAGGGTGGTATTATGCACCACTTTCAGACATTTTACTTCTACTTCGGAAATCAAGTTTGGGTCATTTAAAAAGCCTGCGCGGGTCAGTGTATGTCTAGTGCAATGGCTTATGATTCGCCGTGATTTTCCATTGTACCATTCCACTTGTGAGTGACATATGGTTAAGTTATTGTGGAATATTTTTTAATTATTTTGTATTTCACGTCTCAGAAGTGATTTTTTATTATAAAATAAAAGAATATTGTTAAAGATTGAATAATCGCGCAAAACATATGCTTTTTCCAGACCTAAAACTTTTTTAGCCGCCAAATTTTTGAATATACAAATGTGATATATTATTAATGCTTATCCAAATGGAATAAAATTGTTATCTGAAATAATGGAGTAATACGGGACATATCGGAGAATCGCTTGCTACATTTGATGCTTTTGACAATGATAGAAAGCTTATTGTTTATTTCGTGAAATTTAATAAGGCAGTTTCTAATTTAAAGAACAAACTATCATACAATTCTGTCTGTCATTATTCAAGTTAAAAACACAAAATTACCAAAATCTAATAAAACAATAAATATTTACTTAATACAATAGAATTTAATTATTTTTTTTTTATTTTCATTGACCATTTTTCTTAATTTCTCCATCTTAATAAATAAAATCAAAATACAATTTAATACTTTCGATTTATCTATTCTATTTTGTTATTTTTCTCATTATTTATTCATTTTCAATGTAACAAAGTGAAATACAAAAAACGACAATAATAACAACAAATATTATTCTTTATCCACATATATGTGTATATAAAAATCGTAATAAATCTAATAAATTGTCGTTCGTGTCCAGTAAACACAATTTTAATATTCCTAAAAAAAACTCAATTATAAGGATTTAAGAATGGGGTTCAGGGTACTTCTTGTCTACCATCTGAGACACAAATGATAAATATTGTCAAAATTTATATTCAATAAAAGAAAATCTTGTGTTTTGTTATTTATTTCGCCTTTTTGCGAATTTCATAAACCAGGTTTTATTTAGTTTTTGTTTATCCTCAGATACGAACGTTCTATGGTCATTTTATCTTATTAAAATATAAATCACTATATAACTTTTTATAACTCAAATGCGGATATTTTTGTGGCTATTTTTTACTGTCTTAACAATTATATTTAACAAGATTTAAATTAATAATTATTACTAGCAATTAGTTTAAACAACAGGAGACACAGGATTTTCATGTTAATATTTTCTTTTAAGGCAAATGTTTGGAAAAGTGCTTTTTTTTTTGTAAACTAAACATTTTGAAAAGTTTATACAGGTAAGCTTATTTATTGATTTATTTTCGATAGTAAAAATTAAATTTAATTTAAAAAATAAAAATGTGTAAATCATATATATATCCACTTGCGCAAAAAAAAAAAACAACAACAATAAACAATGGAGAATAACTTATTTTTTTATAAGAAAATTCTTTTAATACAGTTAAGAAGAAATAAAAAACCTTTTTTTAAGATTATAGATAGTAATACATTTATTTTGTTTAACTGTGATGTGTCCATTTTCTCAATACCCTATGGATATACATGTCACATCTTTTCAAAGAAAATAGAGACGATTTTATAATAAAAAAACTATAAAAAATGAAAAATGTTATCTTGTGTCCATTGAGCACAGTTACTCGTCTTCACTTAAAAACATCACCTCAGAACATGTTTCTATATTTATTGTTGTTGCATTTTCATTTAATTTTCTATTTCTTAAATCCAAAGTAAAAATAAACAAAATAAAAAGAAAAACTAAAAACAATAACAAAAAGAAAAAAAGAAGAAAAGAAAACTGTTTATCCTCGCCAATCTTGCCCTTTATACGTTTTATGATTTAAAATGTAACATTTTTGTTTCAGTTAAAAATTGTTGCTGAACATGCGAATGATGTGTATATTCAATTTGTTTTCCTTTTGTCCAGGTTTTTTATTTATAATAAATGTATGTTTTGACATGTTTCTTCTTTTTTTATTTCTGTTAAAGAATTGTTTTTTGAGGGTTCGCAAAGTATTTGATGTTTTAAAAGAGTACAGAAAAATTACATATGACACATGTTTTACGTTGTGAATTTTTCTTTTAAAAATATATGAAAAGTTTGATACACAATGTGTATTCATGCTTGTTTTTCTATAACTTTTTCATAGAAGTTATTTTATTTATTATATTGCTGTAGACTGAATTTTTTTAAGATTATTCTTTTAGTTTTTACTGGTTATTCTTGCGAAAAAAATTGCGCTCAGCATTTCTTGCAATCTGGCTGTTTATTTCATTGGTTATCTTGTTAACTTGTAATATTATTATTATAAAATTAAAAATATTATTTGTTTTTAAATTTTTATAATGGAAAATAGAGATACATGATACATTTAAAAAATAAATCTTTTTCAATTATATTCATCAGATAATCTTCGAATGATTGTCTGGATTCATTATTTAACACTTTTTTTAATTGATTCATTTATCATGTTCATGTCATTGCTGATGTTATATGTATCTTTCGAAACATAAGAAAAAATTCAACAGTAAACACAAATCGCGTTATAAATACAAAA
The DNA here is from genome assembly GCA_963942525.1 of Ptychoptera contaminata. Taxonomy (NCBI): domain Eukaryota; kingdom Metazoa; phylum Arthropoda; class Insecta; order Diptera; family Ptychopteridae; genus Ptychoptera; species Ptychoptera contaminata. The sequence goes on along the minus strand of OZ012636.1, from coordinate 24,249,640 downwards.
CAAAGTATATTAGAATAACACTATGAGAGAAAACAAATGTGTAGGTGTCACTCTCTAAACTGACCGCAATGCGTGGTTTCGCGAGCCAATAGTATTCAACGGTATGAGATACGACATTCGCGACATTTCTTACTCGCTTATAGCCATTGGTCAGCACGTAGATATACATATATACATTTATATATTTTTTCTATAAAAATTTAATTTGATAGAAGGTGCCATAAGGAAATTATTCCAACAGAGTGTAGCAGCATTATAAAATAAAAAAAAAATTCAAAGAAAATAATGAAAAATGTGAACCGTAGATAAAATAAATTAAAAAAAAAAAGAATTCAATAATGGAATTTTATTTCATTTGTATTATGAAAGATCGACCCTTCTGTGTCTGTGAATTGTTGGTTTATGCAGAAAAAAAGGAATTTACTTGACAGGTGCTTTACACAAATAAAATTAAGGGAATGTTCATTGTATATCAAAACAACAAAAGAAATGATTTTTCCTTTTTATTATATTCTATTTAAGTGAATAATTCTTTCGTATATAGACAAAACTGACGTTGTGGCAGATTTTTTCTCGATGTTTTGTTATTTTTCTTTCATGCAATATAAATATTTTTAAAGCTATAACCTCATTGGGGTAAAAGAAAAGAAAAACAAATTAGACTGTTCTTTTAAACATTGTTGATTGTTTTGTGCTTTTTGTACTTTTTATAAAAAGCTATACCTTACAGGTAATGCACACAAACGGTTTTTTTTTTTAGCAAAAATCATTTTTATTTTTAAACAAATCAATAATTCAATTAAATTTCAATTATAATGTCATATGATGCGAGTAATCATTGTGTATGTTTTTGACTTTTCTTTATGGGTTAAGAAACGAAAATAATTGAAATTATTTACTTTCAAGGGAGAGAAAGCATAGAAAAAAAAAAACGATTTGGCTCATTGATCAAAGTGTTTAATTGAATGATTTAAAAAATTTATTTAAAAAAATTAAAATATTATCTAATATTGAAAAGTAAAATTTAAAATGTCATCATTAATTTAACGCCAGTGGAGGCGCCAAGTTGTTTTTAGAGTCGAAGTAAATTTTAGAACAAAAATTAAAAAAAAAACGTTTCTTTAAAAACAAACATTATAAAAAGGGTTTAATTGCGGTTTTTATAATCAATTATTTACTTTGCAACAAAAAACAAATAAATAAAAATTATAAATAAAAACATCTTAAAATTGAATCAAGTCACAAAGCTTGTTAAAGAAATAAGGAACAAATTGTATAAAAAGTAAAATTTTATTAAAAGTGGAATTAGTTGTTAAATTAGTATATTTGTATTTAAAATAACTGTTTAGTTTGTTCTAATAGCTATAAAATCATCATTAAAATATAAATTGTATATATAAATTTAACGGACAGTTGCGTACATAATTTTATTTATGTTCTTAGAATTCTACTAGTTGTTGCCTTTTAATTTTTTAAGTACCTAATTTAGTAAATATAGAAAATTATATGGTATAACATTTACGAAACTTTCTTTTCAGATTTTACACATGCAAACAGATTAATTCATGTAGTTGCCCAAAGTAATAAACTACTCTCACAAAAAAGTAAACAATAATTAATAAATTTATGACTTAAATACTAAGCCCAGGTTTTAGAATTTTACAGAGTTTATGCTTTAGACATTATTTGCCAAAAAAATGCTTATACTTACTAAACATATTTCACCATTAAATAGTTTTTATTTTTTTAATTAAAAAATCGAAAGATACCACCCATACTAACCCTAAAATCTATATTATTTTTTTTTAAATTTTATTCAATAAATATTTTTCTTATAATAATAAACAATAATTATATAATATAAAAATAAATTATTTAATTTTATAATACTATACGGTTATATAACGATATTTTATTATAAAGAAAAATAAGAAAATAAAATAATATAACGCTTGCGTACTGAATGCGAAATTTATGAAAAAGTAATTTTATCCACAATTTCAACCACCTACCGCAACGAAACGATAATAAAATTTTTATACAGAAACAAATAATGTTTAACAAAATCGAGAACATTTTCATATCAGTGAACGACAAGAAAAATGATTATTATTATGATAGTAATTCTGATAAAGGAGCATTTGGACACACTCTTCTCATATTTTTATTATATCAAACTCACTACGTTTACTTTGCAGCACTTGCTGCAACGTTATTAAAAGCATATAACGCAGTAAACTGTCGCCTCAGTGTGTATAGGAAATTTATGTATATACGGCGTGAAAAATAATATTATGAATGTGGGTGGATTTTGATATTATTTTTCTATTTTTTTTTTGTTTCTGCTATATTATTTTGCTCATAAAATATGATATCATATCATACAAAATGTATACAGAGCATACAAGGAACTTTATTTTTTTATACTTTGGACACGCCTCCATATAGTGTTTCTCCTCAGTTGAATTGAAAATTATTATATATCCGAATATTGGATAAATTTTATATATTGAAACATATTTAGACAGTTTCTTTCTTTCTTCATATTTTATTTATTTTATTTTTTTGTTTTTGTATTTTACTCATAAATATTTGCGAGAACGAGGTAAACTTCAGAGTATCAGAGTTCAATAGAAAAATATTTATGTTTATATATGTTTGGCTGTTGTTTATTATATAATATTTTATTATATAAACAAACAACAAGCTAACTAAACTATAACGGCAATATAATAAATCCTTAAATAATATATATATATATATAAATTTTTATATACAACAGATAAAAAAAAAAACAAAAAAAGGGTAAATATAGAACTGCCCATTTTATTTTTTTATCATTCTGGTTTATATAGGAGAAAAAAGAAGAAAAAAATTTTTCTTCCCTTTATAACATCAAATATTATATAATAAATAATCGTAAAAAACGTTATAAAATGAAAATGGATGCTGAATTCATATAAATTTCTATAAAAATATATATTTATATCGAGAAAAGAAAATTGTGAAAAAAGCACAAACAAAAAGCTACCGGAAAATTACGTATAGTAATAGAAGAAAATGTTTTTTTTTTTAGGTGGGATTGGGGTTATTTAATACTCTACGGTCAGCATTATAAAACTGGTTATAATTTTTATTTCTATTAAAGAAAAATATGTAGTAAGGATAAAGTTTATTATATAATAATTTCGGTATGAAAATTTAATAAGTGGGCTGTTTTAGCTTTTATGTAAGGTAACTAATAATAATTAACTTTATTTTTTGTGAAAATACTTTTAGCAAACAAAGTCAACGCTATGGAATATTAATTGCTGATTCGTTGTATTTGTGTTTAAATATATAATAAATAATTAAAATATATATGTATATTTGCTTAATTATTCTATACTAAGTGAAAAGGTTAATCAAAATAATGAAACCAAATGAATTATTGAAGTTTACATAGTACAATCACCTTTAAAATTAAACTTTAATAAATCTAAAACTTAATTAAGAATTTACTTACTGAAAATTACAATGAGTATTATTTTCGTAATTATTTTTGAAACGTAGAAATAAAGCATTCTTCTTTATGTACCTTCTTATTGCCAACAATTTTTGTTACCTGTTTCGTTTATTCATATTTTTTGAATATATTTAAATGCTCAAAAACTTGTGCTAAAACTCATTGTTTGCATTATTACTATTCTAAAATTGTGCTACAGTCATTAAACTTTCACTTATTTATTTAAATAAATGTTTTTTTGTTGCTTAAGGGCAATAATAAATGATATCATAATTATTATGTTTAGTAGTCGCAGTGTTAATATGAATATCTAAAATATTGAGATATGTATTTGTATGATTTTCATCTTTGTAGTATTAGTATAAAACACAATTATTTTTGATTAATTAGTTTTTTTATATTATTATTAACTTTGTTCAACAAAAATCAATTATTAAAATAACATATAATTATTTTTCCTTACCATAATTCATAACAATAATTAAAAACAATAAATATTCATCGTGTAAAAACTCGTTATCTTCTTTTATGTAGTTTCATTTACCCTATTTAGTAAACACAGTGAAATTATATAGTAAAAAAAATTTCGTTTTAATCATACAAGTAAACAATGACAAATTATATTAAAATAAAAATAATAAAAAAAAACCACACACATCGTGCCACCCACCCACATTACAAGTTAATCGATTCAAGCACAGCATTTGTATCGTATATTCGTTATTTTTATTAAAACAGCGACGTATCTGTAATATTGCTTCTGTAGATAACTAAAATGTCGAAAAAATTTTCATTTATTATTAAATATATACAGTAGATGCTGCTTAATCGGGACACCGGTTAATCGGGACAGCCGCTTGATTGAGACAAACCGTAAAGAATTAAAATAAAATCAAGGAAATAACACAAATTTACATCGCTTTATCGGGACATTTTGGGTGACGAAAATGATTTTGTTTGAACTTTGAACGAATTTAATTAAATTTTAATCATTTTAACATTATTTAAGCATTATCTAATAGAATTTATTAAATGTACATATTACATATTTATTATATGTATGTACATAATACATGTGTATATACGTTTTTAATATGAATGGGTACGTATAGCTTTGTGAATTTTTTAAATTTTTGCTAAAAACACTAATCCTGTATGGTTTGTGGAACTTCGTAAAATTGGGCCAGCCGCTTAATCGGGACAAATTGAACTAGTATAAATGTGTCCCGATTAAGCGGAATTTACTGTATATATATATATATATATATATATATATATATTTATATTTCAATTTAATTATTATTAATACAGCTCTGGGACTATTTAATAGCCACACATGGTAATTTGTAGTGCATAACGATTCGTGTTTCGTGTACCATACAATATACACTAATATGAATAATAACAAATAAATGGGAAGAAAAACATTGTTATTATAATTATGTGGTTTTAATTATTATTATTTTTTTTTCATTACATTTTCTTTTTTGTTTATTTATCTCTACAAAGCATATATTTATTTATGATTTATTTATTGACTGTTTGTTGTTGCTTTACGGTTGTTATTTAACTTAAAATAATATCGAAATAAACCAGAAATTAAATTCAATATGTAAAAAAAGAAGAAGAAAACAAAACAAAATATTATAAACGATTAATTAATTTGTTATTTGTATGCAGTTAAATCGAAACAGCAACTAATAACCTGCAATAAATGTAATTTTTCTCTTGATTTGCTTGTGTTTTTTATTTTATACTGGAAAATTACTTGTTTTGTAACCAATTTAATATTGATTTGTTACGGGTAAGTAGATAATTATTTTTATTTTAATGTTTTGTTGAAGAATATTCACATATTAATAAAATGGAAAGATATAATGATTTTCAAGTTGTACTTGCAAATCAATGGAAGTTTTACTATTTTTAATATTTGTCGAGTGATCAATGTCTTCTTTTTTTGTTAAAAAATAATATTAAACATTTTAAACTCCACATTTTTTTATATAATAATATAAAAATAAAAATTACTTGTGTATTAATTATTTATTATTAAACAATAACACGCAATAATAATTTAAAAAGGAAATAAAGATCAACTACAATTACATGAATAATGCTTAATATAATTTACAACGCGTGGCGTATGATTTAATAATTAATTCAATAAAAATGTAAAAAAAAAAACTCGGAGGTAACAATCAAACATTATTTAAAAGACCACAATAATGAATATAAAAAATTAACAATATCCCCTAAGGATATTGTTATTGAAACAGACACATTTTATTATTATTATTATTATTATTACCATTATTTCAAGTATAATAGAAGGTTATAAAGGTGCTTTCTTGTCTTTTACAATATTTGATTGGTGATTATTATTTAAAAATACAAAAACTAATATTAAGTTAATGATACGGCAGAATGCATCGGTTATTTTAATGTATTTATTCAATAATAATATCAAGGAACAAAATGATTAAAATAAAAGTATTTTGCAACCCTTTTTAAACAAGTTAATTGGTTTTTATGTCTTGTTTTGTTTACATTACGTGATTAAAAGTAATTTATTATAATTATTTTTTGATATTATTTATTAATTATGTGCCTTGTTTTGATTTTTATTTTCTTTTTTTTTTGTATGATTGATACATATTTTTTTTGGATCATTTATTGTGTAACTTTCTGCTGTCTAGTCTCCGACTTTACAAACTTAAATGTTAAATTTGGGAATACTTATCATTATAAGTAAAAATATTTATATTCTTTGTTCATTAAGTGTTTAATGGATGGCGTCTAACATTTTCTATACATTTATAAAGAAAAATACTTTTTTTTATTTAGTACTATCAATGATTAATTATTAATAAGACGAACAATTTATAATTTACCCTTATCATGTTATGCAAAAGCAATCTCATTCATTTTTGGTTTTTTATTTTTTTATCAAGTTTTATATTAAAACTTGATTTAAAATTTTCATTATTAAGAATTCAAAATAAAATGTGAATCCAGTAAAATATATATCACATTCACTCACCCTAAATGTCACTTTATGCCAATGGATTTAAGTTAAGAGTTTATGACGCACTTATATATATTTATTATATATTAAGATGTCTGTTATCAGCGGAAAGGGTTGAAAATAAAATTTTAATTGAATTTCACACAAAAGGTATGGCAAATGTAAAAAAAAATTTATAAAACTCAAAGAATTATTAAATAAAATTAAGAATATTATTCATCAATAGAAGAAAATTTTAATCTGATATAGATTTGACATTTATCGTCCTCTCATACGTTTAATTGAACTGTAAAAATACATTTTTTATTCTTAAATTATCAAAATATATTTAAGAAAGAAGAAAGAGAAATATTTCTTATTTTATTTATAAAATAAAAACATCATACGGGTAAATACAGATTTTGATAATAAATAAAATGTTCTATTATTAACAACTTATTTACTTCAATTTCGTTTATTATTAGACTAAGAAAAATTGCTTTTAAGGTATATATAACTCTTGTTGCTTCTTATAAAGTCACTCATCGATGTGATTAAAAGAAATGTACATTTGTTATCTTAAAAAGGACCAGATTTTATTAAAAACTATACTGCTTTCTGTTTTTAATAATTTTTAATTAAATTAAAATTATTATTAAATTACGAAAATACTTTGTTAAATAAATTTTAATTTAAAAAATATTAACAAAATGAATAAAAGATTTGTACAAGTTGATTAAAGTGCATGCATTTTTTCTACAAATAAAATAAAATATATTTTTTACTTTATTTTGCTTATAATAAGACATTTTTGTAATAATATTTTATTTTAATCTTGAATTATTACTTTAAAAAAGCATAATAGAATACAATTATTTATTTACGTAACAAATGACAAATTTATGGCTGTTGTAAATCTAACGTAACGTAATAACAATGTTTAAGTACCGCAAATAGGAAATTTAAATATAAAACAAAAAAAAAAAAATTACAAAACGACAAAAAGCTAATTAGATGACATTTTCATTTAAAAAAAAAGTCCATTTCTCGAACACACTTCAATTTCGTAATAAGTTTTGTTGAAATATCGCGACATGAAAAATAAAATCAACTTTTTGTAAAAGCAAAAAAAAAATAAAAAGAAATTATAATAGAGAAAAAATTAAAAAACCCAGGGAATTGTAACTTTCAAATAAAATATATATAAATAAATATAAAATTAGCATTCTTTTGTTATTTTCTCGCCCTCGAATAAATTTATAGAAAAAAAAATTATACAAAAATGAAAAAAAAATTCAAATGAAAATTAGTGTATGGCGTAAGTCGGAGTGTCGATTATGCGGTGGCAACAGAGCTGAAACTTTATGGAAAATGGAATACAATTAAAAAAATAGCAAAAAAAGTTTGTCCGACCGTAAATAATGAAGCAAAAGAAAAAAAAAATAATATAAAATAAAATAAAAATTGTTATTTTTTGTGTTGGAAATTTAAATAAATAAAAAAAAAGCCAAAAACAAATTGAGAAAATAAAATTTCTCGCATATATATATTTTTTTTTTTTTTTAATTGCAACTCTAAGTATAAATTGAGCGAAATGATTGTCTCGAGGGTGTTTGTTGGCAGCACGATGATGCTCAGCCAATAAAAAAAAAATTACGAAACAAAAAAAGCATATCGGAAATACATGACCAAGAACAAGTTAAATTTATTTTTTTTCCTGCTGCCTTTAAAAATTTTTTTTTTGCTTCTTTTTTTTTCTCGAATATTGACGCTTTGGTAAATTTATGAAGTAATTAATTACAAAATCCCACTAAAATCATTGTCTAAATGGGCAACAGGATTTAATTTTATGTATTCCAATCGTATTTTTTAATATATTTTCATGTAAAAATTGTGTAAGCACAATAAAAATGAAATGAAAATTAAAATCGACAACGATGGCGATGAATAAAATCGCAGAATAAATACATAAAAAAAAAGAAAACACTTTTGAATTAATTTTAAATTAGAAAAAACAAAGCAAAACGAAATAATATAATAATAAATTTTCTTCCGTCACCACAATTTCAATGTTTTTTTTTTCATTTTATTCTTTAAAGAATTTTTACTAATACATATAATTTTTATTATTATTACTTGAGTTTTTATTTTATTTCTGAATTTATATTTGTGGCAGTCGTACCACTTTACGAGAGGTACCTTATATGGTGTAATTTTGTTTAGATTTAAATAAAAATAATAGTAATAGTTATAATAATTATAATTATTTGTTATACTTGATTTGCCTTGTTTTATTATTATTATTATTGTTTTCTATTTTTTTAAACAAATAATAATTTCGCGTGTTTTTCAAGTATTTACCACTTTTTAAATTGTTTTAAACCATATTAAATATATATTCTTTAATATTTTATCTAGATTATTTTTTATTATTATTATTATTTAAATTTTTATTTATTATAATTGGCAATTTAGATTGTTTTACGTGATTAATGTAAGTGAATAGGATGATTGGTTTATTGGTGGAAAATGAAAGATTCACTATCTACTCGCAATTCATTAATTAAATAGAGCGGGTGTATAAAATCTATATTATTACTATTGTGTTGATTATCTTAGATAGAAGTGTAGTGAAGTATAGTGTAGGGATGCAACACTAGCATATACAAAACCAATATTGTATATTTACAACGTTTAAGAGACTGTTGCATCTGAAAAAAATGTAACATTTTTACTCATCTCTATAATTTTACTTACAAGGTCTAAAAGCATGTGTAACTGTTTTAAAAAGACAATTTATTGTTATAACAATAATCTCTTCAATTGTAAACACAACTATACTTTTTTGCTATTAAATGAATAGAAAACAAAAAACACAACAAATCATTAATTTTTCAAACCAGACATAAGTTTATAATTTTTTTCTCTTTTAACATAAATTTTTTTTCAAGTTGTCTTGTCTTGTCGTGTCAAGCATTTATTTTTTTTTTTCTGCTAAATTTATTATTTCTTTTCAGTAAATTGCTTCTTTTCTTTTTATCATTCACTTCAAAAAAACACAATTTTTTTCTCGTTTTTTTTTTTTAATCATCCCTTGACATAAATTTCAATATTTCTTTTTTCTTTCTTTTTAATTTATAATTCAAATAATATCATCTTCAAGAAATTATAATACTCAATGATAATAATTTCGAAGAAAGCATATTGATTTATAAAATAATAATAATAAAAATATATATATATAAAGAAAAAACTTTGAATACATTTCTCTCAAATTGATTTAAATAAATTAAACGACATGATGAAATGAAAATTAAATTAGGGAAGAAAATTTATACATTTATAGTATATGAAAAAGTAAAGAATCGTTTTGTTACATTTTTTTAACCTACCCAATATTATAAATCTATAAATTGATGTATTATCAAATGGTATTTGAATAACTTATTTTTCAATCAATTGTTTCAAATGAATATTATAAAATGAAATTGAATATCAAACACATTTAATATAAATAGGTCAATATTTGAATAAGGGTGTTATCAATTCGAATAACGTAATCCAAAAAAAAAAATGCATAAATATTTAAGTTTGTATTTTGTGATGTCTTTAGCATATCAACCACTTTTCGTTTCATTTCCTCACGATTTTCTTGTTTATTTATTTTTCACCCAAAAGCAGGTTAGTTTCGTTTCGAAGTTTTTTTTATTATTTACTTTTGTAAAAACTTATCACTGATTTATCCTGCGATAATAATTTAACTTTTTTGCTTAAATTGATTTAAACACAAAAAAAAATCGTTTTTGCAGCACTGCAGATGATAAGAGCAAGCTATTATAAAAAACTTTCTTAAAGTAACTTCTTCAAAAAGCTTTTTTAATTATCAAATTCGTTACCACCTACTGTTTTATATGTATATATTTATAATTTGTGTTTTTAAATATAAATTTTGTAATGAAAATATTTGGTTTGTATCGGAATGGACACTATATAATGCAGCGTGAAGTTCAGGTCTAAAGTTGTCTATTTGCATTTTACAAAAAGCACTATAAAACTTTTTCATTGCTCAAATATGCTTTTATAAAAATGAAAATAGATTATATATTTTTTTTCATTATAAAAAAGAAAAACTAGATGTTTACCCTCTTTGTAGTTATTTTTCTATCATTGTAGTTGTCCATATTTTTTTTTGTTTTGCGAATCCTGTTTTCCGTAGTTTTTTTGTTATTTTAGAAACAGAAAAATCTTAAAAAATATAAATAAATAAATAATAAACCTGAAAAAATTAAAATGAATACGATTATGTAAGCGAAATAAATATAAAAAAGGGCACAAGAAGCTTTCTTATGCAGATAAAAAAAATGTTTGGATTATATAAAAAGCATTGTTATTCAAATAAGACGCGATAATCTGAAATTAATTCATAAATGCCTTGGTTTAGTTACGCCTGTATATTTTTTTCCTCTAGCTATTTATGTGTTGATGACAGACTTTGTACTTTTTTTTCTTTGCTTTTTTAATAGGAAAAAGTGAAAAAAAAGCATAAAAAAATTGGCAAGCAATGGGAGACCCATTGGTTGTGTGAAATGAAACATAATCGGTGGTAGGTGTTTGTATACTAATCGTCTATAATATAACTTTTTTTAAAAAAAATATAATTTAAAAAAGCGAACATCCAATGTTGGGGGACCGACTCTAGGAAGGGTAAAAAACGATTGATCTTGACAATTATGTTCCCAACTCAATTTTAATTACGTTTAATCAAACCAAGCTACTTTATTTCCTTTATTTTATTTTTTTGTCTAAATTACTTTTAATTTAAATTAGAATTCACATTTTACTTTTGTATGATTGCATGTGTTTGTTTGTTTCATACTAAGATTCAAGTTTTTATCAATTAAAAATAATCATTTCTCATTTTTCATAGAAAGAAAAAAAAGTTTTTGTTTATTACTTATTATAATTATTACCTCTTTGTTTTACTATTTACTATTATACTTTACTATATTCAAGGATGTTCTTTAGCTCCCTTATTTACAAGAAAATATTAATCAAGTCATTTAGAAATCCTAATAAAATGTAAACAGTTTTACCTAAACTTTTATTTAATAAAATTTTCTCGTTATATTTTATCTCATTTATCATTTTGCTGTATTGTATTTGCCGGTTGGATTATTACGATAATTAAGTATAATTATTAATTTGCATATTATTAGACATACTAAACGGAATAAATAAGTTTTATAAGCCAATCAAAACACATTTATTTTTAAACATAAAATAATGGAGTTTTGTTTTTAAATTTTTCTAATTACTAATTTGTTTTTTATATTCTTTATTATTTTTAAAATATGCAGATTAGTTTATGCTATTTTTATATATTTTGCCAATGGACATAGTTCAGTGATCCAGTTTTAACTCCCATTTTCTGCATTATTTGATCATATTTTCCACTATATGGTGATAGTTTGCTCCTTTCTTCTTTTTTCCATTTTTGTGTTTATTGTATTCATATGCTGCTACAAAAGTAAATAATCTACCCTATCGAGTTGTATATAAAAGGGGATATTAGTTACTAACGGCATCTTCTTAGTATATTTTTTAACTAGTATGTATTGAAATTAATAGATAAAAAATATAATATCACATAAAACAGAGGAAAAAATATGTAATAAAAAAGAAATATGTTTAAGGCTGGCCTTAAACAATTGGGTTTTAGTTTTATTATTACGGAGAAGATAGGAGTGAATTGATTGAAATTTGCCATCTTAAATAATTTTATTATTACGAACCATTTTTAATAAATTTACTATGAAATGAAAAAAAAATGGTTTTTGCTTCTCGTATTGCAAAAAATATAATTAATTATCTTTTTACGTATTTATTTAAGGTTTTTCGCTAGTTTAAGCAAATTTTTCTTGCCATGTATTACTTTTTAAATGAAGTGTTTTAGTATAAAAAATATTTGATACATAGATAAAGCTTTTTTTATAATGAAAATGACATGTTTAGGTATTACGACGTGAATACAACCTGTGAATAACTTTGAGATACCATGCTAATTTATGGGATGGGATATAAGATATTTGTGGACATTTGTTTTAAAGGTTTGTACATAAAATTGATTTGGGAACGCACACTATTAACAATAGTTCCAGCTCTTGTTATCCGTTAAGCTTTTATAGTAATATTTTTTTTTTGTTAATTAATAATTCCTAATAGTAATGTTAAAAAAGGTTCAATTGAGTCACTTTTTGCTAGTTCATTAAATTTTTTTTCTACTATTCTTATTTACTGTTTGTAAATAAATAAACAAACATTTTATTATATTTCCTGAATCACAACACAAAGTAAATTTATGTAAAGAAAAAATACAACCACAAAAATTAATAATTTTTTTTAAATGCAATAAACCCGTATCTCTTACACATTTTTCGCTATTTAATTCTTAAAATACACAAATTTTGTTTCTTTATTTAATGTTTAAATGTTTACTGATCCATGTTTACACATATGCCATCTTTCAATCCCTTATTTTTATCAATTCACATATTGTATTTATTATTAATACTTGATGTATCAAAACTAAAATAAGTATATTTTTTGGTTAACTGGGAACAGATATTTGCACTTTGAATGCAATTTTTTTTTTCAATTTCACATTTAGTCGGTTTTTCTTCCTTATTGACAGTAATGTGTGGATTAGTGTAGGAGAAAATTATACACATTTAATGGATTTATGTTGGTTAAATATGATTCATTTATAGGGATGAAATGGACAAAACATTAACAAATTGATAAATTGATATTTATACTTGGTTTGAGTTTTTTTTCATCTACTTCTATTTCTGTTGTAAAAATCGTTTGGTGTTAAAATTGAATTTATAAAACTAAAAAAGAAATAATTTATTAAATCATCCTAAGACTTAAACAAAAAAATTATCAACTCTTTCAAGCATTCATAATTCCGTTTATAAAATTACAAAATAAAAACACTATGAAAATATGCTTTTACCATTTTATTATATTACATGAACGTTTTGTTCCTGTTACATTAAATATATGGTAATTTTTTATGTTTAATTTACTAAAAATTCTATGAATGTACAAAGAAAAAATAAAAAACTCATATGACTGTGTAAATAGATTATTATTATAATTTAATTTTATTTATATTTGTCCAGCTAGTGTGAAATTGCACACTTGTCTTGTCCTTTTGTTGTATTTTTTCTTCCTCATTTTGATGGATGCTTTATAGTTTTTTTTTTGGTAGATATCAATACTTCATGAATGACTGTAAATATAAAAAATTGATGAAAATTATAAATAGGGGTGTACTTCCCTTAATACATATCTATTTTTACTTTTGTTAAATATTTTCTAATATTTTTTTTTTGGAAAATGATTATTATTAAAAGATGGTTTTCTCGATTTAATTAACAAGAAAAAGCAAAATTATTATATTTATATTATATAAAAAAAGAAAGATGATATACATATGTAATACTTAGTTGACTCAATGGAAAAAGGACAAAGACTACATTGCGTTTTCTTACTTTCATTAGAGACAGCTTTTATTATATAAAATATAGACATTTTCAGTCAGATTTAAAAGTTTTATATAAAATCATTACTAAATACAATAAATGTAAATAGAAATAAACCAAATATGTTATTAACAAGAGGTTAGGTATGGTGCGAATATAATAAATAAAATTAAAATAAAAAATCACTTGTATACGATTAACTAGAAGGGTGTTTGGGATGTTTTGAACATAAGCAGTGCTAAAGCACAGCAAAGGCAACCATTATACAATTGAGTATCACATTGTGTATAGAACCGTATGAATTTGGTATGTTGATGAGTTTTGCAGTTACTTTTGGTTAGGGTTGGGTGAATAATCTTTTAAACAGCCTTTTGACCCTTATATAACGTACCGTGATTACAATGATACATAAATTGTGTCTCCTCTTCATCAATATATACAAAATAATTTGGTTTTTTTTTATAATTCAAAAAATTGAATTTTTTTTTTTTATTTCTATACGCTATAAAGGGTGGTGTTATAATCCTTTCTATTCATAGTTTTATTGCAGATTTAAATAATAAACTTATAAATAACAAACAAAAAAAAATCCGATAAAAAGGATACAAATTTCCAATTTTCAATATAACTAAGCTGGTTAACCCCAGTATAGTTGGAGATGGTCCATTTTCTCCAGGGTAAATAAAGTTATTTAATAAATAAAACATAAAATGAACAATTATCGAAAAGTAATAAAAATAATTAACGTTCAGGTTATTTTACTAATTATTAAATATTTTATTTTGTGACAATGTAGCTGGGTTTTTTTTTGTTTTAGTGTTTTTGGGTGATATTCTTCTCTTATACAGAATAATCATAAATTCGACCGAATGAATAGCAAATAACCAATCTATGTTTATGTATTAAACTATTTAAACAAAGCTATATTCATTTATAACAGTGGAAAATCTAATAAAACATTACCGTAACATAAATCTTTGGTCCCTTTTTATTTCCTGCATTTATCATTTTCAATTGTTTTTGCTATCGTTTTTATGTGTAATATTTTTGTCTACTTTGGATGTTTGTAACTTACTTTGTTTTTCTACTGGTATATGGCCAGATGAAAATATGAGATAAATGAAAAAAAAGAAGGAAAAAATCGAAAAGAAAAAAACACCATCATCGCGCTATGTTATATGTCGTATTGTCTAAATTTAATTTTGTTTTTTAATTTTATTTTATTTCTATCGTCGTTATTTTTGCTTCTCGTTATAACGAGATGACTTGACTATATATGCATGTATATACGAGTATATATCTTTTTTATTTAATCCTTTTTTCAGTTGTGCCTGTATTAATATAAATATTCTACAATTTATATGAAGTTTTTTATTTCTTTTTTTTTTTTTGTATTTTTCGCTGTTGTACTCGTTTATTACCCTTTTATTTTTTGTAGGATATTTGAAAAAAAAAATACTTTTTTTATTTCTATGCTGGGATGTTTAGATTTCTTTCTTTTTGGCAATTACTTTGCATTTAACGATTTGTGAGCTTAGAAAAAATATATATTTCTGTGCTTGACCATTGTGTTTTTTACTGTGAAGGTTTTATCATAATTTAGCTATAAGTCTATAACCCGTTGGTCATATACGCAAATCATCGGTTATTGCTTTGCAACGTAGCGTATGTGGTTAGATATTCGTTAAGTTTATCATTGCCTACCTATATCACAGACATTTCTTTTTGTTTTTATCTTAATTGTTACAATTTATATATTTTGGGGCTATGTATAATTTTATTTTTTTTTCGGTATACAAATATATTTTTTTTATATAAATCCAGCAATAGCAATCATTAAGAATTGGTAGAAAAAATTGCTTTAAAAAGGTTAACATTCAAATATATTTTTGCTTGCTCAAAAAAGGTTAAATAATCATTTTTTGTTTATTTTAATTTAAATTTTTTTTCTAATTACATAATTTTATACAGCGGTTATTGTCACCCATGGTATGTAATTCAATTTAAAGGGTATTGGTTATTTAAAACTTTTGAAATTATATACACTTCCAAGGAAATGAATTAAAACCAAAAATAAATAACAAAATCAATTAATCTCAAGATTTATCATTTTAAAACATTAGTTTACGAAAAATCCAAAAGTATAACATAAAAATTCAAATAAATTAATAAGAGAAAACAATTTTTTCTGTAAAAATAAATGGAATTTTATAAAATAAAATAGGAAATTAAACAAAAAATTCCATCAATAATTTTCCAAAAACATAAAAATTCATAAAATTTATTATATTAACAGCTGTGTACAATCATAAAATCTTTTGTTACATAAATACATTAAAAATTTATAGATTTTAATGTAATTCTTTTATTTTAGGAAATAATTTTTTGAGGAAATTTAAAATTAAAATTATTAAGTAAAAATCCCCTAATCATTGAAAGTGTTTTATTTTCTTAAATTTATTATCTAGTTTTGTTATTATAATATATAAATATACATTTTGGATAGGCGGGCATAGGGTGATAATTTAATTACTCAAATTACTCTGTACGAAAGCATTCTAGTCCCTTAGTTGAATCAATTAAATAAAATTCAATAAAATCGTGAAGAAAAAATGTATCTCAATCGAAGAATTAAAGCATTTTCTTATTATTTTTACAGACTGTTAAAGAGTTTTTGTGGTCATTTTCTAATCAATCAACCTTTCAACATAATAATCGTATAAAGATTTAAATTGTTTAATGTGCAGAATTATTACTACTACTATTGTTGTTTATATCTTCGATTAAAATAATCAAATTGGCGTTTATTTTCTCTGCCTTTTTTATTAAGTTTTTGTATTTTATAAAGTTGTCTCTAGTGAGCAGGCGCTTTAACATAACATTTTACCCACTTTTATGTATTTTAAAATATATATATATATATTATATATATATATATATATATTTATAACAATACATATGTGTGTATGACGTGTCAACATAACTACATTGATTGTATTTCGATTTAACTCTATATATACATCTACGAGTATGTATATACAGAGAGATGACCAACAAATATGTTGCAAAAATTTTTGATTACAGAAAACTTGGACATTACAGGCTGGTATCTTAGCAACCCCCCTTTATGCGAACCAATATAAATTCAACATATATATATATATATATATATATGTTGTGCATAGTAGTTTCATATAGATTTGTACATATTAAAAGTTTCTGTATCCTTTTTATGTGGCTATACATAGGAATTTATTAGCAGACGCGAATTGAAAAATAAAACACGTTATCATAAGTCTGGTCAGCCATTTCAGTTATTATAATTATAATTATTTTTGCTGCTTGAACTTTATTGTTTTACTTTTAAAATTATTTTTTCTGTATTTTTATGAAATTTAGAGAATTTGTAAAAAAAAATTTGGTAGTAGCGGCAGCAGCAGCAGCGGCATTTACCAATAATTCAAAACATAATTCAATTTGTATTTAGTTTATGTTTAATTCCTTTTAAAAATACATTTTATTTTTGTATAGAAAAATCTAAAAAAACAAAAAATAAAACGCTGCTGTGGTAGGATGAATAAATAAGCAGTAAATGGATGAAAAAGAAAAATAATAACATAAAATGATGGTAAAGCAAATCATTTAACATAATTTTAGTAAATGAAAATATAAATAAACACTGTATACTAGACACCGTAAATATATTATTTTAATTATTTTAGAATATATAGATATATATATTTTGTTTTTAATAAAATATAATAATTCAGTTAAAAATTATATTTTTAATGATATTTGATACCGCACTGTTTATTTATTTTTATTAAAGTGACATTTTTAACAAATGTTTTTGTTTTGATCACGTAAGTGGCTTTTTACATCAACATTTTTTCAATTTTTGTTCTGTTTTCAACAATTTTTATTTTTCGGTTTTACAAATTAGTGCGTTATGTTTAAAAACAGAAAAAAGAAAAACAATAAAAGTTAATCACTTATCATGTCAACAAAATAATTAAAATAATAATAACAGAAAAAATATCAAAAAATGTTAAAAAGGTTATATGTATTATGGCTGTTTGTCGTTATACTTTTATAATGCATCAGCGCTGCTGATTTTTTGTATTAATTAAGCTTGATGATTTTTTTACATTTCCATTAATTATATTTGTTTTTATCGCATCGTCGTTAATATTTAATAATTAATAAATGACTATGCCAATAGCTGTGGTTACTTCAACTGAAACCTTTTGCTTACTTTTGTTTGGCATTTTAAAACTTTTTATCACTGACCAACAAAAATTGCTTTATTAATTATTTATTATTATTAACATTAAACTTACTGTTTTTACTGTTGCAGTTCTAATTCAATTGCATTAATCCCTGCTAAGAAAATTGTAAGAAGTAGAAATCACTTTTAAATTGTTATTGTCTGGTTATTACTAAAATACAATATTCGTTAAATGGAGCATTAAATATTGCAATTTATTACATTTAATATGAAATATGCATACATTTCGTATAATATTTAACCGGATATCCTTATCAACAATTTCAATGTTTTCTTTTCTTAAAAGTTTTTACAATGAAATAAATATTTTCTTACCCCTAAACATATTGGACTTTCTGTGCGTCTCTATTGACATTGGTTTCCGATGATATTGCTAAATTATCGGGCGTTTTTATAATAATAATAATTTTTTGTTATTGCAATAACATGGTATAATGTCATCGTAAATAAACATAATATTGTTTATTTGTTAGAATAAAAATATCATTTTTGCTAATAACAGACATAAAATGGTGTCACGTGTCAAACAACAAAAGGTTTGGGGTTAGAAATAACTTTCTTTCTTCATTTTATTTCTCTTGTCGATAAAATATGTAAAGACTTGAATATTAACAACCGAATAACTACTGTTGTCGATTATTTATTTAATAAATAATACGGATGAGCATATTTTAACTAAAACATATGACATATTTATGAAGGGTTTATACACCCCGTTTGCACGTGACAAAGAACTAACACATATTGAAGACAAAAATAAAATCTATTTCGGGTGTGAACAGCTTTGTAATTAGTTTTTCTATCTTTTATTTATTCTAAATGATTGCTGATGCTGATTTTAATCTGGTTGGGTGTTTTTTTCATCTTTTTTTTTTTAACATGACTTAACTTCACGATATTTCCGTAGCGGATTAAATTCGTGAAATTTTTGTGTTTTCTATTTCTTAAGTTTGTTAAGTAATTATGATATTAGTTATTTTCAAAAAAAGAAAAGAAAAACTACTTTTCAATGACATTCATCTATTAAATGATCTTCTGACTTATGTCTTATGCATGTCATTAACACCTGACACTTGTGTTAATCCCATACTTTATCTTAAATTACAAAAACATCATAACAACAAATTTTGATAGGAAATATCTTAAGGAATTTGATTTTTGTTTTTTTTTTTTTGCCGAATTTTACTTTAATTTTTATTTTCTATATTTATCTTGAAGCATCTATTATTCTAATTTAAATTTCTCCTAACAACAATAAATAAAGATGAAAAAAAGAAGAAATTGAAACTTTCTGTTTGATTTAAATAGCATTGACTGCTATGACTGGATTGACATTACGCATTCTCTCCGACCCTATGTAACGTGAATTGTTGTTATAATCGTTCATATATGCTCACAAAACATTTTTTATTCAAAACAAAAAATCAATTTGTGGCTAATCTCTCGGTCGTAAATAAAAAAATAAAAATTTCTTTATTTCTTATTGTTTTTATAAAAGAGATGTTAACAATATGCAGTGTCAGTATTTACCAAAAACACACTAAAAATTAATATTAGAAATTAAAAATAAATTGGAAAAGTATTTTATGTTTGGAGAAATAGTGAAAATAAAAATAAATATTTTTTAACAACGTAAATAAATTAATTTTCCTTTAAAAACAAAAAATAAAAATAATGTCACAAATATATAAAGATTTAATAGTTTTTATCATAATAAAATAAAATCATTTAGGTAATTAGATATTTTGTTTAGATGAGAATCCATTAAACATAGTCAGTTTTCGGATTTTAATTTATATCTTCATAAAATTTCAAACGATCATAAATGGTGAAAAAAGAATAAAAGAAAATTATTTTGCTTTTTCTTTTAATTTTATTTCGTTATTAAAATTATCGTAAATCACTTAATTGTGGTATTTATGAGGCACGTGGCTAATTTCGTTTATTTTTCATATATCTTATCCTGCTAAGCTCTTATTGTTTCACAGTTTCAATAATTTAAATAATTTTATAGAGGTAACTAATTTTATGATTGTCAGATGATGCAAATATTGTCCTTTATTTCAGCATTTATTTCAATAAATATTCCTTGTTGCTTTTTATTTTTATTTTACATTTATCTGGATTCCTTGATTATTTTTGCAGGAACAACTTACCTTCTATACATTATTGCCATTTCTTAACAATATTTATTTTCCTTTTGTGTGTTAATTGTTGTTCTCTGGTGTAGTTATTTTCATTGTAATTAAACACATAAATAAATCATTATAATAAGCCACAAAGTTTTTAGTAATTAATTATTTATCGTTAGGAGTATATTTTTTTTCGCTACCTTTTTCTATAGTCGTCACTTTTTTCGATTTCATCGATTTTATTCGTTGGAAAATAGATTAATAAAATGTATTTATTTTATTTTTATTTATTGTTATGAATATAAATTTACGTTCACATTAACGTTAACGTTAAATTTTTATTGTACTTGTAATATTCGTTTACAGTATAGAAAAATTCAGCATAACAACTTCTTATATTTTAAGGAGCATTGTATCCCTTTTATGATATTACATTCAGTTTGTATAATTTTTCCATTAATTTTTGCCGATATCGTTTTTAAAAACTTTACAATAAATATAAAAATACAATAAACACGTGTTTTAGTATAAATAATTCAATTCTTGGTGAATAAATGAATGAATGAACGAACGAACATTACTAACAAATAAATCTCAACGAAATATGTTTCAATTTTCATTCTTTTCAGCTATTTGATTTAGGTTTTTTTTTTGTACTTTTCAATGATATGGGGTGATTTTCTCGCGAATTAACAATATTTTATTCTCTTATTGTCAAAAATTGTATTTATTGCATCATGGGAATTTTATTTTATTATTATTATATTTGACTCTATATACATTTATATATATTATAGAAAATAAAATGTACTAAGGGGAGCACTTACCACGTTTTATTTATTTAAAAGATTTTCGTAGAGTTTATGTAAAGTTTTCTATCGTTTTTTTTATTTGAATTTCGAATAAAAATTTTCTTACTTTTGAAAATAATTTTTGATAAAAAACAAAAAACATTTTTGTTCGATAATTGTAATTTTGGGATAATAATCTTATGGATTATACTGCATGTGACAGTTTCAAAATGTATTACAACATTTAATCCATTTAAACGACAATTTTTTATTACTCATTGCTTTTTTGGTCGTATCATGTATTTATGTAAATGAAAATGAAAAAGAAAGTGTAAGGACGACTGTCATGTCAGTCAATCGAGCATCATCTATTTAAATAATTATCATAGATCTTTGATCGCGTGTGTGTCTTAAAACTAGTAGCTTTATGTGTAATATATGGGATAATGAGGGAATGTAGAAAATGATATGAAATTTAAAATTCTATTCTATTCTTATTATTTTTATTATTGTTGGTTTTGCTTCTGTTTTGTATTATTGCTATTATTGTTTTGTAAAATGTGTATATATTTTTTTTTATTTATAATAATATTTGGTTGCTTTTTGCACCCTCGTTATGATAATTGGTATTTTTATGTTTATATTAAACGCACAATCGGAGGCGTTGGATTAACTTCAAATATATGGTTATATCATAAATTCGTTTTGTTATCTTAAAACATTTTATTATTATAAATTTTTTTGTATAAAAAATTGTATCTAAAGAGATTATAGTTAGAAAAAATAGCTGCAGTCACTTTATCCATATTTATTAAAATTAGCATTTTTGTAATATGTATAAGAACGACAAATTTGCCAATGATAAAGATCATGTTATCTTTTAAATGCTAACATGACAAATAAGTGTTTTTGTATTAGACAAAAATGAAAACATAAGAAATTTTTAATACCTATTTATTGAAGAGAATATACCTCTAGGAAAATATGCAAAGTTATCTCGTTAAAAAGTAGATTTTTAGTTTAAAATATTTTGTGTTTTACTTTATAATTATTTTGAGTTTTAGCAAAATAAAATTATCATTGGTCTATATAGCAGTTTGCAAGCTATGGTGCATGGTTAATAACATGTTTGTCATGTCTGAAATTCATGTCTTAACCCTAGTTAAACCTTGATTATAAAGTAATTAAAAAAGAATGAAAACCTTTAATAATCAAAACAATTTTAACAATCAAATGTAAAGAAAAAAACATAACATCTTTTTTTGTTGCTGTTGCCAACTTTGTTGCTGTTAAGCTACTGACAGTAATCCTATCATTATTTTTACATCCAGATATTCTTTCAACATAAAATAAAATAATACTAAAAATGTAACTTATTTTCACAATTTGATCAAATTTGATTTTTATTATTTTGCGTTTGATTGTCCTTTTTTATAGAGCAAAAAAATAAATATATAAATTTTTTTTATTCTTATTTCACATAAATTTCGATGGGCAAATGCTTTCCTTTTTTTTTGCTGGTAAAATTAAATAAATATAAATTGCTATAGATCATTTAGCATTTGGAAATATATAGAATATTCGATAGGAATATAAAAATAATAGATAAATTGATTGGTGCGCGCATATCCATTTAGAAAGCTTATAACCGAACACATGATGCTATTATTGGGTTTATTATTTTTCTTTTTTGACATGGGTGGGCTTTTTTCGATGCTTCAGAATTGTTATTATATACTGTAGTATACGATATTAAATATAAACGAACTAGCACAATAATACTAAAACATCTTTCTATATAAAATTGACAAAATAAAAAAAAAAAAAAACAAAAACTAGAAATATAGAATAATCTTGCAGTATCTTAGTCATATATTGCCTATATAACTACAATTGACATATATAACAAATAGATAAAGGCATATATGTGTTATAATATACATATATATAAACTTATATATATGATTTTATAAGAAAATCTATAAAATAAAAATACAAAAATCCAAAGAAAAAAAATAAACGATCAGAATACACTTTATTTTTATTCGTTTTATTTTTTCGTCTTCTTCTCATTTTGTTCCTTTTATTTATCCTCCTACTTTTGTGATTTTTCTTTTTTACTTAATAATATTTCGATGCTTTTTATTATTAGTAGCTACGAACAAAAAAGAAAAATGCACGCACACACAATACATGGATCATCATCAATGATATAATTCCATTCCAATTTCGATTTTTTTTCTTATTATTATTTTTTTTTTTTTGCAGGATTGACTCGAATACATATAGCACTAAAATGTCACATTCACCATGTACTTATTTTTATATTATTACCAGCCACCCTCTCATCCTATATTCCATGTTTTCTATACAACTATATATAATAAGATTTCTCATTTCCACTTTTATTCTTTTTTTTTGTATTCTACAGAAACGGATCCATTTATGCATTGCATAACATATATACTATACATATTGAGCTAAACACTCATATGTACTGATTTTATTTTTATTACTTTATGTTTCTTTAGCTCACTGATCGAGTTTATCTACTTTTATAAACTTAATATAAGCATAAACGAAAAAAAAAGAAAATATAAAATAAAAATGCTAAAAAAGATAAAATATAAATAAATTTCTATATACAAAGAATGAAATTGAAACGAAAGAAGAAATGCCATATCTTTATCAATATCCATGTGAAAATAAATATATGTATATGTATATAAAAATATATACAATACAATATCCTTTATTTCTCTTCTTATTTTTTCACTACAATTTTCCTTTCAGCAAAAAAAAAAGAAGAAAGAAAAACTGAATGAACTTATGCGCCCCATGTCTATATTCTTTTTCTTTCTGCATTCAATTTCATTTTTATTTTACAAAATATATACATTTATATACATATATATATATATATATATATATAAATACAAAATACGAAATTATTTCAAGAATAAATAAAGTTGCAAGTAAAAGATATCGACATTAAAATGACTAAATATCAGTTATTTGATTGAAAAATTTACTAAATTTATTCGGTTTATATGCTTTGCTATTGAAAAATTGATACAAACTGTTTAAAATGAAAAAAAATTATTTAAAAGAAAATTAATAATATTAATAGTCTTAAAAATAAGCAATATCGTTTCAAAATAATTAATTAAAATATTGTGTACCGCGAGTACATATCATTCGTTGAAGTTATATTGTTTAACTGAACAGTAATTTATTTTTCCAGTATGCTCACAGTTATGGTCCACGTATATGTTGAATTCCTAATTATTAAGGAATAAATTATATAAAATATCGTACATAATTTTTAAACAATAAAATTTTTGTGACAATAATCATTGGTCGAGATTGAGGTCTTAGCACTTGAAAACTTGTAAGTGTATGATATTTATATTTTCTTAATTGCTTACCGGGTACAGCTATTATAGCTAGGTACAGTATTTTATAATCAATAAAACGCTAAATTTTTATGAACTATATTTCTTATTATTTGAACTTATAATCGCTAAGTCTATGAGTTTTCCTATATAAATAAGTAGAAAATACATTTCTTTCTATATATTTATGCACGCCAATTATAAGGATAATGACTTGTTAAAAGGTTTAATTATAATTCATGCATGACTTGCGTTATTCATTTAATTTTTTTTAAACGAAATAAGATATTTCTTATTCGAAACATTAAATAAATTACATTATATTATATAAGAATTTTCGATTTATTTATTTGTTTGTCTTTCTCGCAAATGAATAAAGGAAATTTTGTTTTTTTTTTCGATCATAAATGTTTCTCCAATAAATGAAAATGTATTAATGTTTATAGATACGGAAAATTGTGACAACCTAACAAAATTTTATATATTGAAAACGTATAAATAAACAAACATATAATAAAAGCGTTAAAGATAAAGAAAGCATATACCATTTGTATGGATAAGAGGTATCTCATAACAATAAAATAAAACACCACTTACGCCGCATGTGCAAAATAATAGTAATAATAATAATAAAAAAAAAAATTCGGAAACAAAAAACTATTTTTTTTTTTTGGATACTCATCTGCTGTTTTTCTTTTGCTTTTTATTGCCATATTTTTTGTTTTTTATTTTATTTGTTGTTCCTTCTAAGCGTATACGTAATATTCCACCCATTTTTTACACCCTCATCAAAATTGCCATTATCTTCTACAACGTCATGCTCATGCGATACCCTAAAAAAATCGAGCTCTTTTTCTCATAAAATCGAAATGAAGCAATAGAGTTTATCTCGATTCATATGTTCTTACCAACAATAATCCAGCAAACAACCAACCAACCAACAATTCGCCGTCCACGATTCACTTTTATAGTAAATATATAAATAAATATAAAACATAATGGGTGGGAATCCAATATTTATATACATATTAATTTGTTTGTTTGTTTGTATATTTTTAAGAATCAAAATCTGCTGTCCAGTGACGCCTTATAGCCAATGTTATCTTTTTTGATGTCATTTATAATTCCCAATTTATATCCAAAAGACAGCAAATTTAAACAAATAAACCACCATCATCACCTCACATGTAATTATTTTTTTATTTCATTTTAAAATTAAGCACAAATATTTAATAAAAAAAATTCAGCAAATAAACGATTGAAATTAGAATAAATAAAAAAAAAATATGGGAAGATATCGTTGTTTAGTTGAATTATAATAAAAAAAATTCTAATTAATTACTTATACCCCATAGTGATGTTGAAATCAAAAGCAAAATGCTATTCATTGCTCACACCAAGCATAGACGTTCTTAAACGTTTTTAAACGTTCTAAACCACCTTATAAAAAACTGTATATTCGCGATATTGACGTCAATTTGTATTAAAATTCTGTACATTGTTTCTGTATCTAATCTCAATTTATTTAATTTTTGTTTTTATATTAATTGACAGATTCACATGCTCACAGCGTGTTGTATTTTAGTATTGGGGGATAAATAAATAGCATTTTATTGTAATATAACAAAAAATATCTATAAGAAAATTAAAAAAAAAAATCATTGTTAATCGTTCTAAAGCCATATTAAAGTTTACCATCATCCCTTAATTGTTAGACGCCGCAATTTTATTAACTGTCTGATGTATACAATTTTTTTTATATATATTATTTCTGTGTTTTCTGTTTTATAATTTTACTGCTGATGACTTTTTATTTATTTATTTATTATATTTTAATGCCCACAACTACACTACGGACTTTTTGTTTGTCAATAGTTACTGTCTATAGGTCTGTGCTTCTTAAGCAGTGTGGTGTTCGATATTTGTTTACTTCGATTATCATACAGAAGCAAATCAGATGAAAGTTAAAATTGGAACAAGAAAAAAAAATACTATCCAGAAGAGTATTAAGTTACCTTTATTTTTGTGTCATATAATGCATAAGATATAAAAAGACATAAAAACGTTTTCTTGTATGAATTATCCTTATAATTCATTGAACTATATTAGGTCATTTCAATTATTAAAATAAAAAGTACTGCCCTGGAAACAAATGCAAAATTAATATCAAATTCTAATAAAAACACATTCATCCAATACCAATTCCAATTATGTAAAGAGAAAAATATATTTATTTTTCGCCATGAAATTATTACAGAAAAAAATTACCAAGTAAGCGTTTATCGTTCAGGGATAATATTAATAAAACAATTTTTTTTTTAAGAATAAGAAAACAACAAATTTAATGGTTAATGGTATTTCTATGAGTTTTGAATTTTAAATTAAAAATAAAAAACAATTTTCTAATAATAAAAAAGTCTATTACTTGCGTACGAATTGTTAAAACAGATCACAGCAAGAGAAAAAAAAAATTAAATTTGTAAGAAAAGCGATAATAATAAATAAAAGCAACGAAAATTTTTTAGAAAAAAAAATTATATAACATTAGTATGGATAAATTTTGCTTATATAATACTTAATGCTTACAATAAAATGTTCAATTATTCGATATTTGCGATTCATGTCAGGTGTTTAAATCCAGTAAAAAAAAAATAGAAAGAAAAACAATCAAAAATGTATCATAGCTGTATAAATTGCAAGCATTAAATCATAGTGTATTGCTACAATAAAAATAACTTTATACATTGGTGCAAAACCTCCCCTGTATTATTGTTTTATTATAATTTTTCTTATTCATCTGTTTTCTATCTATTTTTAAATATAAAAAAACGCGTAATGTTTACAAATTTTTGATCGTTTACTTATTTAAAACAATTTCATTTTTATTACTTTTAATCAAAATATTATAATTTTTTCGATTTTTAAACTAAAAACAAAATAATTTGATGTCTTTTTTCCTAAATTATAATAAATTAAAAAAAAATCTTATGTATTCAATTAAATTGCTGACTAAAGTGTGTCGTTTTTATAAGAAAATTTATTATTTCTCTCATTTGAACTTCGACAATAAATGTAAAATTTTAAACTTAACTGCCCTCAACGGAATAAAAGTTTTGGCTGACATAATTAATAATAATTTATATAAATAATGTTAAAAAATTATATTGTCATAATAAATATAAATGATTTATAAATAAGTAAATAAATACAAACAATAATATTAATAATAATAATAATTAATAGCTACGCATACGCATGACATATATTTGTAAAGTAGAGTAAAAAAAAATTAACTAACGAAAAACAATGTTAACCTTTTAAGACAGCAATAAAATAATCACCCACGATTTAAAAATTTTTTGTTACATCTATAATTATACATAAATTATGATTATTATGTTGTCTTTTTTTCCTTGTTTTATTATTATAAAACACGCGTTTAATCTTTTTCTTCGTTTTAAGGTATAATGACTAAAAATAAAGCAAAAACCAAGAAAAAAAGTCATTTAAGTAACTTATATGCGTGTTGTTACCCTTTTTTTCATGATGTTATTATTAAATTACATAATTTTTACTTAATATTAACGTTATGTTTAATACTAATGGTGAATGAATTAATACGTATGTTAACGAGTTATGTTGAAAACATATAAAAAATGGTAATCATAAAAAAATTACGATAAAATTATACATACATATCGAAGAAATTATATATTAATTTTTTTTATTACATTATAAATATGAATTCATGGTTGAGTTTCATCGAATATTTAATTAATATATAACATTCGTATAGAATATTTTCCAATTTATCGCATTATTAATCTTAAAATCATCCAAAATATTTTTTTGGGATTGTTTTATTTTTATTTAATTATTAAATAACTTTTTTCTAAATGTAAATATTATTATAAATCCTCATCAATTATACAGTAAGCCACCAAATTTTCCCGGTTTTCCTTAATAAAACAACAGCAATGTGCATTACATGTTTATACAACTTAACTAAATGTTTGAGTATCAAAGAAATGTGATGATATATTGTTATTGATATTAACCATTTAATATAAACAAACATAACATGTTAAAAAACATAATATTTTTCGCTTTATGTAAAGAATTACTACGAATGATGCATCTATTAATTGTAATATTTATAACCATAATTATATGAAAATTTAATATTTTTTTTTCAACTGATTTCCCTACATATTAATTTTTCTTCGTTTTTTCATTTTTCTTTTCTTTTTTTTTTTTTTAAACGGAAGGTTGCTTGATTAATATAATAATTAACTTCGTAAACACACACGTCTATCGTTTGTCATTAAATAAATAAATAAATAAATTTTACTTCTCTACTAAATCAAATGACATCTAGTCTATTCATAATATTATTCTGAACATTTTTTATTTTCTTATTCCCACTTTTATGATGCTAAAGAGTTTTACTTTACATTTAACTTGTTTTATGTCTTATTTACAGAATGTTAAATTTTGTAAAATCGTGTAATTTATAATTGAGAAATATCTCTTTTTCTCAATTAATCAAGAAATGTTACATTTTCAAATATTATATGTTGCAAATCAATCAATAATTCGTTTATTTTTTAATATTAATAAATAATTTCTAACAAGTAAACGAACTATATAGGCACTTATCATACAAAAGCAATATTTGAATACATAAGGGACTTAAATAATTTATTTATTAATACGGTTGTCCTTTATAAATATTGATTGTCATACTGATTATAAATTAATTTTTTTATTTAGTGACAAATGAATAAGGGTAAATAATAACATTATTAAAATTTATGCATTATTAATAACTTTGCAAAGAAAAGTTTTTTTTTGTATAATTATTGTGTATCAATTGAATTGTTAATGAATTTTTTGTTATTTTAAATTTCTTATAATTATAATAAATTATTTCTTATATAGTTAATCACTAAGTGTTGTAAAAAATCTTATTTTCAAAACATATTATACGTGTAGATAATTGTATAAAAATGTATAGAAAAAAAAAGACCATTTCATGAAAAATAATCCACAATAAATTTTTTAAGCGAATAGTAGAAATTAATAACTTTAAAAAGCTTTCATTGCATTATCCTGATAAATACTATAAATGAGAATTATTTGCCTTGACTCTTTAAATTTCAACGTAAGCAAAAGTATTTCATTAAAACGTGAAAATTAATTAATATATAATGTGAAAAGTAATATCAATCAACTGAGTGTTTATGTTAAAACGTAAATAATACTTTCTTTAACAAAATTGTTTCAAAAAGAGTGAAAGAAACAAAAAAAACCCTATAATATAATAATCATTTGAAATTTACATATAATAGGGGTAAATACAATATTGTTTTAAATTAAATTTAGGGTTTAAAAATTTTATATTTATATTATTATTATTACTATGATTATGATTATATATTCACGGTTTAAGATAAAAAGAAATGTTTTCATATGCGTATAATAAATATAATTTAAAAAACATTTACACCATAACAGACGGTTCATTTTATTTTATTTTTCATTTCTGACTAACAAAAAGGGTGTTTAATGGTTTTTTTTTTTTAATATTTGTTTATGGTGTCGCGTACACTTACCCTTTATATCATCTATTCATTTCAATATACTTATTAATAATAGAAAAATAATATTACAATAAAGGAAAGGAAACGATTAAACGTGGTTAAAAATTTCCCCTAAAATACAAAAGAATAAATATTTTTTAATAAATTTATTTTAAAACCTAGAAAAAGTGTTTAATTATTTCCGTTTAGAAATGAAAAAGGAAATAGATTTAATAACAATTGAGAAAAACACAATATTCATGTTTTTAATAATAAAATGCATGCGCGACTTACTTTAAAGACAATTTAGTTTTTTGTTTCAGTATAAAAATCACATAAAATTTATAAAGAATAGCAATTTGCTTAAATATTTATGCAATATAATCGTTTTAAGTAAA
The DNA here is from genome assembly GCA_963942525.1 of Ptychoptera contaminata. Classification (NCBI taxonomy): domain Eukaryota; kingdom Metazoa; phylum Arthropoda; class Insecta; order Diptera; family Ptychopteridae; genus Ptychoptera; species Ptychoptera contaminata. Next base: position 24,218,998 of record OZ012636.1, on the reverse strand, counting down.
CAAAAAAAAAGATGAAATCAGTTTACTTATATAATAAAGTTGTTCTTAATCCCTGAGGACTTTAAGTACTTTTTTATATTAACAAAAAAAGAAAATTATTTTAATGCAAAATTGATATTTCATATTCACCCTAAACATTCTTGATGACATGTATAGCATTAAAAACATGTAAATAAATGCAGCGCAGAGTATTTAATCGAAATAAAGTGAAAATAATAAAATAATTTTTCATCAACATTTGTATATTGACATTGTATTAAAGATCCTTTCGGTTCCTAGATTGCTTTCAACCCTAGTTTTTTTTTTAATATTTTTTTATTATCAATTTTATTAACAGGAGTTAAGCGACCTCCTGCATTATTGCCGTTATTGTATTAATAATTTTATTTAGTCGTTTGTTTAAAAAAAGACAATTTGTTAAAAAATGTAAACAGAATAGCTGGCATCTGTCGGATGAGCTAAGTGTGAAATTATAAACAATAAAGCAGAAAAATAGAAGAAGAAAAAAAAAACTACTTGTTGGGGTGTCTTTGCAGGCAAAATAATAAATATTTTTATTTATTATAAATTTGGGTGGTAAATTGGTGCATGTACAGATTGTTAAAAAACAGAGAAAAATAAATACCGTGTGAGGGTTATTACGACAAATGGGAGGTTATTATTATTATTACTTTTTATTATAAGAAAAATTATATTGTCATATGTTTTCGACGAAGTGTATTAAGTGAAATTGTCACAATTTTTTTTAAGCATTTTACCAGCGGGATTTTACCACTAGCACGAGTTTATGGTAACTTGTTTTCAATTTATTATTATAATTTGTTTTTTTTTTTCAATTCATATAGTTTTTCCATAAGAGAACACTGGTTTCATTGTCAAGTGTATTCATTTATATAGTAGAAGGGAAAAGTGTTTTTATATAATGTTTTAGTTATTATTATTTTCAATAAAATTATATTTGCATGACATTGTTATTGTGATTTTGAATTAATAATAATTTTGTATATCTAGTGTATCCTGTATAACTTTTAAAAATGGTTTTTCGTTTAGAATAGAATCATCACAACAAAATATTTAGGTTTAAATGAAGCGATTTTCATTGCCTTAAATTGAAGAAATAACCCTATATTACAACAATCAAAATATTTATGCACATTAAAGCATTATACAGTTTTTTAGAGATATTTTCTTGTTCTTTTAGAAATCTTTTAGAGTCTTTTTTAATATAAACTGTAGAAGGGAAAAACCAAAGCCAACCCACTAAAAACATATTTCCTTTTTTTATTACATTTTTTTCCACCAATAATAATTTTCACCCACTTGTGGTTTTTCATTTGCTAGATTCAGTCATGTTACTATGGTCGAATGTTGTCCTTAACATACATTACGCATCTTATGTATGTTTCATTTTTATTATATTAAAAAAAAAACTGCATAAACATATTCAGCTAGCGTTAATAATCTATTTACGGCGAGATGGCGCAGTAGGTATCACATTTAATCAAATTAAAATTAAAAGAAAATTATTTTTTCTGTTTTTTTTTTCGTTCCGTTAGTGGACAACATAATCAATAATTAATAAAAAAAATTAAACACTACATCAACAAAAAAATATCGATTTAGGGAAATCAAAAAAAAAAATAAATAAAAAATAATAATAAATTGAAAAACGTTTAAATGATTCTCGCATTGTTCTTGTTATCAATAAAACTGTTTTACATTAAAATCAATTTGATACAGTTTAAACAAAAAGCAAACCTACAAACATTTTCGTTAACAATTTATTGCAAAAATATATATATTATTATTTTTTTGATAAAGAACTTTGATTACATCAAATATAAAACAATTGTATCGAAACAGCGTTACAGAGTGATGAGATGAGCATTTTAAGTTTCTTTTTTTTTTTTTTGTTAATTTAAATTTTTCTTTTTTTTTGTATATTTGTATTTTCTATCAGTCGCAAATGAATAGATTTATTTTTTTTTATTATTATTATTACTTTAAAAAAGGTGGGTTTTTTTTGGGTTGGAATAGTGGTTAGATTGAGTTGAAAATATCATAAAAATGAATAAAACAAACAACTAAATGTATAAAAATTTAAAAAAAGGGTAAAATAAAATAAAAACCCCACGAATGATAGGATAAATGTAAATTGGTTTATAGTTTATGAAGGTAGGTGGTAAAATTGTTTTTTATGGGTGGATTAAAATATAATACAAAAAAAAATAAATAAAATACCAATAACAGGAACGGTTGATTATTATTTTTTATTTTATTTATTTACGATAACATGACATTCAGTTATTTATATATAAATTTATTTGAAAAATTATTATTATTTTTATTACAAATTCAATTTCATATTATTGTTTTTAATTATTTTTTTTTTATTTTGCTTTGTTTTTCCTATTTTTTAATTAATTAAAAGTTTTTCTTTTTTTTTTAAATGTCATTTCATTTTATTTTGATTTTTTTTATTTTTGTAATTGGAAAAATGAAACAATGTTCTGTTGATTGCTTATTATTTATCATCAATTTTTCAGAATTTGTATTGATATTTTATATAAATATACTGAATGGATATTGGAATTGTTCAGAAATAGTCAGATTTTTTTTACGTTTTCGCTGCTTTTTTGATAATTTAAAAAAACACTTTTTTTAAATTTATATTAGTAAAAATTTACTTAAATTTTAAACAGAAAAAATTACTTTACCAAAGTAAAGAAAAGTCAGAAAACAAACAAATTTCTACAGTTGACACTTGTCTGTAATGTAGTCTTTTAATAAAACATTTATAATTAGTCTTATATTAAAACTTTGAAATTTAGACATATTTTAAATAAATTTGCAAGCGTCATTTAAACTTGAAAAATATTTCTATAAAATGTTCTTGAAATCGAATACAAATTAAGCCAATGGATTAGCTATTAAATTTAATCATTAACAACACAGTTGTTTCTGCAAATAATTAAAAACAGGAAATTTATGCTCTAAATATCAGAGTTAACGCAAAAAGCAAAAACTGTTTAAATAAATTATTATTATCATTTATTTTATTGTTATTATTGTTGTTAAATTATCTATATACAATGTATTAGAATTGGTGAAATGGTAAAGTTTAAACAAAATAAATGTAAAAAAAGTTCAATAAATCAAAATACACTAGGCAAAACATTCCATTTGTCAGAAATGGTCTCATACATTTTATTTCTTTTATTATTATTTATATTTATTTGAAATAAAATTGTTGCTATTGCTACTGTTGCTGTTTAATGATCAGTCAATTTATTGTAATAAAATGTTTTAATGAATAATTTAATAAACGTAATAATAAAATAAATTTTATTATAATAAAAATAAAATAGTAAATAACCAGATTTATAATTCATTTTAGATATATTAAAATGATTAAAATAATAAAAATATTATTGCAACTGAAATGTTGTAGTAAAACAATTAACATCAATCACAAACGTAACACCATTATTGCTTAAAAACTATATAAAAACGTAGAAAAAAAAACATATTTATTTCTATCAAAAATAATGATATATGAATTAGCTTATAAGGTAAATTTTAATTTTAAAAAACTTATTTTTATATTAAAAGATCTCTACGGGTGAATCTGATAATTTGACATATAATCTATCTGCAGATGTTAATGAGTAAGTAAAACTTTTTTCTACAACATAATTGCATAATAATAAAATCAAAAGAATGCAACAAGTGAATTGAGTTGGTAAATACCATTTATGGATTATAGAATAATATTATAATAAATAAAATTAATAAAATAACAACTTTTTGGTATAAAAAAGAGCTTAATCATAAAAACGAACTTGTTGTATCAAAATAATTGTGAAAAAGGATTTAAATGAATTTAAATTTACTTTTCTCTATTTTATTATAAACAGAAAAATCAATTTATTTTTTAATTGAATTCATTTTATTTGGCTACAGTATAACTGAATGTATGCAATTTTTTAACGAAAATAATATATATTTTATTAATTTTATTTATACAGATTAATGATTTGCCGGGATTTACCAAGCAAATTTAACATTTTGCAAATTTAGAAAGAATTTATCATTTTTTTAAAACTCTGTAGTAGAAGTGTTTTACATAGTCAGTTTTATTTAAGTAAAATAAAAAACATTTCTCCATTTATATATAATTTGAAATAGCCTAAACATTAAAACAACCAGAATATTAATTATAAATGATTAGAAACAGCAAGAAGTTTCCTTAAAATCTCAATTTATTCATTTTTTTCATTCTACAATTTGAACATTTGTATACGTTAAAAACGTAAGAAAACAATGGTGAATATTAATTAAATATTTTGTAAAATGTGTGTTTTATTTTTCATATATAAATTTTTCTGAATTACGTACTTTTGCCTTGAAATAAAATTTAAGGATATGCGTCTCTGGCGCCACATTTATGATGAACTGTTTCAGATCATTCGGTTTTAATATTTCAAAAAACAAACATTAAATTAACAATTTAATTGAAATTCCGATTATAATTTTTAAAATAGCGATGACATATTTGTGTCATTTCTTCATAAAATACGAAACGCTTTTGGTGGGCGCCCGCCATCCTTTGTTGATTTTATTTAAGTTTTTTTTTTACAAAATAACTAAATTGCCATAATTTAACAAGTTCATTTTTTTGTTGTTAAACTGCTTTAGACATTTTTCTAATAATTTTTAAATTTAATTTCAGGGATATGGATTGGCGAAAGAAAGAAAATTTTATCAGAAAACAACAGAACTATAGTTAAGCAATTTTTTGTAAATTATAAATAAAAAAATTTCATTGATTAATAAATTATTAAAAATTGTAAAATAAAAAATAAAATAATTTTTAAATTAATTTATTTATTATAAGTTGATGTTGTTGCTGTCGTGAAATGACTAAATACGCGGAAACAACTTTACCAAAATCGGAAGACTAAAGAATTTTTTTTGCTGTTTTATTTTTTGCTTTCATTCTTTAGTTCTTTGATGATTTTATGACTTCTTATGACGTTTGTTGTTTCTCGTTGCTTTAAATTAATAAATTTTAATTTTTTTTCTTTTAATTTCTAACCATTTTTGCTCTACCTGCTAAAGGAATATAACGCGTTACATACCTCATGCTCTATAAAAATCAATCAAAGAATTTAGTGAATTTTTTTTATTGATTTCAGATAAAGAAAAAAAATACTGCATTCGTTTTAATAAATTTGATCCATCAAGGTGGTCTTAATGAACATTTAATAAAATATTTCATTAATATTATAATTTAAAACAAATAATATTTATTAAATTTAGAAAATTCAAGTATTTTAAAACTGGCTAGCTAACCAATATTAAAAAGGATTCATCATAATTTTTTTTATTTAACTTAATAATTCATTAAGCATTTTGTATTTATTTATTTTTGTATCGAATTAGTCAAAAAATGGTTGTTTTTGATTGATTTATTGATCATTAATGGTATGAACTATTAAGCCTTGTTACAATTTAATAAAACATTATTTAAATACTTACTATTATTTTAAATAATTCATTAAAATATTTAGCTTAGTTGGTTGAAACAAAACAAAAAAAAAAAAATCATAAATTTAATAAAATTATCAAAGAGAATAAATATATATGTATAAGAAAAACAAGTTAAAAAATATACGCGTGGCACGCGCATTTAGAAATAAAAAAATATTTCTTATTATTATACGTATTTGTAAGATATTTTTTATGCGATTACTTTAAATAGCTTTTTACTTGCAATATATTTTTTTCTAAAGCCAGTGCTGTATTTAACAGCATGAAAATTGTTACTATATTCTTAGTTTTTTGTAGTAATAAATAAAATAAGACATGTCATAATAAAATTTGAACTCAACTTACTTTAATTGGAAATAATTAACACCTTTAATATCACGTTACATTACTGCAAATAATTATAATAAAAGCATATGTACAACCAGCCAACCATATAAGTTAAATAAATAAGAATATTATAAAAAAAATAAACAAATTTATTCATTTTACATATAAAGTAGTGTTAACCAATAATTTGTAATTAAAACGAAAAACATATTTAATACAATTTTGGATAATTAGAACATTTTTATAAATATTTTTGTTTTACTTTTGTAATTATATTAAAAACAAATGTATTATGGTTGTACAAAAAAAAAATTGATTAAAATTATTTTTTATTTAATTTAATATTTGCGAAAAAATCTGAACGTTAAATGCAATTTTTTTTATAATAAACTAGCTGGTATTACCCGGCTTTGCACGGCGATAAAATAAAGTTTTGAATATAATGAAACCCCGTTTATGCTAATTTTTAAAGTCCCGACAATATTTAGTTTTTATATTTATTTAAAACCTCCGATTTGTCTTTTCCCATTAAAAATAAACATAAGTAATAAATTCCATAACCTTTGTACGTATTGTTAATGCAATTCAAAATTCTATTTCAGGGATGAAAATAAAGTTTTTATCAGAGAGCCTATATTTTGTTTTACGTATATGTTCACTTTCTAAAGAGCCTATTTTTAAAAAATCAAAGCATTTATATCACTTAATAAAAGAAAATAATAATTCTTTTTCGTTTATATGCGATTTTGAAGTTATGCCGGTTTTTCTATACGATTTTTTAATATGATATTTTGTGTGGGAATTCCCGTTGAATATTGCTTTATGCATTTTTTGTTGGGAATCTCTCTTTTATATGATTAGTATTGAAATAAAAACTAATTTTAACGTATTGATTGGATTCTTTTTAACTTCGATTCTATTTCACTTTACATATCTATTCTTTTGTTCTCACTATTAAAAGGGTTTTCAATATTTTTCACTAACACATACGTCGATCGCAATCGGATTTGGCATATTTTACGTATATTTTCTTTTAACCGAAAAAATTGTTACCTACCGATTTTTTACATATATAAATTTTTATGACCGTTTGTTATAAAAGATAAATTTTTTTTGTTTACCCATTTAAGGGGAAATATTTTTTTTAATTATGTGCTGAACTGCAGAATATAAGTGTGAGAGAAAAATTGAGAATTATTTCACTTTGAGTTTTTCTATTTGTTTTTAAAATTGGTTTTACCTAATTTATTTTAAAATAAAAGTAAAAGTATCGTTCATTAGTGCTTGTGAATTAATTAGTAAATAAAGTGAATTTATGAATCAATTTAAAAAAAGTTTAATGTTAAAATAATTAGAACATTAGTTGTATTATTTTTTTATTAAAATTGTTTTATTAAATAGAAATAGTAACTAATTTTATAAGTGTAATTATTAAATAATATTCATTCATATGAATCATTCAAACAAAGAGAATTTCTAGTGATAGGTATGTATGCATATGTGTTATTATATTTTTGTTAAAAAATGTAATAAATTTTTAATTTTAGGATCTGGTATAAAAAATGGCGTAAACGATATAAATAAAATAAAAACGATATAAATATAACGATAAACGGTATAAAGGTATTTTATTAGTACATTTTCAAAATAGAAAAGGGAGAGGAGAGTGAGTTGGAATTATTATAAAATAGTTTAGTTTCTTCCCCCTCTACCTAAATAGTGTCAATTTTTACCACCTCTACCAAATGTTACAGAAACACACGAAAAAATCAGACTTTACTTTATATATTAGATAAATAATTTTCTTTTTAAATTTTATACAATAGTTGCAATGTACTGTAGTAAATCTTGAACACATTCCATCTAATTTAATAATTATTACTTTTATTTATTGATACAAAGAATTATTTTTATTTGATTTATTATAATAAATATTGTCAACAAGCTATAATAAATTAAAACATTTTCATAAATGTATCATACAGAAATATTATTATTATTATTATTTGCAAATTGATACACAACGGCGGTTAAACATATAATGCAGTTCTGACCATTTATGATAAATTCAAGACAAGACAAATAACAAAACCATAATGTTAAACTACTTCATATATGTGTTTAAAATTTTATCAGAAAAATATTAAATCATTTATAGATATGTTCTCTAAGATATTAAAGTGTTGCTGCCAATTATGATTTAATGTATTATGCTTTATTATGCAATTAATATTGTAAATAAAATTGAAATTAATATTAAAATAAAATAAATATATTTATAAATGTTTAACAAAAAAATGTTTCTTATTTTAAGAGTAGTCACAATGAATCAAACAAACAAGATAAATTAAAATGAATTTATTGAAACATTATTAAAAATAATTAACAATAGTTGAGGTCAACTTTTTGTATAATAATTAATATAAGCAAATCGTGAAAAGTGATTAGAATTCGTTAAAATGCACAGAACTTTTAAGTTTTTATATAAAAAACAGATAATACTATAGATACAGATAATCGGTATAACTGTTATTCAAAACATTGCAAATAGTTACGGTTAATATTTATATAATCAATTTTATAATTATTAAATATTTCAAAATTGGGATTGTACTTGTGTGTTATTTTATCTATTATTTACCTTATATAATTTGCAATATGAATTTATCTAGATTTTAAGCAAATCGAATTAAAATAATTTCTTTATAAGATACTAGCTGGTATTACCCGGCTTTGCACGGCAATAAAATAAAGTTGTGAATATAATGAAACCCCGTTCATGCTAATTTTTAAAGTCCCGACAATATTTAGTTTTTATATTTAATTAAAACCTCCGATTTGCCTTTTCCCATTAAAAATAAACATAAGTAATAAATTCCATAACCTTTTGACGTATTGTTAATGCAATTCAAAATTCTATTTCAGGGATGAAAATAAAGTTTTTATCAGAGAGTTTTACGTATATGTTCACTTTCTAAAAGCCTGTTTTTAAAAAATCAAAGCATTTATAACACTTAATAGAAGAAAATAATAATTCTTTTTCGTTTATATGCGATTTTGAAGTTATACCGATTTTTCTATACGACTTTTTAATATGATATTTTGTGTGGGAATTCCCGTTGAATATTGCTTGTATTCATTTTTTGTTGGGAATCTCTCTTTTATATGATTAGTATTGAAATAAAAACTAATTTTAAGGTATTGGTTGGATTCTTTTTAACTTCGATTCTATTTCACTTTACATATCTATTCTTTTGTTCTCACTATTAAAAGGGTTTTCAATATTTTTCACTAACACATACGCCGATCGCAATCGGATTTGGCATATTTTACGTATATTTTCTTTTAACCGAAAAAATTGTTACCTACCGATTTTTTACATATATAAATTTTTATGACCGTTTGTTATAAAAGATAAAATTTTTTTGTTTACCCATTTAAGGGGAAATATTTTTTTTAATTACGTGCTGAACTGCAGAATATAAGTGTGAGAGAAAAATTGAGAATTATTTTACTTTGAGTTTTTCTATTTTATAATATAGTTTAGTTTCTTCCCCCTCTACCTAAATAGTGTCAATTTTTTCCACCTCTACAAAATGTTACAGAAACACACGAAAAAATCGGACTTTACTTTATATATTAGATAAATCATAATTCTTTTATTTTAAACACGTTTATTAGCTAATAAGAATTATTTTTTTATTACAAAAATGGAAAAACAATATAAAAGGACAGTTGTCAATATACTTATACTTTATTCTTCTTTAAGTTTAATACTTGCAATGCAACAACATTTTAAATTTCATTAGTTAAACAAAATACTCTCCGTTACATAAAATTTTAAATACTGTTCTAGCATAAAAAATATCATCAAAACAGGTAGATGTATTTTAGGCAAAATAAATCAATAAATTTTGGGAATAAATAAAACAAAATTAATATTCATTTTTATGTAAATTTAACAAAACTAACATTTTTTTGTAAAAACAAACAATTTAAAAAAAAAAAAATAATAAACAATAAAAGCCACCCACTATATACAAAAAAAAAATATTACAATTTTTTTTTTATTAATTTTATTCATTAATTAAATTTCTATAAAACAAACATTTTTACGATTTATTGACTTTATTGTACAAAAGGTTACACAATATTTTAAATAACAAAAAAGCAAAAAAACTGAAAAACATGAATATTATCTAGTGAATTAATAAATAAATTTGTTTTAATATAATATATGAATTAATTAATAAGAATACAATATTTATGTTTATAAAATAATTTTACAGTCCTTAAGATATATTCATTTATACCCGCTATGCAAACATAAAATAACGAAATGTACAAAAATTGTTTTAAAAATCGATTTAGGTAAAGAATAGGTAATAACGTCGTGTCCAGAGCATAAACAACGAAATGATTTTTTCTTTAAAAACTGTTTTTTTTTTTTTTGCAAATTTAAATCAAAGATTGAAATATTTTTCTTTGTAAATATTCGCTGATACAAATTTAACAAAACGTGTACATTACGATTGATTATTATTTTCATTATTATGCTTTAGGTAAGTAGTATGTAAGTTAAATAAATAAATAAACAAAATCAATTCAATTACAAATATATTTAAAAAGAACAAAATCACTGTTTAGATTGCTTAACATTGATACATATGGACGCCAAAAAAAAGGAAAAATAAAAAACGCTGTCTAAAATTACATTTAAACTTGTTAAAAAAGATTATCAATTATTTCATTTACTTGTTTTTTTTGTCAGTATTTATTGTTATTATTATGAAAATAATAATTATTTTTATTTTAGCAGCCAAAGTATGTGGTTATAAAGGCAGTTGAACAAAAACACAAATTAAAAAACATTAACAACAACAGCAGCAGCAGCAACGACAACAAGTGATCAGAATCAATATTAAAATAAATATTTAAAACATATATATAAATGCAACGAAAACAGTAAGGTACATTATTCACATAATATATTATTTTTTTAATTTTTCAATTCGATGTCGCGCCATAAATCGTGACTAATTATATTAATTAAAAAAAATAATAATAAAAAACGATTTTTGTACAAACATTATGCTTTACTTTACTTTAGTCTTAAGTCAACATACTTTACACATACTACATAATTAATTGCATTGTTTTGTTTTTTGTTTGTAATTTTTTTTTTTTTTTGGAGAAAATACAGACATTTTTGTAGTTTTATTGAATTAAAGCAAAAAAGGCATTAGCAGCTTTATTGTGCAAAAAAAAAACAAAATATAAAGAAACCAACAGAGAATGAACTTGTATTTATTTAATTAAAATTATATTATATTTTTACTTAGCTGTAGATAATTTTATGTTAAACGAAGGAAAATCGGTTTTCTAATTAGATATTTTTATTAAATTAATTCCAATAATTTTATTTTATTATCGTTCATATTTACTTTTTTTATTGAAGCGAATCGTTATTTTCGTATTTTATATAGTTATTATGCTTCAAGATTATAGAATTGATATTGTCTTTTACTTATTATTTAATTACAATAATAAAAAATATCTATTTTAGTTAACTGTTCCACTAAAGTAGTAAAATTTAAATAATGACAAATATGTTCAAATTGTTCCTGGCATATTCCTACAGTGATTTTCCCAAAATCACACTATCAAAACTGATTAATTAATGCAAAAAATTGTTTGTTTAAATTAAATATATATTTTAAAATAAACTTTGATGGTTGATACTGTGAAATAAAATATTTTGTAAGATTTAAAGAAGATAAATATTTATTAACAATAAATTGCCATTAATTAATTAAAAAAATTATAGTCACTGATTCTAGTACAAACCTCTTAACATAATTGAATTAAAAATTAATAATATGATAAATTGTATTAAAGCATAAAAATTCTTAAAACTAAAGATAATCTAAAATGATAATTATAAACGATTGTAATAAATACAATAATATATTATATATAAAGGTAAGAATTAAAATTTTTTTCTTGCAATGCGCTTGCATTAAGTTAAGCAGCTTTTACCATTTTTGGCTTTAGATAAAATAGCTGTGTTTTTTCGATAGTAATAATTTTTAATTACAATTATTATTATTATTATTATTATTATTATTATTATTATTATTATTATTATTATTATTATTATTATTATTATTATTATTATTATTATTATTATTATTATTATTATTATTATTATTATTATTATTATTATTATTATTATTATTATTATTATTATTATTATTATTATTATTATTATTATTATTATTATTATTATTATTATTATTATTATTATTATTATTATTATTATTATTATTATTATTATTATTATTATTATTATTATTATTATTATTATTATTATTATTATTATTATTATTATTATTATTATTATTATTATTATTATTATTATTATTATTATTATTATTATTATTATTATTATTATTATTATTATTATTATTATTATTATTATTATTATTATTATTATTATTATTATTATTATTATTATTATTATTATTATTATTATAATTATTATTATTATTATTTATGTATGATATAATTGTTTTATTAATAATTAAGTAAAAGCAGTAAAAATAAATAAAATTACTTATAATTCGCTGTTACAAAATATGATTTATTTTTTTGCGCTTCGTTTATGTTTCTCCATTTTTTTGAAAATTGTTTAGTAAAGCAATGCTTAAGTAAAATTATAAACTGGTTAATATTGATACATGGACAGATAGGGTGATGGTTATTAATATAGTCAATAAAAAGTTTAATCAACTTTTTTTTTGTTTTTTTCTTTCGTTATCAACAAAATGAGATATTACAGATGTGCGGATATTTATTATTGTCGTTTTGACTTTATTAACAAACAAAAAAAAATATAATTTTTATTATAAATTTATACAGAAATAAAAGAAAAAATTAATTATTCTTGGAAAATTTTATCAGCTAAAATATGAAATGTTGTTTACTGTTATCGGTGATATTTTTTTTATGCAGAAATTATTAACATAAACATTACCATTAACATGAAAATTAATAAAAGACAACATTTTTAACACAAATTAACAACATATAGCCGTTGTTCATGCTATAAACAGTATACAAAAATGCAGTGTGCGTAGCTTTATAAAAGCAAATGCAAGTAAAAATACTTGTTAAAGAAAATTATTAATATTATGATTATGAATTGTTACAGTTTTGGTTCTTAAATACCTCTTTTTTTTTCTTAAACAAGCCTAAAATAAGAGATTTATTTTAAAGGAAACATAAACAAAAAATACTCGGAAGTGTTCGCGTGCTCTTCTAGCCGTACATGGTCTTACTTTATTAGTTGTTTTGTTATTTAATAAACAAATCCGTTTTTCCTAATTAAAAATTAAACAGCATGAGCGACAATAATGTGTTTAAACAAAAAGTAATCTTTCACTTTGTATTATTAACTTTAAAACTTTGTTTTGGAATTTTAACCAAGTATTTTTAATTATTTGGGGATTTTTTACCTGTTAACTGAACTGTTTAGTTCCTTATTTGAGTATTATTTAAATATTTACAATTTTTGGTTTTTCGAAAAAATGTAAACTCATTGTACCACCCGTCGAATTTATTAAGTAACAAAATAAATATAAAAAAATATCAACAAATATTTGCTTCTTAAGGGCACTGACTTTTGTACTTTGGTTTAGCGAAAATTTAATGAAAAAGTAATTTATTTTAAAGGCTATAGAATTGAAGGTCATTAGCAATTTTTTTCTGCAAAGTAATCATAAAAATCCTTTTTAATTTTTACTTAAAGAAAAACAAAAAACGATACATGAAAAATGAGAAAACTATGTACAATGCGGTTATATTGCTGTTCTTTTTTGTTCTGAATGTTGACTTGTCTTGTTTGCCACGTTATTGCACCCCTTTGCAACTCATAAATAATAATAAAAACATCGAACACGACAATACATATTTATATTGTTTAATTTTTCTTTTACTGTTCACTAAAATATTTCGTAGAAAAAACTCTTTTGTACTATTTTTTCGATTTTTGACTTTTAAACCGTTCTTACATTTATGAAATAATATTTCAAAACATAATTTTTTTTTGTCATTTATCCTTTTGCTGCAACACTTATGACAAAAAAAAAATGTTTTAAAAAGTAATTGTTGGCGCTCACTGTGCTGCTGTTTTACAACAAAAAAAAAGTTTTTCTTTAGCGCAAGGTAATCTAGTTTAAAAGGTAATTTTTTATTGTTTTCTTAAATAAAAAATAATAAAAATATGAAAAAAGTCATAAAACTACAAGATTTATAACTGAAAAGATAATAATTCATAAAACTCATAGGGTGGTCAAATGTTAAATCAGTTCTGATTGATTTTTTTTTTATAATTATTTGTCAATATTTCCCCTTCATTTTACGAAATTATATTTAGACATTTTTTATTATAGCTTAAAAATTGTTTGCTTGAACTAAAATTTAAAGATAAATAAAGGAAAAAAAAAATCATTAATAAATTTAATAGAAAAATAAATATAATTTCGGCGACACATAAATTATGTAATAATCAGTTATTTTGGTGACAATGGCGCCGTATTCTTTGCGCAGAAACTAGATGAAATTCTTTATTCTTAGCCTTAGCCTTAGCCTTAGCCTTACAAGCCAAACAAACATTTTTTTATATCGATATTACATTTAGTCGTGCATTGAGATTCAAATGATAAATTTTCAAGTCTTCGGCACAAAACAACCATTTATTTATTTTTTTCGATGCCTCTTTTATTAACCTAAATCCTCTAGTGTGAAGGTTTTATTTTTTAATAATTATTTTTCTAACTTAATTTTACAAATTTTAGTAGATTGTTTTGATTTTTTATATGAATTTATTGCTTATCTAAAATTTATTAATTTGTCTACTCATACTTTTATTGAATGTTTCAACAGGAAATATATTTTTTCTCTTAAAGCTATGATAAGAAAACATTTATTGAAAAAAAAAAATATTTAAAATTATGAAAAACATTTGAATCATTTCAATTTTGATTTAAAACAACCAAATCTCACCTGCTTAAAATGAATGTTCAAGGCTAGAATTTTGCTCATTTGAAATTCCAACAGAAAAATAAAAAGAAAAGAATTTAGAATTGATTTTGCGGCGAATCTTAAGTTGCAGCAAAAATGCCGAAATAAAACCAGATTTTGATAATTAAAAAAAAAACAATACAATAAATCAAATAATTAATTAATTGGTCATCATTAAATGTTATTCGTTTATAAGTCTATTACTTTTAGGAAAAATTGTTTTAAAATTTTCTTGTTTTTATTGATGTTTGTTTCTCGTTTCCTTTAATTTTGTTCAAGAAATATGATTTAACCTTGAACGATTATTTTTATTGTACCTTATAAATTTATCTAATGTGATTGATTGCTTGCAAAATCGTGGCACATATTAATTTGGTTTTAGTATGATGCTGATGCACCTAATTAAGTAAAAAAAAATATTTCTTTTTAATTTAAAGAAATTGTTTGAAATGATATTGGTTTGGTTCAGATTAATAATTGTTAGATGAAACGAATTTTATTATTTTTAAATATAAAATAAATAAAAATAAAGAACACTTAATAAAACGTTTTTTATTAATAACTAACAATAAAGGTGACCCAACCACAATCATCCTCATGGCGCTAACGTCCAAATGTCATAAATTATATTCGAATAAAGAATAAGAAAACTTTTACTTGTCTTAAACCTTTATTTAATGTTATTATTATTATGTTTATTATGTTTATTTTATTATGTTATTGAATAACAAAAATAAAATCGCGTTATTTATGATCAATAATTTAAAAAATGTTTTCTGTTTGTTTGTTAATAAATGAATCATCTATTAAAAATCCATTCAATAAATTATATTAAAAAATGTATTTATTTATTTATTATTTATTATTATACAATATAAAACTGTCAACCGTTTATTTAATTACAGTTGTCGATGACGATGATGATGATGACGACGACGACTTATTTGCACCTCATGCTGTGTGTTTTAGCTTTTTTTTTTGTTTATGTGTTTAATTTTTGATTTTTAACGTTATACATCTCTTAATTGAATTCATCTCAGCATTACTTTATTGTTTATGATGTTAACTGAACATCATTTATACTTTATAATAGCGAAAAACAATAATAAAATCCATTTAAATGATGTAATGTTATATTTTTGAATGCGTTGAATGCGATATAATAATGCCGCCATTAGTTGCTGACAGGTTATGATGGTTCTGTCTGGCCATGCACAGCACTGCACTACACGTTTAAAGAAAATAATTCTCCATTTATTGTTTTTATTTTAAAATACAATAATTATAAAATTTTATTTAATATATATATATATATATATATATATATATATATATATATATATATATATATATATCAGTAGCGTGGCGTGACTTTTTGAATTAGGGAAGCTCGAGTTTTTTTTTTGTGGTGTAGTCATCAGATACAGGATTATTAATATACATCAAAAAATAAAATTTATAAAAATAAATAAAATTGAATATCCTGTTAATATAAATAGTGTAAATATCCTGTAAAAATTAAAAATCCTTCTATCTTTTTTGGTAAACTCATTTATAATTGCATCATTTTTTCTATCTTTTATTCATAAATTTTTTAAAAGATTTTTTTCAATTGAAATAATTGCAAAGCTACTTAATCTTTCTTCCCAGTTGTATTTCTCAAATAAGTTTTGATGTGCTTTAATGGCGAAAAGCTTCTTTCACCTGATGCACTTGTTATTGGCATCGTCATGACTAAATTTTGAGACTTTTTGCAATGGCTATCTGCAGCTTTATAAATGTTATTCAAGTCTGAAAATCCATCCTTGCACCAAACATTTTGTTCTACTGAAAACAGTAGGCATGGCCAGCAAAAATATTTGTTTAAAAATTCGCATCACGCTACCCAGTTGTTGGTTTTATGTAATTTATCAGTAAAATGCCTAGTACCTATTCTTAACTGTAATGTCCATAATTGGTGTATGCCTAATATCAATTATATGTTGCTTTTCAACAAAATTATGCATTGCAATTGCAAATGACTTTTTCAACAGTTTTTCAATATAACAATTGCAATTATTTATTACTTTCATCTTGTTTTATTTGTTATTTCAAAATTTAACTTAATACAATTATAAGTAATATTTTTAAAAAATTAACAATTAAATATTTATCTTTCATTCAATTAATTTTTTTATAATTAAATTGATATGCAATAAGTCAGCAATCAACATAGCAATCTAGTCAAATGTTTCACTTGTCATGAGAAAAATAAAACAAGATAGATTCAATACTTTGAAACGTAGAATCATATCCAATCTGCATTAAGTTTCTTTCAATTTATTTGTGTTATATATATTAATTGCATGGTGAAGCAATATTTTTGTAGCATCCAAATGAGTAAAATTTAAGCCAAAAAATTTATTTAAATTGAGAGAAATGTATTTTTTTTATTTAATTTTCTATGCAAATCGCTAGTTCTACCACTACATATATATTTTATACAAATAATTTGGAAAAAGCTAGCTTTTTTTGAGAGACTTATTTTAACCATATTCTCTTTGTTTTAAAAATATACATCATTATTGCTTTATATTTCGCTTTGCCACTTCATTCGCATTTAAATTACAACAACAACAAAACGCATGAATTTTTCTTGTGAATATGAACTGAACTGAAATATTGTTGATATATATTGAGTTCATAATGAAATATGATTTCTTTGAAAATTTATGAATATTTTTAGAAATTTTTTGCGAATTAATAAAAAAAATTTATTTTTAATTTATCCTTATTTATGTCCAATTTTTAATTCTAAACATAGGGATGCTAAGCATCCATTCGCTAGTGTGACGCAACGCCACTGATATATATATATATATGAAATAAAACTATTAATCTGTTAATGATTTTTGCTTTATAAGGCTCTTCAATGAGATTTCTTTTTCGAATGTTTGATTTTTATTTATTTAACAAGCAAAAATTACTTTGGAAACATTGAAAAGCGACAAAAGTATTTTTCATTTATTAATATCAAATATTTTTATTTAAAAAAAGTTAAAAATTAATTGATCAAGTTCGGCGTTTATTATTTTATAAAAAAAAAACAACAAATATTATAAAAGAGAAAATAAAACAGCAACTATTTAGGAATTTAATAATAATTTTTCTGAATTAATAATACATAATTTTTTTTTAATTTTTAATATTATTTTATTAAATTGATATAAGCTGCACGCGCATATTATTTTATATGAAAATAATTGAATTTTTTTTTATTAAATACAAATAAATTTTTTTTTATTTCTTTTTAATTAGAAATAAACTTAATTAAGTATGATTATGAAAAATTAAAATGTAATTAGTTAATTTAAATGTTTTTTTTTCTTTTAGTGATATTATGGAATTTAAAATATATCAGATTACATGAGAAAAATTACGTTTTATATTAATTAGCTAATGTGTGGTAAATCGTTTTTTATAAAAATTTAAATTTCAAAAGTTATTGCTGAATAATTATAAACTTTAATTAAAGTCATTTAAATAATATTTTTAACCAAAATATTACTATCTGCACTAACTGTTCAACGTGTATCTTGCACGTATAAAGAAAAGAAGAAATGGGAGAAAATAAAAACCAATTTGTAGATTATTATAAACACTGAGCAAAAACCTAATAAAAATTAATTTAAATAATAAAATCATTTAAAATAAAAAACCAATTTTAACAATTTACGATAAGTGAATAATAAATAGAATAAAAATGATTAACGGAAATATTCATTAAAAATTTGGTTCATTTTGTTCACGTAAATTGCATAAAAATTTTATTTTTTGGTTGGTTTACAATTCGTTTATGCAAAATTAATGTTTAATTAATACAAAATAAAATTTTGATTTATGTTTTATGGATGGTTTATTGATTATAATTAATTAAATTTAATTATAAGACGGTTTTATGTTGATAAGGAACTGCTGGCGCCTAATTTTTGCGTCATAAATTAATTATTGGTAATTGTTATTAATTTCTAAATCTATTATAGCTGGTTGAATAAATGTCTCTATGTTTAATTAAGAAACGAAATAGAATGAATAAAATTTTTAGAGAAAAATCATAAAACTACAAATCATGTAATTAAAATATAATATTAAAATTAATATTTATGTCTCGTATTCGCTTTTACCGTATTTAATACAATTTTTTTCTTCTATTTATTTCACATTTTTTAAATTAAAAAATTGATGGGAAATTGAAAGCATTAAATACTTAACATAAAAAAAAACATTAATGCTAAGAATAATAATTTAATTTTTAATGCAAAAATAAAAATATAATTAGAAATTCCATTATTTCCTTTTAAAATCAACAAAAAAGAAAAAAAACATTTTATTATGAATATTAATTAATTAGATAAATTCAAATAGAAATTGTACATTTTTATGATATTTTTTTTTTTTTTAAATTTAGATTAATGAAAATTGATTAACAATTAAATAAATAAATTACAATATTTTTATAGCATAAAATGTGATGAATTGTATCTGATCGTAAATGGCTACATTAAGATTATTATTTGCTTAAAATGTTATTAATTTATGCAAAATGTGTGAAATTAATATGCGTACATAGAATTCGTGATTTAAATAATACATTTAATTAATGTTTGTTGTTGACTTTTGATGCATTTTTCTTTAATTATTCTATTAATAAAATTTTTGATATAAAAATTTAAAACAAAAAAAAAATAAGTAAATTTTCCTTAACTGATATTATTATATTCTGAATAAGTTGTTTTTTTTTATAAAAAGTTACTGAACTTTAATGATATAATTTTATTAAACTACCAGCGTTATATACAAGGTCATTGCAACAGACTTTTCTTATTATAACTAACTATGAAAGTAGAGACATTTTAAAATCTCGTTTAATTGTTAAGAATGGTAAGAAAAATTGCAATAAAAGTGACAAGAAGTGGCTTACTTGCTTAATGAGATTTCTCTTTAGTAAAATAACTTGAGCATATGGTATAATGCGTGTTTTTTTCACTATTATAAAGCATTAATATTAATAATTAAATTTCATAAAGTAGAACATGCTTGGCATTTTATTGCGGATTATTTTTATTGATTACAAATTTTAAACAATAATAAACATAAAAAAGTAAATAAAATTATGACATTTATTGGCTTTATAGTAGATTTCATTGTAAGAGCACAAGTTTTTGCCAATATTCGATATGTATTTAATTTAAGTATCTTGCAGAATCTTTTTTATTATATTTTATTAAAGCAGTAGCGTAGAGTGACGTGACGTGTAAAACAGCATGAATTAAGTGTAAATGTAAACCGTAATTGCATGAATCAGTTGTTTACCTCATTTAAATAATATAATGCATTGTTTTATTTTTATATAAAGTAAAATTAAAATTTATTTTATTAATAAATTTCGTTTTCGTTGTGTTATATATTAATTTTAACTGTCGCGTTATTTAACGTACGCGTATATATAACACCAAAAGAATTTATATTCTTTACGAGACATAGCTACAAATGCGTAAATTTATTTAAAAAATTATTAAATAATGCAAAAAAATTAAACTAGAAATGTATATTACATGAATAAATATGATATATATGCGAATAAAATTTTAAATAACTACGGATAATATGGATATTCTTTAGCGGTAATTGATATATTATAAATCAGGTAAATTAAACGAGCGGCAGCAAAAATAATATAAATAACAGAACTTTGCTCAGTTATAATTGAAATGAATAAATCATACAACAGTACGAATTTTTAAGGAATTTATTTTTGAAAACTATTTGCATTGTGATCATGTGAATGAGAGTAACACCATAAAGCTTTTTTTTTATAAAGTATAATTATTTTTGTGTGAATAAGGTAAGAGGAGCAACTATAAATGGCGATTCGAATTAGCCTAGATGGTTTGGTAAAAAGTTTAAAATTCATATTAGAGCAGCACATAGGTTTATCATCATGGTCTGTTGGATTAGAAGGCTTAAAAATTGAAAAAAAAAAAACTGTTTGAAACTTGATGCCTCTTTGGTCAATTGTTCTTGTATTATGCATCGCATAAAAATAATTTAATTTTATTATATAATCACATATTATCGGTTCTTTTTTATGTTATTATTATTTTTTTTTTATTATTATTATTACTAAAAACACAATAAAAAGACAATTTTTTAATAAAAAAATAATAATAATAATAATAATAATAAAGAATCAAAATATTTAGACAATTTTATTATAAGGTTTTTTTTTTATTAGTTTAAAAAGTAAAAAAAATTCAAGTCGCTCTCATTTTTTATTATTAAAAAAACAAATATCCTATTTATTTTATATTATTTGTAAAATATTATTGTTATTAAAAACCAGCAATATTTATATAAAACTATCAAAAAATGTATAAGTAGGAAATATTTTTATTAATATTATGATATGTTATGAATATGAATTATAATAATAATAATAAAATAGAAAACAAAACAAAGAATTTTGGAGTAAAAATAATAATGAAATAGAAATAAAATTTAACAAGCAGCAAGTTAAAAGAAATATTAAATTTTAATTAATGTTGTTATTATTATTTTATTTATGAACATTTATTTATACTTTGTGGTTGTGTGGCCAATTTATATAATTTTATTAAGCTTACAATGTTTAATAAAAAAAAAACAGATATTGTAGGTGTTTTTTACGCATTATTGTTTCAGAAGAAGATGAATCGAATTTTTTTGAATTTAAACAAAAGACTACATAGTAATGACTAAAATATAATTAAAAATAATTATTAAATAATTTATTTATAATTAAAACCAAATTTTACTAATAATTAAGCGGCGTTGGTATTTACTTTAAGTTCTCAGAGTCATGAGGCCTACATAAAATATAAATTTGGATGTAACAATTTTAATGTTAGTTTTTACAGTGAAACAAGTTCCTATCTATTAAAATTGTTAACCAGTATATTAACAAATATTAAAAAATATATGGCTATAAGAACTGCTTTGATTTTACAAAAGTAATCAAATTCTCTAATTATATTAAAAGTCAAATTTTCTGTTTAAAAATCTGATAGAATATTTTTCTTACAAAGACTTTCCAATAAATCGCCATCTATATGATTAGTTAAATAAATTGTCCGTGACTATTTCCATAACAAATATTTATTTAATTTAATTAAATTTAGTTTTTATATTTTTTAATGATTATTTATTATGCAAAAAAAAAAAAAATGTAATAATAATAATAATAAAAATCTGAGTTTTTATTATTATTAAAATTTATTAATGATTTTTTGTTTTGTTTTGCTTTTTCTTCTTTATTATTATTATTTAAACGAAAATATTGTCTTTTTTATTATGAAACATTTGTTTGTGTGTAATTTTTCTGTGATAAATATAATGACAGATGCAATATGAAGAATAATAAAAATGAGACAATTAAATCATGAATAACAGCAAAGAATAAACATACAATAAAAGAGATAATATTTTTTTTATCTATTTTTCTTATTTATTTAAATTGAAAATGATATTTTTATGATATGTATTTGAAAAATTATAACAACTAATAATAATCATAAATATGTTGTAAAATTTACTTTTATAATAAAAAAAAAAAAAATACAGTGAGTATCACTCTGTTGTTTGGATAACAAAAACATACATACTGTCTGATCCAGAGCTAAGTTAATTTCTATAATTTATTTGTCACATAAGTAAAAAGATTTTCTTTGTTAAATAAACATTGTGTCAATTTTTTTTTCGATTCTATTTCGAGGAAATATTTTTGATTACATTATTATAATAACAATAAAAGAAAAAACGATACGAGTGATGATATTTTTTAGTTTTTTTTTGAAGTCAACGTCATCATATCATAATGGTTCACAAGTGCTTTTTCAAGTGACCATTTAAATTCACAGTAAATGTAATTAATCTTAAGGAGCATTTATAAATTATATATATATATATATATATTTAATTTTATTTTAATAATGTATTAAACGAACTCGAATCAAATATTATCGGTCTTATAAAGTTTCATCTTCACCAACATATAATTATTTTATTGTTTATCAAAATAATTTTTATCAAATAATTTATAACACTTGATAATTTCAGACCCAGGGCCTATAAAAATAAAATAAAATTAAATCTTAAAAAACCGAATTCATTCATTGCAGATCAGCTACTTGTGTTCTCCAGTTTTCACTAGTCTCAGGCATGAAGTCAAGTTAATTGTGTCGTTTTGTATTTTTTTCATTTAAAACGAACACGGTAGCATTTTTTATATTATTTTTTTTGTGTACAGAAAAAGTTGATTATAGATAACAATGGTATACGACGCGTTAAGTCATTTTTTGTATTTCATCTTTTGTTACACATTTTCTTGGGGCACCATTTAAACTATTTTATAAATATGTATAATGCTTTTTCATTCATTTATTCAAAACAGTAAAAAAAACTATTATTTGAATTAAAGTTAAAAAAAAAAACAACAACAAATTATTACGAGTGATTTGCGTTGGTTATGCTCATAACATTTTTTTTATCTACTTTTTACACAAAAATTTTAAAACGATTAATGAAAATAAGAAAAAAAGGTGAACGAGTTATTTAAAAAAAAAATTAAATTAAAAATAAAATATCTATTTATAGTTTTTTTTTCTGTTATTTTAATATGTGTGTTGTTTTGTTATTTTATTTTTTGAGTAAATTGATGAAAATTTTTGTCCTATGTAATATTACGCTAAAGGTAAAATGGTTAAACAAAAAACACGGTTTTAATGGTTATTCATTCATTCAATATATTTTTTATTTTTTCTGTTTAATCAAAAATAATTTTATATTGTATAATTATAGTATAGTTTTTTTTGTATCATTATTAACTGTAAAAGCTTATTACACCTGTGCGCGCCCATACATCATACTAATCACAATTGAAATAAATTATTTTTTGCTTTGTTTACTGCAATATTACACAAAACAAGAAACTGCTATATATTAGCCACGGTTAAGACTTTTTCTTTATTATAATTTTTTTATTTATTTTGTTGCTATTTAGAAATGAAGGAGAGAAATTAATTAACTTTTTTGTACATAAATTTATTGCGTTTTTTATTGTCTTTATCCTAAAATATATTTGAAATTTCTTTGACGATTTTTGAAGCGAAATATTATTGATGCACATAAATTAATTAAAATTATACATATAATACATAAATTTTAAAATAAAGAAATTCTAGAAGAATTAGACCTTTGGTTTTAATTTATTTGCAATTTTGGTACAAATTTTGTTAAAACTATGTAATTTGTGATTTTATTTGAAAGCTATTAGACAAATTTTTTCCGCGATCTATCACAGAACAGTTTGTCAAAGCTAATGTTTACTGCTGATTTTATGTTCATAATAATAAACAAAATTATAAACAATTGCATATTATATTCAATTAAAAACTAAGAACAATGATTAACCAATTTAGTCAACCATAGAAATATTATAGAAAATTTTAAGA
Organism: Ptychoptera contaminata; assembly: GCA_963942525.1. Lineage (NCBI taxonomy): Eukaryota > Metazoa > Arthropoda > Insecta > Diptera > Ptychopteridae > Ptychoptera > Ptychoptera contaminata. Next base: position 24,194,507 of record OZ012636.1, on the reverse strand, counting down.
ATATAAATATGTAGTTTTTTTTATTAATGATATTTTTTATTTTATTTATTTATGCTATTATTTTGTATCTTTTATTAATATAATGTTGACGAATTGGCTTCGGTGTGTACAATGGAACATTTAAATTTCTAACTAAGAAAGAAAAAACTATATTTAGGAGACAAATACAACAATAAAATGTTTAATATGAACAAAAAAAAAAAATGAAATTCATTTAATTTTGAAATAACAAAAAACTAAAAGCAATATAAGTTGATTACAGAAAAAGTTGCTTATTGTATTAAACAAAATTAGATTCGTGTATTTTTATTTATTAAAAAAAAATTCTAATACAAACCATAGCATAATTAAAGTTAATATAAAAAATATTAAACTGAAATTTTTATTCAATTCATCTGATTTGATTGACGAAAAAGTAATGAAAAATAATTATTTTTCAGCAAATAAAGTTATTTAAAATCTAAAAGTTAATCAAATATGATTTAAAAAGCAAGGGTTCCTCGATTATAATGTTGATTAATTAAAAATATAATTTAAAGGTTTTAATCAGACATTAAATAACAAAAAAAAAAAAAAATGAAAAGTCATTGTCAACATTTCAACAAAATTGTAAACAAATATTTATTTAAAATTTTAGTATATAATGTTGTTTGGTATATTACTTTTTCTTATCCTTTTGCTGTTTTGTAGAGTGATTTTTGTAAATTAATGAAAAATAGAATGTTTTTTTAATCGTAAATTTTTCAGCAGATGCCAAAAGTACAACATTATAAACAAAAAATAGAAGGGAAATAAAATCATATTTTGATTAATGAATTATTTCCTATTGATTAAATTACCTCAAATATTATTTTATTAATCTAACAGTATTTTTTAAATGTAAAGAGCGCTGCTTCTATGTGCATTTTTTATAGCGGAAGAGTAACTACATTTTAAGACATTTATGAATATTTTCACTTTTTGCTAAACATTTTCCCTTGAAAATACAAAAAAGTTGCCCTTGACAATCTAATCAGCTTGAATTGAGTGGACATTTAATAAAGAAGAAACTATGCGCACTTAAGCATTACTTAAGTCAACACAAATATTATCAAATTTATTGAATGTTGCTTGTAGTGTATCTTTATAACAAAAAATAATACATGTGCCAATAACTTTGTTGATTATTCTAGAGGCTTGTTTAAGTATCACAAAATATGTATATATATTCAATTTTCATGGAACTATTGCTGATTATTTGGCAAAGAATTTTTTAAAACGATTTTTGTTGGCATATATAATAGAAATAATAATATTAATAATATTAATAATAATAATAATAAAAAAATGCCTCCTATCATATGCTTTGACTCGAGATACTTTAATTAACAATGCTTAAATAAAAATTAAATGATTTATGTTAAACTATTAAGCATTTTTATGTTTTTGTCACGTTCATTAAAATATAATTCAACTAGAAATAACATTAACGTTTTACATTCTATGTATTCTATTTCTATGTATGTTGAGACTCTATTTAAAAATTCCATTTCAAGCGTGGAATAATGATTAAAGCTTCGTTAAAAATGCAAATATGTTAACTTTAATTAAAAAACAACACAAGATAATTAAAGCGCAAAAATTTTTGATTTATTATATAAAATATTTCTAAATAATAAATTATTAATAAAAATTAACTGGCAAACAGATGGACATAAATGAAATTTAATTTAAATAATAAATTTATAAACAAAGGAATTTTTTATGGTTATGATTATTTTTTAATTTATTTTTGAGGAAATTATATAGGTAATTTATTAAAAATTAATTTATTAATCAGTTTTTATTATATTTTTTTTTTATTTATTTAATACCAAAATAGTTATAACCTGATTGCAAATTTATTAATTAATTTTTCTATTATGATTTGGTGTTTTTTTTTTGGTTATCAATAATTATCTGACAGAATTTCTATAATTTATTTATTAATTTTATTAAATTTATTATATTAAATATTCATGGTTTTTTTTTCACTTTTGCATATTAAATTAATATATTTTTGTTACAGTCCGTTAAACTCTGATGACCTAATCAACGACTATTTTTTTATTGTTAGAGAAATTAATATAAAATATGAAGGAAATTTTTATTGCTTGATAAAAACATTTGACTATCATGTATTGTACAATTATAAATCATTTTTTGCTAAATATTCATAAATCATAAATTTTAGAGATCATAAAAATTATAAATTAATTAGAATTTAAATGTATTCTGGTTGATTTATTACGATGTTATGTACAAAATTTACTTATTCTAGGCAAATTTCATATAAATTTTAGTTAATTTTTTGTTTTAAATTTATTATAATTTACTTATAACACGTATAACAGACTTGCTTCTCTCATGAATATATTTAGTTCCAATAAATTAGTAGACAAAATCAGATAAAAATTTAAAAATAATATTAATTGATTTGTTTAAAAATTGTTTTTTTTTTATATGAAATGCGAGTAGCTTAACATGCATTAAATAAGAAAATAAAATTATGAATGAAAAACGTGCTTAAAAGGGACCAAAGTTAATAAAACTATAAACGACACAGCGGGATATTTAATTGTAATCCAAAAATTTATATTTCTTAGATTTCGCTTTTTTTATTGAAAAATTAAGTCTTCAAACAAATTATAAAAATTATTATTATACTTAACATAGTTTATTAAATATATAATATAATTATATTATAAATAGTAATAATTGCTGAAAAAAATGTATTTCAAACTATTTAGGCTTTTTATTAGTTGCATTTAACAAAAAATTGTTCTAATAATATATTTTCTATAATTTACCATTAATACTCCTACAATCATCATTATGATTACAATAATTCATGACACAAAATATTTTATTATAATAATTGATTCAAAAAAAAAAAAAAAATACATAAACAAAAAAATTAATAATAAAAAAAACGATCAGAAACAGGTGTGTCAATTATTATATTATTCACTAAATATATATTTCTCTAGCATAGGTTAACAGGTACACTCACACACAGCGTTTTAAATTTTTGTTTACCTTAGGTGGCAGCGGATAATACTAAAAAAAAAAAAAAAATTCAACAAAAGGATTTTTCATTCATTGAAAACGAAAAAAAAAAAATAACATAATAACCAGCACATTTATAATAAAAATTTAAATTATGTTATTGAATTTTTATCATTTTGAAATTGTTTATTATTATTATTACTATTATGATTATTTTTATTAGAATAATAATATTAATAAACAAGAAAAAGAAGGAAAAAAAATTAAAAAGAAATAATTCGTCGTGGTCCGGTAACAGCGTGAAGTGTATGTTTGTTTCTAGTCGTCATTTAAAGAATTATGACAAATAGTATTACCTTGTTTTTGTTTGTGAACATTAAATTAGCATTTTTATGTTAATGGTACGTTCAGTTTCTTCTACTATCCATAAGAACCTTAGAATAATAACGATAAATATTAAATTAAATAAATAAATTAATAAATAAATAATAAAAAAAAAAATAAACATAATTTTACTTCTTTGGTTTTACAAACAAAAAATAACAATTTATTGATAATTTCGTTAATAAACTATACTCAATATGACATTATATTGTGTTTAGAACAAATGTCATATTGAATTATTTTTTATTAATAAAAAAACAAAACATAAATAGAAAATACAAAAATATAAATTAATAAAAAGATGTATTTTCAATTAAAAAAAAAAGAAAATATGAAAAGTACAAAATTATTAAAAATATATTTATGATGTTGGAGAATTTATTAACGTATAAATTGTTTTTTTTTTTGTGTATTTTACATTTGTTTATCTATTTATATGTCTTATTTTTCTTTAAAAGGTCTATTTTGACTTTTTTTTTATATTTTAACTATACTAGTCATTAAAGAACTATTTTCATATTTTAATAATTATTAACCGAATAATTAATCGATCACATAATCTGTCAATCTTTAATACCGTGGTTTAATTTGCTTTAAATTAAATTTATTAATGTTTAATTCTTCATTGTAACTTTATGCTATTTTGTGTTGCATAAACTAATTAATATTTGAGTAGTTATATCCTGACCTAGAGACAAATTTCTTTTTAAAAACTCTTCAACAAAATACTATTTTATGTAGAAAAAAAATTAATATCTATTTATTCAAAATAATAATGCAAGTTTTTGATGCACTGTTTTTTTAAAGCATATTATATTTATTATAAAATACTAAAATTTTGTACCATTCTAATAATACAAAGTAATAAATAAGTCGTACTATATTATGTAAAATGCGATTTTGTATGCTCGTTTACAAATAATAACACAGTATGTATGCTTTTATGAAGGTTTAAAAATATTTCTATGAATTTTATGAAAATATTTCACTAAAATATAATAAATATATAAAATATAATATTTCAATAAAATTTTTTGCTAAATAATAAGAAATTTACAAAAGTATAAAATTCTCTGTATTAGACTCGCTAAATAAATAAAAATATAAAATTTTTAATACATTTTTTAATATTTATGTATTCATAAAAATACATAACAAGCATTTAAAATGCCAAAATTTATTAATTTTATTAAGATAAAATGTTAAGATTTTTTAATTATTTACCTTTATGTTAAGCACACAGTATTTCTTTAAAAAATTAATTATCTTTTAACAAAAAAATCTTTAATTACTCATTGTCATGATAATATAAAAAGAACAAAAAATTAATAAAAACAGAACAAAAGACAACTTAGAAAATTGAAATACTATTTGTCTTACCAAAATTATCACCTGAATTAACAAATAATATCCATAATTTGGATTAAATATTTTCAAAAAATTTTTTTTTTGTTATTGTTAAAAAAATGTTTATTTTCATTCTGTAATCTAATAATAACTAAATGAAATGTTAATTTAATCAACACAACACAAAATAAATATAACAGAGTAGAAAAAATACAGAAATAAAAAACTGCCTAGAGAAATAGAAATAATAAATAAATTAAATCAATGAATTTAAATAAATGATTTTTTAGTTGTAAACAAAAAATGAACAGAAAAAAAATTACAATTTTTACCATATGACGAATAATAATATTATTTTAAAATAAATAAAATAATTTAAATCAGAAAGAACTTTTTTTTGGAAAGCAAAGCTGCTTTACTATTTTTATTTGTTGTTCACTTCTTAAAGAAAATCTACATCGACAAAAAGACATTGTATACTTAAAATAAATATTATATTGAGGTAAATAAATGGTTATAAGACAGCCAGTGGTCATATTTGGAACACATTAAACCATCAGTTGTTAGCTGTTGATACTGCTGTATCTGAAGCAGGTTAAATGCCTGTTATTTCACCAATGTATTAGATGATTGTTCTATAGAAGGTCATAGAAATAGTAATGATATTATATTTAAAATTAAAATTGAAAGTTATTTACTCTTACTCGTACTTAAAATTTAATTTATTAATGAATTAAAGTTGTTCTCGATAGTCTTTATAATATATTTACTAAAATGTGTTAATGTTAAACTAAAGCATATTTTTTTAGTTTTTTTAAACATTTGCATCTCATATTTTAAACCAATTTTATATTAAACCAATTACGAAAGTTTACTTAAAAATTGTTTTATTTAAAAACTTATTATTAAAAAAAAATAATAATAAAAAATGAACAGAAAAAGAAACGAAAATTAAATTGTAAAAACTTAAACAGGTGTATTAAAGTGAAATCAACATAACTAAACTAAATAAATCATTATAAAAATATAATGAAAAAAAAATTAACAAAAAGAATTTACAATAAAAAAAAAAAAAAATTAAATAAGAACTAAATTTTAATTAAAATCGCGAACAAACCGTTACTTGTAACAATAAATAATATAGGAAATATACAAAAAAAAAAAAAAACTTTATTAAAATTAATTTTAAAATAATAAAATAAATAAATAAAGAAAAAAATAATATTTAAATTATATATACATATTGTATATTAAAATAAAAAATTATTATTATTATTTTGTTACCGAGATACAGCACAAATAATATCCGGTTTTTATTATAATTATAATTTTTATTATTAAAAAAAAAAATCAATTTGCATAACAATACCGAACATTTTTATATTTTAATTTTTTTCACAACATCAATAATAATTATTTTAATAATAAAAATTCAAATTAAGCAGCAAAAAATAAATATATTTTTTAACAAGAATTAGATTGTACTGAATTCTTTTCTTCAATCTGTTATTTAATTGTTAATAAGGTTTAGTTACAAAATAAACCTTGTACTTAGACATAATAACATATGAATGAATTACGAACCCAAAAGTTGAAAATATTGTTGCTTTTTTAAATAATAAATAGGGAAAGTCACCAAATAACGTTAAACAATGACTTTTTATTGATATTTAACGATTTAAAAGTGACAAATCATTTATTGTTTTTGTATAAATCAAACACTGCCATGTGTCAAAAAATTTGCGGCTAAATTAATGGCTGACTTCCCATATAAATCTATAAAGTGTTTTTCAAAAAATAAACGTTTAATTAATTAATCAATAAAAATTAAATTAATAAATAGTTTTTGTAAAATTTTAAAGCTAATAACAGAATAATTATTTAAAATTATATGGGAAAATCAATAGCGCGATGAGTAACTAAGTTACCAGGTAAATTGTGAAGCAACAAATACCTCTCAATAAAATGAATTTAAGTAATGATAATTTTATTTTAATGTAATATTTAATAATAATCATAATAATAGTTATAATCAATAAAAATTATAATATAAAACTAGGTATGGTTCGTGGTCGTTTGATCGATTAAATTTATTTTTATTTATTTATTGAAAAAAAAAATATTTTTTTTAAATTAATTTTTTTTTTTTTTATTCAGGAAATTAATTGAATTTTTTTTTTATTTATTTAAATTAATTTTTTTGAAATATAATTTTATTCAATTTATTATGATTTGCTCTTCCCATATGATTCTTATTTTCTGATATAATAAAAAATGATTTGCGATATTATCGATATTATTTTCATCGTTTTTCGTTTGATTTTAATAAATTTTTGTTTTGAAATTTTTATTTTTGAATTGTTTTTTTATTTAATTTTGAGATAAATTTAAATAATCTTCTTATCACAGTGGGTAATTTTTTTTTTTAAGTTTAAAACGTGTTTTTTTTTTCTCTTTATAAGAAAATCAAATTTAAAGAAACGAAAATCCAATTTTGTTATTTTCAAATTTGATTTCATTTGACATTTTTGATGGCAATTTTTTCATTGATTTACGTTTAATTTTGAATATCTATCGACTGATTATAGAAGGAAAAAATAAAATAATTTAATAAAACGCCTACCTAATCTACCTGTTAATTTAATATTTTACGTATTTAAATCTATTTTACTTATTGATTTGATTTTTGAAATATATTTATATAAGTATTTATCATAGTTGTTGCTGTTGACTTTTGTAAATCAAAAAAAAAAACGGTTTTTGATTTAAAAATTTAAATAATTAATTATTTATGTGATTTAGTTTATATTGTATATTGATTTTTATTTATTGTAAAATAGTATTATAATATTTATATTCCATCAGTTATTGAAAAATTTGAATTATTTTGTTTATGAATGCCGAAAATATTTAATTTTTAATTAATTTTATCGTTAATTTGGTTGTAATTGTAGGTGTTTATTTTCAACACGGTAAAAAATGTGCGTAAGTTGCGCTAATATGGTGCTGTGTAAGCGATTGCTAGTTTTAGCGAAATCAAATTAATAAGAGTTAATTTTTGAATAAATTTGTAACTTAATAAAATAATCAAAAGTATTTTAAAAAGCATTAAATTTTAAAATAATAGAAAGTTTCATCAGTTCAATTGCAGTGAAAAGTTATGCTCTCGTCTAGCTGTAAGTATGAAATAAAATTAAAAAATTTAATTTATGTAAATTTTTTTTAATTAAATTCATAATGCTAACTATATAAATAAATAATGATTTAATATTTTTAGTCATTAAATTGGCCTCAATTTTTCATAAAACAAAATTCTGTTATCTTTTCAAATATTTTACATTTTGTTGTATAAAACGCGACAAGAGACAATGAAAAATTATTATACCGTGATATATGATAATTTTTTTTTTTAATTATTTGTTTTATATAATATTATATTCTATTATACTTAGATTATGAATATTTATTAATTAAATAATTTGTATTTAATAAATTTACATAAATTATTTCACTCGGCATGATTCATTCAATTTTAATAAACTATTTTATATATATTTCTCTTATTTTATTAATATATATTTGCAAGCAATTTAATCATTTTAAAAAAAATATATAACAAAATTAATTATTCTTTAAATTAAAAAACATTAATTATTAAAAGTATAGCAAGAGAAAAGTGGAAAAAATGATTATTTTATTGTTCAAATAAAATATAAAAACGGGAAGTCGCGTAACTGAACATAATTTTATGCTTTTTCAAACAAAACAGTAAACTTGAAGTAATATTTCTGGTGAAAACACAGTATTAGAAAAAACTTTTTATAGTTAAATAAGTATTTTAAAAAATTAATATTTCTTGGTTTAATAAAAAGCTATAGTATTTCTTATTTTTTTTTTCTTTGGAAAACGCTTTTTTATACAAAGAATATTATTATTTATAAGTTATTATTTTGCATTGTTGCAACAAGTGAATTTGATTAATACATTTTGAAGTTGTTATTATAGATTAAAGAGATGGATTTTTAAAGTGTTTAGCCACAAAAACTTATACAAAGAAAAAATTCTTGTGATAACTACCTTTTAAATAGACAATAAAGTGGTTTAAAAATACTCTCTACAGATCAAGGCTAATAAAAATAAAAATTCTATAAACAGTTGAAAGAAAAGAATTTGAATGATTTTAGTTGAATTTTTATAAATACAATTAAATGAATGAAACATTTCGTAATTGGGTCAGATTAAGTAAATTCAATTAAAGTTGACAATAGCTATCAAACAATCTTTGAAAAATAAATATTTTTATATTAATTTCTTATAGCAAAAATTTATGTTTCAATACTTGTAGAGTAAACATTTTTGAATTAATTACCCACTGTAAAAAATATAATTATAAAGATAATAGTGTCAGGAACAACAATCAACAACAAATCAACGACGCAGCACAATAATTACAATTTAATCGAAAACGACAAACTAAAAATGATTCTATTTTTTTTAATTAATTAAAAATAAGTAAATTATTTATTCATAAATGTTAAAACAAAAAATTAATTAAAAATGCTTATATGATTATTAATGGCAAAGTCATGTAAAGCATGGTCTAAAGATTTTTTTTTTCTTTTTTTAATATAAACGTTTTATCCCCAACTCATTATTTTAATAATTTTTTTTTCTTTAAATAATAATAATAAAATAAATAACATAAATACATGACAAAATCATGTAACCGTAACCGTAACCAACATCAACAATATTTTCTTAACTTTTATTTTTTAATTCATCCCACCTGTTTTTTCTTTTTTATTTATTTGTTTCTTTAAGTTCCTTTCTTTCTACATAATTCTTTAATAAGAAAATAAATATTGTATTAATTATTGATAGAAGATTCACATATAGTATTAAAAACAATTAAAATCATTATTAATGTTTGATTTTTATCAATTTAAAACAAATGTAACATTGAAATCAGATCTTTGGATTATTTATGATAAGATTTATATTATTTAAATTTTTCTACGTCAAAGAATTTCTTTTTCATTTAAGAAAACAGGAAGTTTTAAGTCTTATTAGGATTTATTTAATATTATGTATAATTTTATTGATTTTCTAAGTATTAAATGACTTACAAAACTGCATGATAAGAATCTGTTTTTCTTTCTGATTTTATTATAATAATAATAATAATATTGTTGGATTAAAACCGAAAAGAAAAAGAAAATTAATAAAAGGTGATTAAAAGAGGAGAAAAACTCTTGATTAATCGTTTCATATTGTTTTCTCACATTTGATAATGAAGATCCAATGTTTATAATGATATAACAAATGAACTTACAGGTGTTGTTGTTGCTTGTCTTTAACATAGAAAAATAAATATTAAAAAAATAAGGTAAAAAAACCGATATTAAACACAGCCGTAAATTAACATTCATTCTAGTCTAAATAAATGATTTTACTTTAGTTAAAGTAAAGTAAAGTAAAAATAAAATAAAAACAAAACTAACCACCCATGTGTAGAACAAAACTCCCACGTAACATTTTCTAAATATTTATATTATTATATATTTTTTCTCTCCCGAACATCGTTAGTAATATATCTTTAGACAGTAAATAACGTAGAAAAATAATTACCCTTCAATTTTATTGTTATAAAAGAAAATAAATAACAAAATATATATATATATATATATATATACAGGTCGTTGTTGCTGTTATACTTCATAATACAATTATGTCTCGATGATATTTCTCTCTAAAATCATTATTGTGTTGTACTTGAATCGATAAAATAGTAAAAAAAAAATACAGCACAGAAAAATATACACCGTAGACTAATTACAATAATTTTGATTCAGAAATAGAGAAAAAAAATTAAATAAATTGCAAGCAATTTACCATTCTTAATCAACCAAAAGAAAATTTTTTTTTTTTACTTGATATACATTTTATTGATGAATTTATTTACTTCACCCTTATGCATTATTTTTATTATAATTTTCTTTTTCTCTAATTTTTTTTTCGTATTTTGTTGAATAGACAGCATATTACCACTCGCATTAATACCATCATTCATACGTGCATAACAGCAAATAATTACAATATGTAACGTTAACGTTAATGTTCGCAAAATATAAATGGAAGGTATGAGCATCAATTAACCCATGTAGTTTATCATTCAACTATAATTTACTAGATTTTTCTATATATAAAAACGTAAAAATGACTAAAAATGCAATTGTTTTAATTAGACGAGGGTTTTTGTAAATTTTTTTTGGCAATTCATAATTTAATGTTTACAAGAATCAGAGTTATGTTTACTGCTTAAAATAAAAGAAGAAACAGAAATTACGAACCACAAGTGTAATAATACAAAAATTGCATAACATAACACAAATAATTATAAACAGGGGAGTCATAACATTGATATATGTTTTAAGTAGTTTTATGCAGCAATGTAATATCCTTTATACATTTTTTTTGTGGTTAGAGAGCAAACATTGTAATTACTTGATAAACAAACTTTTCAAAATGCTGCTTAAGAGAATATTTAAAATTTGTTTGTAAATAAAAATTTCTTTACTAGTTTTATAAGGACATTATCTTAATTTTATGGTAAAATACACTTTGTTATGATTTTTTTTATGAAAATTATCAAATATTTTTATTACATTCTTTTATTGTGAAGTGTTTACTTGAAAGTGGTAAATCTTTAACAAATTTTGTAACAACATTCTATCTTTCGTTTCTTCATTTTTATACTTGAAAATTATAACGACAACCTGCAAACAATGTCAGGTATTTAACATGCTATTTAGGCTTTGCCTATCTTCAAATACTTTTACTAGGAAAATGTTTAAAACAATTTTGAAACAAATCTTAAGTTACTTAAAATGTCTTTTATATACTAATTAAGTTCTAAATTGTAACAATCTTTGCAGATTTCATAAATTTTCTTATGCATTGTATTACTGCTGTTCCAAAGTGCTTCAGTGTTTGTGTTTTTTTTTTGTTGCTGATTGTTTTACAAGTTAAATTTGCTAACTTATCAGGTCAAGCCGTTTCTAGTTTCTTATTATTTGAGTTTCTAAATTTATTATAATATTCATTCGTCCATTTCACGTCTGACTACCTACTTTGAATACACAAAGGACATTTCAAAAGTTATTTACACTATAAAACACATAACAAGTGTTTGCATATAAGAAAGTTTTGTATTTTTAGGGTAATGAAAGTTATGTTCTTGCATTGTTATATATGTATTAAATTATTAAAAATTTTCTTTCTTGATAATATTAAACAATATAAATAGTTTAAGTAGTATTACTTTAGATTTATTATTACAAATAAATGCTTTAGTTTTGTAAATTAAAAGAAAATCTTTTTAAAATTTTGTCAAGAAAAAATTATATGCGCAGTGAAATTTCTGCAATTAATCATGATATAAATTGTTGCAAATATTTTTTTATAAGTTTTAATATGTTACCTTTATCTTTACCAAGCAGCTTACCTGCAATCTAACCGTCTGCATGTATTTAAGTACAATTTTATTCATATAAGTAAATAGTAATTTATAAAAATTAACACAAAACCACACCCGCCATAAAATACAAAACATTTTTTATTATCTGTATAACAAAGATATATTTGTAATCAAGCAGCTGCCATGTGATAAAAAATTGATATTATTAATTTTATCATTTGTTTCAATAATAATAAATAACTTAAATTATGCTAATCTTAATAAATATAAATATTTTATTATTATTTTTCTTTAAACATTTTACAATAATTTTTTTTAAATATTTTAAGTTTTTATGGTTTTTTAATGTTGGTGGAAGGAAAACGATGTATTTTTTATGTGTTTTAAAAAATTGTTTCTTTATTTATTTTTCTTTCTTTCGTTTAATAAAGAAATTAAAGAGATATTAAAGCGCACTTGCTTCTTCTTAATTAAATAATAAATAACAGAAGATAAACAAGTGTGAAAGGTGACAGTCCGTGAATTTTTTGTTTTTATTTAATTATGCGAAGTAACATAAATGTTTAAAAAAATATATATATTAATTTTATGTTACTTTAATGTAAATGGTTATAATGCTTAATTAAAAATAACATAAAAAGCATATATTTTATTTTTTATTTTTTAAAGGGAATACATGATATTTGTTATAATTTTTTATGTAAATGTGTTTTAATAACTATTGTTATTAAAACTTTATCCATTATCCTTTTGCGTATGTAATATTAATAAATTTTATTTATTTTTTATTTAATAAAATGTTGGTAGAAAATGTTCTATATAATTTTAATTTAAGTGAATTGATATTAATAACCGATAAAAAATGAAGACACAATAACTGTATAAAGAGCAACAACAGTAACTGTAATAATAGTAATAACAAAAATGATAATAATATTAATAATATATTTGTCTATCGGTAAAATCGGTAATTGGCTATAAATCATCATAATAGATTTTTATTACAATATAATAGATTTTTTATTAGTAAATTATTTATGTTGCTACAAAGGCATTTTATGTGTAATATGATTCATTTACCAGTAGGGACATAGGCTCTAGAACGCATTGAATCGAAGTAAATGCTTTAATATTTTTCAGCCAGCGGAGCTACATAAGAAAATTGATTTTATTTCCAAATTGCAATTGGGGAAGTAATACAACAAAAATAGGTTAAATGAATAATTAATAAAAATAAAAAAAAAATTATATAAAAAATAAAGTAATTTCTCTTCTTTTAAACAAAGAAATATATTTTATTATATTGCAAAAGTTAAATATTTTACCAATACGTAAAAATATAAAAATTGAAAATGATAACGAAGAAAAGGAACATAAATAAAATTTATGATGTCAATATTTTGTACATAAAACATAAATTCAATAAAATAAAGCAATATATGGACTTATAGAATCGATGGTACGGACGATGGTTTTTCTTTTTTATTTTATAAAAACAACTTACAGGGAAAGAATTGCTGCCCTAAGAAAAATAAAATGATTTTTCTGTGAAATATTACGTTTGATTGCACTAATTTTCTTGAATCATATTTACTTTTCTTTCTTTTTTTTTAAATAGAAATATGATATCATTTTGAGCAATAAGTTGTTAAATTTAAGTGGCCGGGTGAATGTTGGTCATTTTTTTCGTGTTGTTTTATAAATGTAATTTGTAAGAGGATCAAAAAAGTAAAAATAAAAGTTATAGACGATTTGCAACGAAAATTGCTTTATAATAAAAATGAAAATAAAATAACCAACCCTTGGTGTTCGGTGGGTGTTCAGGGTGTCAGACACTTTGATTATTTCGTATCGATAGTTCGTATAGACTTTTGACTTTAGACATTAAACTTAGACATCATGTTTCTATAAAAAAAATTCTTAGTTTTTTATCAATTTTTTATCTAAAGTATATAACACGAGTTGAATTTATAAATGAAGATTTTTATTTTCACATTTTAATATACCATACCCTAGGCAAAGTATTAAAATTAAGAAAAAAAAATAAAATAAATAAATAAAGAAAATTACCCTTAAACATAAAATTAAAGTAAGAAAAAAATAAAGCAAAATAAGTTTTTTTCTTAATTAAAAATGACCATCCGACCCCCTTTGTTTGTTACAGCAAAAAATACAGAAAAATAATTACATCGACCTTAAAAACATCTTTTTTTGTACAATTCTATTTTTTAATACCAAGAAGTTAACTTTTTTCTGTGTTATTTAAATTAGACGCTTGTTTTGTATAATTATTGTTTTATTTTATTTATATTTTGCTTTAAAATAAAAATGTTTATGGGAACTTTTTATAGAAGAAAAAAATTAAAAAGGATTTTGTTTTTTACTTTCGAGCGAAGGGTATCAAACTTTCTCAAATAGAAGAGAAATTGTTATTATCATTAAAAAAAATATTACTAAAGGGGTTGAATTTTTTTCTTTTTTTCTTCTTTCTATTACTTTTAAAACAAGCAAAAAAAAATAAAACGACAACAACCGCTTAACAAAAAGACATATCATCCATCAACCGTAAGGTATGTCGTATCTTCGTTATGGAACGCAAAAGGAGTAAAATAATTAGTGCCAACCATCAAAACTGTGTTTAAAAAAAAAGTATTTGATTTGTGAATCCTTGTGCGTCTTTTTGATACTGTTTTTTTTTTCGTTTTTTTAATGATGTTAACTGATTTGCTCATTAATTGCTTAGGGGTTATTAGCGAATTTTCTTTCTTGCAGTTGGTTTTTTTTTTAAATAGTAAAAATAACAAAATACTAACAGTAGTTAATTGTTTTTAAATTATTTCTTTAATTAGATGAAATTATACATTAATAAATTATATGTGCATGGATGAATTGACATTTTAATTTGGAGTTCAGAGATTCTTTAAATGCTTTCCGTGGTTTGTGTCGTCCAATTGCAAGATCTTCATAAATTAATAAGCTTATATAATAATGCCTGTTGTTTATTTGCTCAAGCAAAACCACTCATAAAGAAATAAAATATTTATTAATCAAAAGCGTTTGCCATAATTAATCGCTTAAGAAATATGTAATTACGTAACCATGTCACAGAAAAGCACTTAAAACTTGCATTTTATGAGAACATAAAATAAAAAACAAACAATTCGATTTAACAATTGTTTTTTTTGTGTGCATTAAATGCATGTTATGCTGGTTTTTAATGTTTTTAAATATTATTTTATTCAAATTATGTTGTAGCTCAGTGCAAATTTTCAAACACAAAACTAACGAACGGAAATGTTATTATTTAATTTGTTTAATTTCATCGCTTGAAAATGTTATTCTTTGGTTTAAAGGCTGTCATTCTTTGAGTTAATAAATATATATTTTTATAATTTTTTATTTCATTTTTTGTTGCTCAAAGTGGTTTTTTGTGTTTTTGTTTTTTGTATGTTCAGATACATAAAATTTATATTTTCGAATGACAAGTACTGTAATGGCATAATTTTAATAAAATTATTATTATTGTTTTTTGTGTATTGATGATAATATTATTGTTATAAATTTTGAGACAGTAACACAGAGTACTATTAAAACATTTATTCATTAAAAATATTTAGCTAGATATTTTATTAATAAGTTGCGATTAAAAATAAACAGAGAATATTATTAATATTGTTTAATGGCTGAATTACTGTCTAAAAATACTAGAACAATAACTGCACTTTGCTTCTTTCTTCTTTTAGATAATAAAGGATGTCTCGTATTAACACCATAAAATAGACAATTCATTAATGAAACGGATGTAATGCGTCGAGTACACTTATTATACATTATTATTTATGATAAAAATCATTTAAATTTACTTTAATAACATAATGCTCTTGATATATTTTTATTAATAATCATCAAAAGCCATCGTTATGTGTATTTATAACGACGTATACTCGTTGTAACACAACCCCAGTATTTGAACAAAGAAAAACAGAAATAATAAAAAAATAATACTAAAAAAACCGACAAAAAGCAAAGTAAAAGACAATTTATCCTATAAAATCCTAGCAATAAGTCAAATAAAGGTTTTTTTTTCATTTTTTTATACATTTTTGGCCAGTTTTGCTACTCTAAACACAACATATGTGAAATATTACGTTTTTATATAAGAAACAGAGTAAAAACTGCTAGCAAATATGATGCCATCAATATCCATTACGGTAGAATATTATAGACAAAAATAAAATAGCAAAATAATAATAAAAATTTATTATTTCTTTATAATAGAAGATCATAATAATAAAAATAATAATTTTACTGGTTTCGGTGGGTTAGTTGTGATGGGCAAGTACTTTAGATACGATATTTAGTTTGATGTGTGTTTTTATAATAAAATAGTGCTATTTTGTGCTAGTTATGAGACATTGAATTTTAGTTAAAAGATATAGAAATTATTGATTTTTATTTAAAAATTTTATCAATCTACCATAAATGGTAACAAATATTTGCTGATGATGAGAACACCGACAAAGATGGTGAAAAGTAAAAAGCACAAGCCACAAAAGTTATAAAACGAATATATGGAATTTTATTTATAATGTAAAAATGTATTTTGTATATTTATTTATTTATTTATTTATAATAAACAAAAACTAAAAATATGTTTGAATAAAGTTAAGGTGAAAAAAGAGGCGAAAACAATTTTTGTAAAATCTGTGATTGTGGCGGCATATTCGCGCGATATTCTGTCCTCATAAGTGACACTTTGATTTGTGCGCGCGTTATACAAATGGAATCTTTTTCGCCTTGTTTTATTTTATACATAAATATATATTTCTGAACACCACAATCCAATACGATTAAATCAATTGATGATGGGGACAACAAATATTGTATAGGAAAATTGTATATTTAAGATGTTTATTCTTTTTTTAAAATTCAGACAAAATTCACTCAAAATTAAAAACAAACGTAAAAATTGCTTAAAGAATAAAAATTTTAGAGATTCTTTCGCTGTGATATCAATACGCAGGTAACAATGCAACAATTAGGAATAGTTATCTATTCTCTCAGTTATTATTATTATTATTATTATTATTATTATTATTATTATTATTATTATTATTATTATTATTATTATTATTATTATTATTATTATTATTATTATTATTATTATTATTATTATTATTATTATTATTATTATTATTATTATTATTATTATTATTATTATTATTATTATTATTATTATTATTATTATTATTATTATTATTATTATTATTATTATTATTATTATTATTATTATTATTATTATTATTATTATTATTATTATTATTATTATTATTATTATTATTATTATTATTATTATTATTATTATTATTATTATTATTATTATTATTATTATTATTATTTTTTTTTTTTTTTTTTTTTTTTTTTTTTTGTACATTTTTTTTACTGATTGATACACAATGAACATAGTGTTGAAGTGTCTGAGAATTTTTTTTAGTTTTTAATAAAAGAAAAAACACAAAACAACTGGTGATTTTTGAATTGAAGATTTTTATTTATTGTAAATAATAATTTGGGGAGTGTTTTGAGAATTGAAAGTAGAGAATTATTTTTAGGCATAGTAATTTTTATTTTTAGTACAATCTGTACTTGTGTTTACCGCACAACATCAATATTTATGACCTGATTGACAGCAGAATCAAATCTTTATGACGATCATCGATTCGTGGACAAGTATCAAACATTCGCACATATTTATATATATATGAATATATAAAATAATAATTTAAATTTATTTATGAAAATTGATCATATCTTTCGTCAAAGTTTAATTTTATTTCATTTTTGTTTTTTAATCAATATAAAAGCGGCTTTTCAAATGTGAACACGCGCGCGCGATTATTCACTTGTAATGTGTGTGTGTTGATTTTTCTTCTCTACAAATTTGTTTTGAAACAAATAACCAAAGCTTTTTGCCTTTTTTTAATAAGAAAAAATTCATGAATTTAACTTTAGAAGCGCGAAAAATTGCACTTTGTCAATTTTTTCTGTTAGTTTTTCTCACTGCTCTTTACACCGCACAATCTGATGATGTGATATTACTTCTATTGATTGAATTCATCGTTCTTTATTTATATTATTTATTTATTTTTTTATTTATTATCATGAAATGCTGTCCTATAAGATCTTCTCTTATGTTGATTTATGTTGCTCTTTGGACTTACCAGAGAAGAAAGAAAACTGAAAAAATTCTTTTCCTTTTTAAAATTGGATTTATTATTTTTATTTTTTGGTTGTTTCTTCGTTTATTTTAATGCAAAACGTGACTGATTGTCATTTTTGTTATTCTTATAAATCGATCAAAAACTTAAAAAATAATAATACATAATCAAAAAAGTTTGTTTTTTATCAATTTGAACTCAATAGGATTTTTTCTGTGGATCTTATGGTTATTTATTGGATAAAAGTATGATATTAAGACAAATAGAAGTAAATATTGTAGTTTGTAATAAACGGTTTTAATTTTTAGTGCTGGTTTAAGAAAAATGATTTAAATTTACTTGTAATATTTATAAATTTTTCTACGGACTTTGTCTTATTATGATTATTAATAAAAACATTTTTTTTTGTTTATAATTACATCTTATAATGATAAAAAATAAACAAAAACATTTAAAATAATTAATTAAAACTAAAAAATTACATTGTGTTGTAGCAAAAGATGAAAAAATAAATATATAAATTAAATAATGAAACAAATTAAGGAAAGAAAGAATGAATAAAAAAATTCCCATCAACCATTCGGAAGCCATTTGCTGAATTTATTGCAGATTCTGTTTGCTGTTTAATGCTTTTTTATATAAATTACAAGTAATTATTTTATTTTTACAAAAAAATGTTTTTCAGAAAAATAAAAATTTTTAAAAATAAAAACAAAACATTCAATGAAACAGAAATTGTGCATAGCAGAGATTGTGTTTATTTTTTTGTCATAGGTTATGCCTTATGCAAATCGACATTTATTTGTTTTTTTCTTTTTTTTTTTACAAAATTAAACGTTGTAGCATATGGATAATTATTGCATTTATAAGAAAAGCAAAAAAAAAAAAAATTGAATAAGAAGCAAACATATAAAAATCACAACATAAAAACCGTGTCGTTGCATTTGGCAGTTATAATACAATATATAAAAACAATATATTGCTCATTGGAAGAATTGTATATAAATAAATATATATCTTCTTGTATGGCTGCCCTTGTACACCTTGATCTTCGTTTAATTTATCTGTTTAGTGCTTTTTGTTTTCTTAAGTTTAATTTTTATTATTTATAAACATAAAAGCATAAAATACACAGTAGTATTTTTTTTCTCGTTTTTAATACTTGATTTAACTTTATTGCGGTAGTTTTTTTTTAACTTTATTAAAATTAAAATAATTAAAAGGTATTTAATATACTTAAGCAAGGTTAAGATTACATTATCAAAACATTGTTTTGCTAATAATTGTATATATGCTATAATTATTATTTGCAAACATTTGAAATATGTAGTTTTGTTACAATTAGATTTTTAATATATCATTTTTAAACTAATATTTTTGACAATTTTATCGTTAACGAAAATATTTTTCCAGTATTTTTGCGATCTTTTACAATTTTAATAGTGTGCGATAACTTTGGCAACAAGCTTTACAACCAGAAAATTTTGATTAATTATAATATTATTATAACTTCCAAGAAAAACGTCTACAAATCTTTGAACTAAATACCAATAATTGTTTAACTTTAAAACTTCAATAAATGCAACAAAATTGTAATAAAATATTTAAGCAATATTTTAACAAGGTCGTTATTAGTAATAAAAGTAAAATATGAATAAAAATGACCCTTTTTGCAAAAAAAAACAAAAATATTTTTGTTTTTCTTTCTTTTTTATTTTAAATACAAAAAGTATAAAGCAATAAATAATATAAATAAAAATTCGTTGAAATGATCTTGATCCCCCTTTCGCTTTGTTTTATGCTTTAAAAAAAATGTTAAATAAAAATATGATCAAAGATACTATGCGCGTTATTTGTGCGTTTTTTTATAATTTTATTTGTGTTTTTTGTCTCTTTGCCATTTTTTTTGTTATTTATTTTTATTGAATATTTTTACAAATGACACATGAGAAAATATTCAATATTTATTATTATATAAAAAGCGTTCAAACAACGATCATAAATAATATAAGGAGCTCCCGTAAATTTATATTTATTTTTATTTTTTAACAAAAAGTCAAAAATTCAATCGCTTGACAGGAAATTTATCAAATATCTTTTGTTTATTAAAAGTTATTTTCATAAATGTTATATGGTAATTTCAATAACAATTATTTATAAATTTATTGTTAAACATAATATGCTAGCGTTCCTATGCGTTAATAATTTTTTGAATACTTTATTTGAAAAATAAAAATATCATTGTTGCATCAGATGTAATAATTTGATTAGTAAAAAGACACGCGATGAAATTTATCTGTAAATATAGAGTTGAGTTGTAAAGTGTTTTTTATTTTTTTCAATGTTTTTATTAAATTAACCAAATTAGTTATTACATAATTTATTTAACTAAAGTAATGTATTGCGCTACACAAGCCATAAATTCCATAAAAAAATAATCTTGTATACCTTAACATATAATATTACGTTACTTGAGAAATCATTACATAAACAATAAAAATGTTCCTTTTGCTACCACAGATGCAAATCGCACGACTATCACTCACTGTTAACCTAAAAAATATATAAGAAAAACAATAAATAAAAAGAACAATCGTTAAAATATGATATTTATGTCAAAAGGAAAACAAAACAAAAAAAAAAAAAAAACAACAAAATTTATTAAAAATTGATATTTAATAAAAGTATATTTATTTGCATTTTTTTTATTAAAAGGAATTGTCTCCAAAAATCGTATCTTGTGTTTTTGGAATGCTTATTGTGTGCATAAAATTTTATGCAGCTGCAGAACACCAACAGCAATAACCGCATCTTTCATATTTCATTTTTAAATTTATTTATACTTTATATTTATATTAAAAATAAATAATTTTTTATAATCATCGTGCGGATAAATAACTTAAAAAAGCGTCAAATATGGAAATATGAAAAAAAAAAATCAAACATAGAATTGTTATGTTTTTTTTTTACTTTACCGCGATTTTAGTTATAAATTCGGTGAATAAAACTCAATAAAATATAAATAATAATATTAAATATCTGATATGCAATATGCTTGAATGATAATAATAACAATACAAATTTTCACCAAATCTGAGTATCACAAATAAAAGCCGCGAAATTTTGTTCAATAATTTTTTTTTTTCCTTTCAGTGGCAAAATGTTTTTTTTTATAAGTATTTTATATATGCTGAATTTATGTTTGTTTACCATAAACATTATTCGCGCGTGTAAATATGTTTAATTTATTTGTTTTAAATCCTTTTCATATTTATTCTATTGATGTGTCTGCGGTTTTTTTTTCCCGTTTCGTGCATTTTTGCGATAAAAGTGAAGACACAACAAACCAATGCACATCTGTTGTATTTGTGTGAAGAAAAATTATGCTAAGTACTTATTATGTACATTTTTCGTTATGTGTTAAAAATTCATTGAATTCTTCGTTTTGTACCATATAAAAACGACATTTTTGCGCTCATTGTTATAGCTAAAGTCGATCTTTTCTTTTATCACCTTCATGTTATGAATTAGGAACATTGCATAAATGTGTTAACAATGCGAATGAAAACAACGAAAAAGAAAAATAAAATAACAGCTGAATAGTAAAAGAAATTAATAAATCCTAAAATGTATTTAGTATAAATCTAAAAGTAAATCCTGATTTAATGTTTTTCTTTTTTAGGAATTGTCGTTATTTGTAATCTGCATGATTATTATTTTGTTTAGTCTATTCGTTGATTATAAATGATTAAGGAAAGCGCGCGCGCGTCAGTTACAATTCTTGATTTAAACTTTTTGCTTTAAAATAATAAAAAAAAAATTACAGCAAAGGCAAGTAAATAAACTTATATTGTTTGGTAATGTATCACGCAAATGAAAGCAACAATAGTATTAGCAGCAGCAGCAAAACAATAAACAAATGTTTCTTTTGTTTATAAGTAATAATAATAAAAAAAAAAACTAAGTTTTTGTAGATCCGGTTAAAGATTATTATTTATTAACAATTTTACTTACCTTATTTATCTGACATAACAATGCTGCTGCTACTTTATTATTGGTTATATTGGTCATTTCTTCCGGCCTCAAGTGATATATTAATAACTGTGATGTTGAATTTTCTTTTATTACTTTATTGCACTGTAATCTAGTATATACCAAAAAGTGCAGCACTGAATAAATGTATTTCTTTTCTGTATTATTGAATTTATTGAGTATTTCTTAATCAAAGGGATTCATAACATTACTTTGTATTAATAAATAATTAATAGGTACATATTTTCAGTTTAGTCTGAAGCAACTATACATAGAAATATTAAAAAATATAAATAAATTTGTTTTTAAATATGTAGCCAAAAACTAGTGTCTAGACAAAATTATATAAAAATTATTTTTAAGATTTATAAAAGGTTTTTGTTTTTACTTTCTTAAAATGAATAATTTTCAATTTGCTTGATTTAATTTATGAATTGTATTGTTTTTCTTTTGTCGCATATAATGTTTTAATTTAAATAATAATGAATCTTAAGACAATAATAAATTATTATTTCCGAATGCGAGAAAAAGTAATTAAAAAAAATGTAATAAATCGTAGAATAATTAAAAAAGAAAAAAATAAATAAAGATTAGCGCAATCGCATTATTCTGATAAAGTTATTACAGGATGTTCCTGTTGTTGTATTTTATCATTTAAACAAGCCAATACTATTAACCGAGCGTTATATGTGCATTTTCTAAAAATACACTCTATGTTGCATCAAGTTACAGAATTTTGATCTCAAATATAATCCCCAAAATTATCATTAATATGTAAATCATAACGATATAAGCCCACCTCTTATAGATATATAGCGAAGTTATTATTCTGTCTTTTGCATTAGCAAAATATTTGTACGCATGCTTGCAACTTTAATCATTTTTTTATTGCACGAAAAAAAATGAGAGAATAAATAACATAATATATTATGAAAAAGATTCCAAATATATCACGAAAATACATAGAAATGTGGCAATGCGTATAACATTACTGCCACAATTTCTAAAGCTTTTATTTTCCGGAAAATTACCCAGCGCAGAAGAAAAATAACTTTCATGCAGTATTAGTATAGAGAGTTGTGCACAAACTCTTATTGTATTTGTGAATAATAAAAGTGAATTTTTCTGGAGAAATTTCCTACATCTACTAACCTAATCAAAGAAATTTTTATTACTCTTTGATTTGATACATTATTGTGGGGTTATACGGCAATTCAAAATTTAACGCTTTCGTAATGTAAGTAACTTTATATTTCTTATAGATTTTCTCCCACTAAAGAGCTCCCACTGTTAAATATTTTGTTTCTTATTTTAGTGGGAAAACCACGCCTCTGTCAATAATAAATAATCGAATACAACCGTAAACAAAACGCAACGCATATTACATAAATGTATGCGAAAACATATTTACAATCATTTAAAAAGATCCCCACTGTTTTTGTGCGAATTATATGTTTCTCCAATACTTGCATATCGAAAAAATGCATTTGTTTCTGGACATTTACAATCCTCAATGATATTTTTAATTATTGGAGAAAAAAAGTATCAAAAGATTCTATTTCTTTAATATCCAAACAGAAAATATTTTTTAAGTGACTAGTGTAATAAATGCGTTTTTAATTAAGGTGCTCCTTTTAATAAAAGGTAGATTCATTTTAATTTCTGCTTAAACTTTTATTATTATAATAATGGAGTTTTAATCTTAAAGTTTTTTTAGGTTGAATTGAATGAAACAAAGAAAACAATTAAAAACTAATCGAAGAAATTTATAATCGATAATTTAGCCACACATTTTAATTGAGCGATTTAAATCTATTGTTAAGGCCATGGACACAAACCTTTAATTTTCTTTAAAACGATTGCAGTGCTACCACTTTATTGTGTTTAATACACTAATATTATATTATTTATTTTATTGTTTTCTTTTGTGTTTCATTCAGTTTTTATATGAAATAATCACGTGAGCTGTAAGCTTAATACATTTCATTTAGTAAAAATTAAATTTAAATTAAACATTTATTAACTCAAAATCTATTTAATTGGATTAAGCAAGGAAAAGTTGTTCAAATATGCGTTTTAGCGGATTAACCAATAGACATTGTGTTTTAAAGTTCTTTTTAGTACAATAAACATATGTAATGTATCTAAATTGTGTTATCACTTAGTGGTCTCATGCTTAGAGCAGTTACTCAGTGTTTACAAAAAAAGTGAAAATATTAATAATAATGTCACGTATAATAAACAATAATGACTGTATCGTGTCGATGAAGACGAAAATGTTTAAAAACAGCTGATTTTTCTCAATCAACAGTACTAACCAAAAACAACAACAACAATAACAACCAACTCAATGCCAAGAAACATTGATGTCACAGTATTAATATTACAAAGAGCTGATTGGTTGCAAACAATTGACTGACTTTTTAAATAGCAGACGTAAAGTAAAAAGCGTTTCTAGTGTCAATAACACCAAATATAACCCTACCACCACTACTACATTACTACTACTACTAAGTTTAGCCTAATCTTAAGGTAAATTTTGAAAATTTTCTTTTTGTGTTTTATTTTATCTTATAGTAAAAGTTTCGTTTTTATATTCTATAACAGTTTATCTTTAAAGTAATTAATAGTATTGTTTTTATTTTAGTTTGTTTTTAAACAATTATTAAACATTTGTAATGCTTGCTAGTTTTCGATTCGCAGGCCTTAAAAAATTTTTCAGATATTGTTTTGTATTTTTAATAAAAAAGTTTCGCATCTTTTATCAAATAACATTCTTCGCTTTAAATTCAAAATACCATCATAGCGGATTAGAAATTATCATTGAAATTTCTAAAAGAAAAATTTTAATCGGTAAAATTAACCTTCATTTATTTTATTTTCCTAATAAAAAACTTAAAGAATTACTTAACTTCTTTTCTTTATTTTGATTTTTATTTTTACTGTAAAATAGATTAAAACTATTAAGTCATACATTATTACCTTAATAAAAATTTGACAAATAAATTTATCAAAAAAGCAACAAACCAAATAGAAACAAAAAAAAAAAAATTATGAATTTTAATTAACAAAAAACGATCATTAGTTGGTTTTCATAGTAACAAAGTTATTAAATATTCATAAAAATATGATTATTAAAAATAAATATTTATTAAAATTCAAAATACCTGTTTTGATTTAATAAATTCAATTTTTTTATTCATTATTTTTTTTTTAAAACGACTAAAAAACGATCCAAGTACTGAATTAATAACACAAAAATAAATATTTTTATTTTATGAAAACAAGTTCATGTCGCGCTGTTTAATTTTCTTATCATAATAATGTTATTTTTGTTAATAAAAGTGTAATTTATTGTACAAAAATGTGTGTTATGACCGTTGTGTACTCTGTAAAAGCTAAATTTATTATTAATTTTAAATTAAAATATAGTAACATTATTATTTATTTGTATTTTAAATAATTATCTATTATCTATTATTATTATAGAACCCTTTATTTTCCAGCTTAATACAATAAATAAGTAAGCATTTCTTATAAAAACTAAAACATTTCTAAAAACTTAACCTACTGTTTTTAGTTACATTGTGGTAACTGCTCAATATCGTTATATTATTATATCGGCAATAGGGTATAACGCATCTGCTAGCAGTCATGCGATGCAATTTCAAAAAATACAATAAGTGTTAAAATTGAAAATCAAACGAGCGATTTTTGTCTTCCATTCTATTTACGAAATGACAGTACAATGCGTCTTTCACTATTTTACTATATCAGGGATTATAGAGAACGACGAGATAGTAAAAACAGCAAATTTAATAGTAACAGCGTACAGGTATTCAGATTACTATTTCTTCAAGGTCGTGTTTTTTTGCGTTACTTAACGTTGCGTTGCATTGCGATAATTTAATCCTTTTTACTTTAACATTTCTATAAGGTGTTTTGTCTTATCTTACCTTACTCTTAAGATTTATTTGTTTGCTTGTCATAGCATTTTTATTTATTTAAAATTTTATTCTTTAAAGCGTAATGAACTCTGCACTTGAACTTAAATTGTTGATATTTTGTGGCAATTTTTCTTCTTGGTTATTTTCCATTAACCGCCGGTGGTTATTTAATACCAAAAACGTATATTATTTGTTTTGTTGAATGTTTTTTTAAAAAACAACAATATTTTTTATTGCGTACATATTGCATGTCGCTTTTACTTGCTAAATACACGTCAAAATTTAATTACAAAACAAAAGTAAGAGTAACGATAAATTCGTTTAAGAACTTTCTAAATTGAATTTAACTTCAGAATTCAATCATTATAAACCACAAATAACAATTTACCGCTATATTATGCTCAGGTGTTGCATATAACATCGAACACCATCATCATTCGTAACAAATACACTGTATCATGTCGCACTAGATTTTACCGAAGTTTATCTAGCTGATTGATCTGTGATTTGTCAAAATAAAAAATTAAAATGCAATAAATCATAATTAAGGTTTATTATTAATTGATTTATAAAACAAAATAAAAAATCAAACGGCATAAATATTAGGCATTAACGTCAACATAAGTATCAATTACTACAGACAAAAAATAAATAAATAAATAAAACAGACTGGAATCCTATTGTACACAAAAAATCATTAATATATAAAAATTGCAACGGTAGCCTCCTTCACAGCGGGGCAATTTTTCTTTTTATTATTCTGTGTTTCTTTACTGTGGGAAAATACCGCCGGTTACTTTAGAGAAAGAAATAAATAACCAATAAAGTAAACACAGCCTTACGTATCAACACATACAACTTGTTTGTTTTTTTCTTCTTTAATAGAAATTAAAAATTGCTGAAAAGGAAATTAAAAATAAAATTTTTAATCTTACAAATGACGTTTTGTGTTTTATACGCGATAAAGCACTTTATGAGTTAAAAGAAAACGTTACAAAAATTATAATAATTATTATTTATCATTTTGCCATTTCTGTTTTATAATTATATACAAAATATTTAAGTATTTGCTTTAACAGAAAAAAATGAAAAAAGCTTATGGCAAACAACCAACTTTTATCGTGATAAAACTAAGCAGCCACAATTATGTTATTTTTTATATAAATTATTTAAACTTTATTGGCAGATATAATCGTAATTTTGCTATCTTTGGAATAAAAATTAAACAAAAATACTATGCGCCCATACCGCAAAATAAAAAAATAAGTTAAAAAAGAACGTCTGCACAGCAAGAGCTCGCCAAAGCCGCTTTATGAATTTCTGTGTTGCTTCTGTTCTATGTTTGTTCTTTTTCTCGTATGTTAACTGATTTTTATGATTAATTTTTCTCTTTGATTTAATTTCTATCTATTTATAAAAACATAATATTTAATTAATTAATTAATAATTAGATTATATCTTTGTTATTAATTAATTTTATCATTTGGCAGGTGAATTTGGGTAAACGTCACAGAATTCTACTCTGTAAAAAAATAATACTGTCTATATGTAAAATATTATTAATGAAATTTCAACCTTGGTGTTTATAAAATCTTTGAAATATGCATCTTAGAAAATAAATTAATCTTTAACAACAGCATTACACAAACACATCGTCAACGATGTTTCTCTATAAATCATCTTTTGTGAATTTTGCAAATTCTTAATCGTGTCAATGTTTTAACACATACATACTAATACACTGTGTTAATATGAACGTTAATGCATCTTAAATTATGTGTTAAACAGTAATATAATTAGTAGCAAATTAAACCATATATCCGACACTTAATCATCACCATATAAATAAATTTATTTTATTTTCATCACAAACTAACATCTGTTTTATTTATTTTTGTATTTATATATATTTTAAACAAAGTGTTAATGGATTTTTAGAGCGACTAATATAAGGTGGTTTTAAGATGCTTTTAAATTATTTGTTTATCTGTATACGGCATTGAATATTGAGTTATGTCATACTTAAACGATAAAAGTATTTATTAAAATTTTTTTAAATACTATTTTAAATAAACTTTACATTAAAGTAGAGACAGTCAAACGTATAAACATACTACAGCAGCTAATAAAAGGCAATCTTCAAAAAAAGTTAAGGTAGAGACAACAAATAGCATATCGAATTGACTTTAAAAAATTATAATTAACTCTTTTTTTACAAATCTATAAAAAAACGCATAATAGAGTGGAAATAAAATACAGAAAAAGATGAGAAATTGCTTATGAGGTATACCACGAGACACGCTCGTTTAAGATTCTTTTGTACAATTTTTTTTCTACATAATAACTATTTTTTTTTAATCATTATAAAACTTAAGCAGTGCTTTATAAAAAATCCTAACAAAAAAAAATGATGGACTGAATTAAAGCAAACTTACCACAACTCTGCTATACTTAACTAATCTAAAGCAATGCTGGATTTTTCATTTTTATATTTTTGTTATCTTTGTCTTATTTTCTTTCTTTCTACTTCTTAATTTAGTTTTATTTATTAAAAAATTAATTCGTTTTTCGTTCGATTATAAACATTTATGCTTGAGTAATCAGCACTTAATAAACTTTTTTTCTTTTCTCTTTTTATTTCTGGTTTTTCATTTCATTCTGCGATTAACACCTTTTTTGTTTGTTCCATCTTTAAGCATACGTACAAAAAAAAAGACGCACACGAAAATTATTTAAGGATCTGTAACAATATGGAAATATTAATATAATTTTATTACGCATAAAAAGCTTAGTGTTGTTAATTGTTCATCGTTGGATGTATTATTTAACAAAAAAAAAAATATACTTTTTTTTCGCGCCGTTTTATTCATTTAAAGTTACTTAAAGAATATTTATGTTATTTAAACGTTAAAATAAAAATACTTAAATAACATAAACGAGGCATGTAATTAAATCGTGCGAAACGAATTCAAGAATTGACTGAAAAAAAACTATTATGCTGAGTAAATGGAAATTTCTGTTTCATTCTTTAACCTAAAAAGTACAAAATAATAATAACAATGAATATATAGATATATAGATATATATATATATCTTATTGATGATGTTATTAAAAATTTTTTATAATTTTTATTTTTATTTATTTATTTCTTATTTATAAAATTAAATAAAAAAAATAAATTATGTTACTCTTTTACAAAACTTCAATTTTTATTCATTAAAGAAAATATATAATTTTTAAACAAGATAATTAATCCTCTATTAATCGCGTTAATTATGTTTATAAAACATTTAATTGGCTGCTTTTTATGTTATTAAATAATAACTATAATATTATTTAAAATTAAAGTTTAATCATAAAAAAAGAGAAAAGTTTTTAACAATAAAATAATATATGTAAAATATTACCTTTAGTTAATTATTAACATTTTTTTTTATTATAAACAATATTAACAATTAATGAAAAGGTTTTATTGGCGTCCTTTATTATTTACCTTATTATAACATGTTTATAATCATAATTACTTTAATAATAATGAAAATAAATTGTAATAATATTTTTTTTATAAAAAAAAAATTATCAATGTTATTTTAAATTTATATTTCTTCTTAAATACTTTGTTATTGATTAACTTTTTATTGACAATGAATTAATTATGATTCTGCAATTTAATGTACATCTTATAGCTACTTTTGCAAATACAATCATATTTTTGTAGCCTTACTTTAGGCACGGAAACCTGCACACAAACCAGGC
This sequence comes from Ptychoptera contaminata, assembly GCA_963942525.1. Lineage (NCBI taxonomy): Eukaryota > Metazoa > Arthropoda > Insecta > Diptera > Ptychopteridae > Ptychoptera > Ptychoptera contaminata. The sequence goes on along the minus strand of OZ012636.1, from coordinate 24,164,318 downwards.
ATTATCACATATATAATGCAAGAAAACAAAAAGTATAAAACACAACATTAAGAAAATGAAGCATAATTTAAGCTTATTATTATAATTTAATATTAACGAAGTAAATGCAAATAAAAAATTATGAATAAATTATTTAAATTAATGACGAAAATAATAATAATAATAATTAAAAAGAATTCTGAATAGCGTAATTAATTATACAGAAATATATTTATATTTATTATATGTTAAAAAAACAAACGAGAATTATAATATAATTTTCACATGTCAACAAGGTATAAAAGCGCGTTTCATATGTTTATTTAATTTTTTTTTTTAATGAAAATGCGTTAAAACAACAAAACACATATAGTAAAAGGCAATAAAAACAATAGGTAACATCCAAATTTTTATTTGACTGGTATAGAGTATATTGTTATCACGTTTTTAATGATAATTTACTATTTTGTAATAAATAATATAGTGCCTAATGTGTGTTAGACACATTAATAAATTTATTAAAAACCTAATTTGTATATTTTTTAATTTATTAAATTAAAATTAATTAAATTTATATTTCAAGTTTAGTATTTGCTAAGCTTAAAATCATTACGATGAATATTTTAAGTGTGAAATTACAAATTAGTAATAAAATATATGGGTAAACACCCTTAGCAAAAAAAAAAAATGATATTCATGTACATATCTGTCGAAACAAATTATGTTTATTCTATAAACTGTGTGTGTCAATTTTTTTTATGTAAATTAGGGTACCTTATATTGGCAAGTCATTGGCAACATAAATCTTAATTTTTTTTTGTATTCATTATTTTTCATATTAATATTGATGTTGCTGTTGTTGTTACTAAACAAACATAACACAACACGTGTCTAGTTATTATTATTATTAATTTTAATAGCGCACGGATTGTTATACAAGACGACAAATTCACCCCTTTTAATTCCACCCTTCATAATATTTTTACGAAAAAATTAAAGCCACTCCGGATATAACGATTTTTAATATTAATAAATAAGTAATTATTATTTAAAAAGTGTCATTTAACAATAAGTCACTCATCACTTAAGTCACTTAAACAATTTGCAATCACGGTACAAAATCTTTTATTAAATTAAGAAATTTGATAAAGAAAAATTAAATGCCAGATTAATCGTTTTGATTACCTTAAGTAAAGCAATTGTTGCTTATTTAGAACGTGCAAACACCTACTGTCTACATTTTAGCATTAAATATAATATTATTAAAAATTAAAATAATGAATAATAAATAAAAAATTTTAATAGAAATTAACAAATGTATTGAGACGTTACATAAATTCGTATAATAATTCTAATCATAAATATGAGATTTATATGCAAATTTTTATACATAATATCAATTTACTATCAAAATAATTTCAGTATTATAAATACAAATTAAATCAAAATAATAACAAAACAAATCACGTAATTGTTGATTATTTTACAAATTACGTAAACCTGTTCAATTATATTATTATTCTAGCATTTATTATACATTTTTTTTTTTATATAAGAATTATTTATGTAAATTATTAAGAACTTTAAATTAGTTTAATTAAAGTAAATTTCTATATTTCTCATAATGCTTAGTAAAATTAAATGAAATAAAAATAAGAATGAAAACAAAAAAGTTCATGTAAATCCCTAACCATTTCATTGTTATTATCTAAGCATGAATAAATATTTTGTTTTCCATTAAAAAAAAAAATCATTTAAATTTATTTCATATGTAATATTGATTTAATTAAAACGTTACATAAAATTTAAATCTGCATAAATTTAAAAATAAAAAAATTATATGTATGATTAGTCACAGTGCGAATTGAATTGAAAAACTCGCATTGAAATAAAATTTACATTCATAATCCGTTTTTTTTTTTGCTTCTTTCATTTGCTATCATAAAATAAATAAAAATAAGTCAAACACCCTTTCAATTAAAGGCGTACGTTGCACCATTAGAGTTTAAATAATAAATTTACTTTACTTTATGTTGTTTTGCCTTACTTAGTTTCTTTTTTTCTGTTTTACTTGAACAACATCGACACGTGTCTTGATTGTACGTAAAATAAACAGTAGCAAATGGAGAAAGAACAAATATATTTTCAGCAAAATTATTATTTAAAAATATTTATTTTACTTTTATTACCGTGCTTAAAAAATTAATAAAAAAAAATAATTTATTTATTATAAATCAGCTTTGTATCCGGTTATTAATGACGAATTTTTTGACATTTTCGTTTATGGATTTATTGATTTATTTTTCATACAAATTTTTTTTTGATTCATTTAAAGTAAATATTCCTACATATCCTGGTAAAGAAATAATTTTATTTCATATGCTTTCGTTAAAGCACGCGCATATATTTAGTCGTGAGCTGTGAAATATTTCAAGCTTCTTAAGAAAACTTAGGATAATATTCTTTTTTCATATTAATTAAAATTTAAACATTCTTCAATCAAAAAAAAATTGAGAAATATGAATTCATCAACAAATTAAGTAGATTACTCAGGATTGCTTTAGCTGGATCATTTTGATTACTCAGTTAATTTATTTTCTTTTAATTATTTATTAAATAATTGCTTTATAGTTATAAAAAAACAAAAAATGAATCAATATAACATTACACAATAAATAAAATTTTATTACAACTAAAATAATAATAATTTCATTCATAAAGTCTATAGAGTTTTGTTAATGAAAAAAGAAAAACAAAAAATAAACATTAAGCACACTAATGTTGAATTAAATAAATAAGTAAAATAATTAAAAAACCAAAGTCATACACTTAGCAAGTACATATATATACATATGTTTTATTACATGTTATGTTGTGTTATTAAAAAAAAAAAACGTGTGCCTCCATTTGACTTATTAACAAAACATGATTAAAGTATTTAATTTATTTTTTTCTGTCTCCAAAGTTATTTACAAAGCAATAAATTAAATAAACTGAAAAAAAAATATTTTTTTTTTGTTTTTTTTTTAATGACAATTAATTAATAAACAATATTAAAAAAAAATAAATTTTTAATTACATTATAATAAATCATCTTCCTTATTTATATATTTATATACATAAAACGACGGTAAAAAAAAAAATTCAAATTATTCTAGGCGCCTCGAAATGGAAAAATAAATTTCTTAATAAATTAATAATTATATTTTTTCAATTTTGATTATAATTTATGATAAAATAAAAATATAAATTAAAAATCAATTAAAATGTAATAAAAAATTATAGAAATATTTTATGAATATATGTATATAAGTGACACCAATCAAGCATTACAATTGTTATTGCGTCAATTTTACGGCAATATTACGTTGACTGGACGCGTTTTACTACGGCCTTCGCTAACGTTATTTAATTCTTTTAATTTTGGTGTAATTTATACAAAATAAATAAACCTTAAAATTACATCAATTTATATTTATATATATTGAATTGGTTAAAGGAAATAGATAATTAAATATGTAATCAAGAGCATTAATAAAAATACGCTGTGTTTACTTTAATAGACAAAAGGCATAATAATAACAATAATAATATTATTAATATTAAAGACACTGATGACAGCTGCTATAAATAATAATCAACCTTTTTGTCTACTCTTTTCTTTTATTCTCGCATTTTATTATTAAAAAAAAAAAAAATAAAAATAAAAATTATAATAAATTTATGCTGGAAATGTCAACCGTTGGTTGTCTAGTTTTCTCAGAAATAATATTTAAAAAAAATTTTTATGTTCATAATTTTATGTTCGTTTTTTTTCTGTTATTTTTTGGTTTATCAGACCAATGTTTTGAATGAGTGACCTCAGGTTTGAATAAATATTTTTTACTTTTGTTTTTTATTTCGATAAAATATTGATTAAATGCGATTAATGAGTATCTGGAAAAAGAAATAAAAATAAAAATGAAATAATAAAGAAGTTTATGTTAAACAGTAGCATATTGGCTAGGCCGGTGTTCTCTTTTGGATTCTGATTTTTCGTTTTCTTTATATCGTGAAGTTAAAATATTATTTTATTGTGAATTTTAATTATTTTTTTTATTTTTACCTCATTAGCCTTATTTGGAGTTAAGATAAAAGTTTATTTTTCAAACCAAAAATACTGAATTCCAACTGTTTAACAAAAATATTGATTTTACTTAGAAGTATCAACTGCAACTTGTCAAAAGGATTCTCTCCTAATCTAGCTTTACTTTCTTTTGATAAAACTTTATGATCTTATTTATTTGTGATATAGATATCTCGAATGCTATGACCTAATTTTGTTTCTGTGTTTAAAAAAATCAATAAAAAAAACAATAAAAACAAACAATTTCTCACAAAAAATGTACATTAATGATCACTTTGAGAGCTAAAAAAAAGAAGAAAATTGTCATCTGTCTGAAAGCATTGAAAAAAAAATGTTAAAAATTATCCTTTGGAGTATTATTATTAATTAATATTTGAAAATCCAAAAGGTGCCGCAATTATTACTCACAATTTATTTTTGTCTTTTTTTCCACTGTTTTTATTACGTAAATAAAACATACAAAATTATTATTTCTTTATTAAAAATATATATTTTTTTTTTGGGACCTAATTGAAAATATTTTAACAGTGAGGTGTGAAACTGAGGTGTTTATTAAGCTATTTTATTAAATTATTATTATTATTTTTATGATATTAATCACGCAATATAAACTGTTTTTATTCGGCTACTTTATTTATTTTATTCATAACAAAAATTGTTTTTAGTAATAATTCTTGTTTATGATTAAATAAATTAAGGTAATTAAATATTAATTTTAATAAAAAATACTTTTTTTTTTTAATATTACAAACTTAATTAACGCGATGTTTTAATAAAAAACATAGTTTTTTTTAAGAGTAATAAGCAATATTCATAATTAATAATGATTTAGGTAAGTGGATTTAACCAACTTCGACCTATAAGCGCTTTTGTTCTGTATCCATAATAACTTTTAACAAAAATTTATAAAGCGAATAAAATTATAGAAAAAAATGTGTGGAAAATTTCAGTTCTTTTCACTCATATTTTTTGAAATAATTTATTTACAGTAAAAATTAATTTTATTAATAAAAGAAAAATAAGTAATCAGACAATAAAACTGGGAGGATATATTTAATAACTTATAAAAGCACACAAATAAAATCAATTCATTTCCACATTTAAAAGTGCTACCACTAAGAATAAGGCAAATGTTGGGTGCATCGTGAATTTCTTTGTTATTGATATAATACAACGAAAAGTGATTTATTTTTATTCATTTTTGTTATTGGAAAATTTTTCATCCCTATATATGATGTTGAGTAAAACACAGAGCGAAAAAAAAAATTGGTATCAAAATAAAATAAAATAAAGAAAGAAAAGGGAATTGATTTATATTTGTGGGTGCGATCTGAATAAAATAAAATAATTTTATTTTTGATTCTGATAGGTTTTTTTTTGTTTTGCTTTTCGGGTTTTAATTTTTTTTTTGTCTCAATGCGGATGGAAAATTGAATTTTTTTATGAGCGACATATTTTCTGTATCAACGATTCGACAATTTTTTTTATGTATATTTTTGTTTGGTTCTTCTGTTGCCTGATTTTGTTGTTATTTATTTTCAATATATATATATATATATATATATATATATATAAAACTTATTGTTGGGGTCTGTGGATGGGAGAAACAAATAGATAACAAATATTTTTTTATAACAATGTGGTGAACGGATTTTTGTTTTTAGATAAAACAAGCAAAAAAAAAAAAGAATGAAAAATTTAACCTAAGCGACTGAAGGGTTGTAAAATTTTTATGCAAAAGTTGTATATTGTTATGTTTTTCTTATGGGAAACTTTTTTTGTTATATTTTTCTTTGGTTTTGTGTATGGTTTATTATATGAACGAAAATTTATAGCGATTGTGAATAAAATCAAATAAAAAAAAATGAAAATAAAAGAATCAAATAAGATATGAATGTGAATTTTTCTTGCTTTGTCTTTTCAAAAAAAAAAAAAAAAATAAACGAACACATAGTTTTTGGTTTGAGGTTTGAATTTTATATCTATATTTTCTGTTTTCTTATGGATTTCCTTCTTGTTTATATGTATTATATTCTTCCCTGTGCTCAATTTTATTTGGTTACACATAAAATATGTAAACAAAAGCATAAAAAAAACAATATAGAAAAAATAAAAACTGAAGACAAAAAATTCTGTTTTTTTTTGAGTTCATAAATCAACCAATCGGCAATTTTTAAATAAAAACTGAACATACAAAAAGCCATGAACAAATCATGCATTATCCGAAATGATAACATAAAAAATTACTACCTAAAATAATAAAAAAATAAGTTTCTTTAAATAATGAAAATAACGGAAAGTATCAAAAAATTTAAGGTAAGAAGCTAGAAAATAAATAAATGAATTTTCATGTTGATTTTGTAAAGACTTTTCTTGTATTTTCAGATAAAAGAAAGCAAAAAAAAACCAAGAAAAATTCCGTGTAATAAATCATTATTTGATTATTTATAAGCAATATCCTTAAAACTATTTGTCAAATTCGCGTACAAAGAAACATAAAAAATGAATAAAAAATCATGAAAAATTCATCCCTTATAAATGTAAAGAGTGTTTTGGGGTTTTAACACCCTTTTTAGGTTTAAACAAATACCTGTTTAAGCTTTATGACTCGTCTAAAAATGATTTTCAATATAGAATTAATTTTAATATTAGCCATAAGGTGGCAAAAAAGCTAGTGGAGATGTTACATTGCGTGATAGATAGCTAATAAACTTGTCAAAATCACTATAAATATTATTTTATTAATGTTTATTTAGTTTTCGTAGGTGATACGTACCCCTTTTGTAGCGTAATAATAATAATAATAATAATAATAGACACGAAGTGACAACAAATCCCTATAGTTTCTGTGAAAATAGAAAAAAAAAATTGTATGAAATATTTTCGCTGTAAGCAGTTTGTTAGTAAATTTCCCTAACAATGTAGCCCAGTGTGTATTTACTATGACTGATGTGTTCAGGGGTGGTTTTTATATATAAAAAAATCGTGTCATAATAAGTGTATTGCTAGTAAAAAAAAATAGCATTTATCGTTTATAACGATGATAGACAGTTGGTTTGGCTGGTTGTGCGGTAAAATGTACTAAAGTGAAAGTGATAACAAGGGTAACGTGCAGCCAATATATATATATATTTTTTTTTTATTTACATAAACATCAATTTTTTATAGAGTTTCTTGTTAATAATAAACATTAAATGGTAAAATAATGTTTATTTGTTGTTTTTATTAAAATTCCGGAAGTTTTTAATGGCTTTTTTTATATAATTTTATTTTATTTTTACCTCTTTTTTTATTTTTTTATTTTTTCATTTTTATTTTTTGGTTTATAATTTCAAAAGATGTCAGGTGGTATGGTAACTAATATTTTAAATTTCTTTTTAAGAAAGAAAATATGTTGTGGAAGAGATTGTGACAGTGATTAACTATATTAGTGATTAGAAAAATTTTCCATTTTGTAACGTTTTAAACTTATTAAAGATGTTTGCGTTTTTGTTAAAAAATCTGCGTAAATCTTATTAGATTTTCTTAGTTTGCTTCTTTTTTTCTTTCGGAATTAACTTATTTATAAAGTCTATAATAAAAAAAAATAAAATTATATTAAAAATATTAAAAAATTATATTCTGCAATTTCATTCAATACTTTAATGAATTGATTAAATAAATGAAAGAGAAGAAAAATTCACCTGTTAATTTTCGGGGAGATTTATTTTACTTAACCTTCTGCTATTTGTAAGATATTTATATTGTAAATAAAAATAAATTTATTCTTTAACATTTTATTGATTTATCTTAACTAAAACTTGCTCAGCTTTAAAACAAATAAAACGAAATTATTAAAATTATTAAAAACAAAATTAAATTAATTATATATATATATATATATATATATATATATATATATATATATATATATTATATTATTTATTTATAGTTAATAAAACAGATGGATAACTGAGGTAATTGAGTTAATATGCATTATGCTTAGTCTTTAATGAATTTTATAAAATATGTTATTGTTTAAAATGCTTCATAACAAGATATAAAAAATTAAAAGAGTTGATTATTATAAAATGAAATAAAAATATTATTTACGTTTGAAATAGTTTTAAGGAGAATTTTTTTTCCTACTTTATACCATATGCTGTTGGTTGATTGTGGGATGATTGGTGGCTGGCGAGTGATACGTTCATCGCTAAATACAATCTTATTTCTGACTGAATTATTATTTCCAGTTGGTTGGGGATTTCTAAATAATAATTATTATGTATTACTAAATATTTTTGTATAGATTCCTTTAGAGACTTTCTGAATCACCTCATTTTTTTATTGAAATTATTTGAAAACTAAAAAAATACAAATGGCAAATACGAGAAAACAATAAATAAAATTTCAAACATTAAACAGCGAACATTTTATGCAAAAGTTTAATACGTAATAACTCTGCTTAATTAATTTTCACAATTTATTTGTTGAACTTTTATTTCGACTGTAATAAATTATTTTAATAAATTTAATTTTTCTATACTGTAATGTTTTTAATTTAATTTTTTCTTAAGTTTGTGTAATATGTAGATATTCATCAGCTGGATTCACTAGCAACTTTACCAGTAATATAATATTTGTTACAGAAACATTACTAATGAAATTTGATATTGCACCGTACGATTATAAAAATTATAAAATAAAGAACAATTAATGTTAGGTGAATGAGATTATTTATTATCATTTTACCATTTGCACTCGCTCAAGTATAATTAAATGTTGTTCACTGCAAATCGGCCAACGTAAGAACATTTTACCATGTTTCTTGAGCCAAACATCGTATAAGCATACCAATAAAGAATAAACACAAATGAAGGATTAATGCATGTGATTAATAAATTGAGGACAAATGCTGCCGTCTTTATGTAATTTAATTTTTATATTTAAGTTTGACTAATTTATTCACCATTAAAATTTTTCTTTTTTTTAATTAAAATAATTTTTGCTGAAATTAAATTAAATTTTTGATTATTACGAAATATTTTATTTGGACGATTAATTATTTTTGGGTAATAAAGTATGAGAAATTACTATCAATTTTGTTAAACTTACCGTTTAACGTTCTTACTTATTCTCATAATGCCGGATAAAGCACTAATATTTTTATTATTATTTTTTTTTTTTCTAAAAAACAAAAATATAAAAATTAAATAAAAGTTAATAATTTATATTTATTCTAGTATAAATAAAAACGTGTAATAAATAATGTGTAATGCTGGCATTTAATTAAATTAACATGATAAATCCACATACGATCACCTTAAAGAGATTTAATAATTATTTTTTTCTTTTCTTGATCTTTGTTTTTGTTGTTGTTGTGCGCTGTTTTTAACTCTTTTCTTAGTTTTTATTACCATTATAAACGGTTTTATTGTAACAAACAATAAATTAAGAACAAACGACAACAAACTAACTAAACACAACAACAGGAAAAATAATCTAAACTCAGCAACGATACGCTTTGCAATATATACTCGAATACGCACAAAACAAAAGCGAAAAAACATTAAAGAAAGATGAAGAGGAAAATTATTTAATTCTGTCAACATCAATAGAAATTTAATTTTCATTTATTTATTTTTTTTTTCTTATATTACGTTATGTTGATAAACTTATATAATTCAATTTATTATTCATAAAGATTTTAATTTTTTAATTCCCAGACAATTGAATTTGGTATTTTTAGTAACATTAAGTAAGTTTCCAAATTCTTTTACATTTTGTTTATTTTTGCGTGAGTTTCATATGTGTTTTATTTTTATTCATTTTCACCAGCGTATTAAAATTGTAATAAAATATAAACTTAAAATACAGTAAACAGTGACATGATCTTTTAACACGTAATCAAATAAATTTAAATCACTGATAATTTAAAAGTTCTTTATAAATTTAATGATAGTAGCATTCCAATAATAAACAACAATTATGGTTTAGTTTCTGATGATAAAAAAAAGGAATTATCTGGTTAAAAGTATTAAAGAGTTTTTAGAATCATAATATTTATTTAAAAAAAAATTTAAAAATTTAAATGGAAAAGCTTTACTAATATTACTATTGATAATATGAACTTGTTAAAATCCACCTTATTTCTGTTTGCACCTGTCTGTCTGTCTGTCTTTATCCACATGCAAATTTTCTTTCTTTAATGAATTGATAAAAAATAATATCGATTAAATTGTTTTCTTTTGCAGCTCTAATGAATGAAAATTATTGAATGTCTGTGCCTTTATTGACTACAATAAAGCGGTTTTAATTAATTATATTTTCAAAATATTATCATATACTATTGCTTAGTTAAGTCAAGTAATATATATATATATATATTCTTTAAGTAAAGTTTATAATTTATTAAATGTATTTAGCCTAAGTACTAATAAATCACACGCTTTACTTTTTTTTATTATTGTTATTGTTGCTGTCGTGTGATATAAAATAGACAACGAATAACCTGTAGCACGTAGCTATAATTTTAATTCATTTGACATTGATTTTATCACTTTTGTTTAGATTGTACAAAGAGTTAATAACAATAACAAAAAAAAAAAATTAAAATAATATTAAATTAAATGATTTTAATTACAATTTGTCATATGTTTTCATAAATTATTTTTAACAAAAATAAAAAGAAAAAAGAATAACAAACGCTCTTCTTCACTCGTTGATAAATAAATAACATATTTGTCGTACTTATTTCTTGCTTTGATTGTCAAAAAATGTTTTTTTTTCTTTTCTTCACATTATATTTATATTTTGTAAGAAATAAATTATTTGTGGCACTGGCTATGTTTAGTTGAGACTGTACATATAAAATTATACAATATGATTAAAAAATAAAACATCATTTTCAATTTAAAACCGCAAATATGTCTTCGCTAATCATTTATTGTTGTATATCATGTTTAAATTTTATTCTTATTTTTATTATTTTTTATTGCAAACAATAATTTTTCTATTTTAACAATTAAAATATATAAATTAAAATTTCAAATAAAATGTTAGTAATGTATGGGTGATGAAAAATTCTTTAATAAAATGGCGAAAATAGAGTAATTGTGACAGTTTGAGGTCATAGAGGTTTTGTCTTCATAAATTCTGTTTTTTTTTTTTTTGATGATTAATTATTTGTTTTTTTTTCTTATTCCAATGTTTTATTGTCTTTTATTCGGATGAATTTATTAATGAAAACAAAAAAAAATTTAATTTGTGTGAGTGTTCAGTGAAACCTCTTTTAAATATAGCAAAAGGTTAGTTAATCATGCAGTATCCAATATTCAATATTTTAATAAATTTGCATCTAAATTTCAATTAAAAAGCAACGATTTACCTAAAATTTAGTTATTTTGATGTCTTTAAACAAAAAATAAATTACTAAATAAAAGAAATGTGTAAAGACTTATACCCACTTTAAAAATTCTTAACAAATAAATATAATTAAATTGATTATTTGACAATAAAACAAAAAAATTTTTTAGCGATAAAAAAATATTCCATTAATTAATTTCTACATTAATATTTTATTTATTAATTTATTTATTTTTAATCATGATCAAAAATGTGTAAAATATATAAATATAAAAATAAACAAAAATAAAACAGGTAATAAAATTTAACAAATATCTGTATAGTATTATGCAATTTTTCTCAAATATATCAGCTTATAACAAAAAAAAAAAGTTCCACTAACAATTTCAGTAAAACGTTTTTAAATAAATACAATAAAAAAAAACAAAAATTAAAGTTAAATTAAATTTGTAATAAAGTTTATTAAGTAAACATCTGTTGTGTTAAGTTAATGAATTACCGAAGGTAAAACAAAATAAGTCGGGAAAAGAAGTTTCTTCAGCTAATAAAACAAAGAAATATTTTATAGAAAAATCTTATAAAAAATTTAAAATTTACGAATTTATCAATAAAAATTAAATTTTCTAAGAAAAAAAATTAATTTTTAGTTTTTTTTGTAATGCTTAAAAATCGTTTTATATGAGAATATTGCTGATAAAATCTTTTTTTTTTAATTATTGAATAAAATTCCTTTTTATGTTATTAATTTTTTAAATCTTATTTTCTTTATTGATTTAATGTGTGATTCGTGGAAAATTTGTAATTTTAGGTGGAGATTTGTTAGATCACTTAATTATGAAATAATTATTGTTAGAGAAGATTATTATTATTATTATTATTATTATTATTATTATTATTATTATTATTATTATTATTATTATTATTATTATTATTATTATTATTATTATTATTATTATTATTATTATTTTTCTTTTTAATATCATTATTATATAGCATCTGTAACCTAACATCAAAATACCATAAACTTGCAAAAAAAAAGAAAAATTAGCAACAAAAAAAAAATCATAAAAATAAATCAGAATCCATCAAAAATTCGTCACAATTCGACAGCAAAATGACACAACTCAAAATCTATGATTAAGCAAACGAAAACACAAAAAACAACTAAAAAATTATTCCACACAATAAAAATAAAACTAAATTTCGAATAAAAATCAAGTAAAAAACCCGAACAAAAGTCAAACGAAATGTATCCAATTAGACTCATAAAAAAAGGAACAATAATTGACTTTGAATTTATATATAATAAAAAGGATGCCATAAATCAAATACTCGCCAAGTCACCAAGAATGAATAAATAAAAAATTGAATAAGGTTACACGCGAAGATCATAATATAGATTTAAAAAAAAAATACAAAAACTTTTTCATCTCTCCAATTCGAATTGTCTCCATCGCATCGCATCTCGTTCAATTTCTGTTTTATTTATTTGCTGCATTTTCATTTTAATGGGATTAAATTTTGGCATTTTGTTTGTTCGATTCTTTATTTATATATTCATTTTTGGATAAATAAAAAGTAAATAAAAAAATGAAGACAAATAATATTTTATCACACTCTAACAACAGCGTACCTTTCTGCACTACGTTTACCTGTTGTATGCAGCTTTCACAACTGAAGAGTTTATATTTAGTTTGCTTTATTTGTTACGATCGCATCTAACGAATTTGCAAATTGACAGAATATTTTTGTTTTGTTTTTTTTTTTATTTTGAGCTGAAAAAATGTTTTGCATATCCTCATTAGGATCAAACAAAAATAAAGTTTCGATAAAAGGAACAAGGGCGACTTATTGTCTGATAAGATCAATTTTTTCCCAAAGTTATATAAATTTATTTTTAATGAATAACGAAAAGATAATTTAAATATAATAAACTTCATATGCAAAAAATCGACATTATTTGCTTAAAAATCTCAAAAAAAAGACTTCTTTCATCATTGCTTTAGTATTCTAGTTCAATTCGCTGTTATTGAAACATATTTCTACAGAAAAATATCAAGAATCCTTTTCCTCAATTTAAAAAAATGAAATAAAACTTTCATAAAACTTTATTTTAAAACAGAACCAGCTTGTCGTTTTAAAATAAATTTTCATAAAATGTTAAAGTAAATAGAATTTGCTTTCTTTATTGTATTATTATTATGGTGTCAATTCTTTTCTATTTTTGCTATTTACTGTTTGTGCTCTTAGTTCTTTTTGAATATTTCTTTGGTATTAAATTACATTGAGAACGTGCTCAAATTTGTATAGAGCTTAGATTTCGTGGTGGTAAAAAATGTAAAATAATAAAAGTATATAATAAAAATCCATTTGACACTCTACGATTAGTTAGATGATGCCAGAATAACCAATAATAAAGGTAAATATTTATATAAAAGAAATAACAACAATAATAATAATAATATTATAAAAATATTCAATTGAAATATTTATTTATATTTGATTGAAATAAGAAAAATGATACAACGTTTATTGGGGTGATTTTTTTCCATTCATTTGCTAAGCATTAAGCATAAAATTATTGATATTTTTAATACACAACATAAAAAAAGTAATTCATCTATTTGGCTAATCAAAAAATCAATAAAATCTATAAAAATAAGAAAAACTAGCAAGTGACTAATAACACAAATTTTCCATCGACAGAATTTAGTTATCTGAAGCTCATAAATCTTATTTTTTTTTTTTTTTTTCATAAAAAGGATTCAGAATAAATTCGTAATAAAAAATATATATTTAAAAAATGAATACATAAAAAACAATTTATATGATTAATAAATTAACTTTTATATTTATTGCTATCATTTGATTTGAATTAAAAATGAATGTATTCAACGGAGGAATATAATTCGTCAAAGACATTAAAGACATTAAAACAAAAAAAAAAAACGTTTTAAACTATTTTTATTAATTTTGTTTTGTTTAAAAATGAAAAAAATAAAAAAAAAATAATAAACATTAAAAAAATGAAATAGAAATAACTAAAGACATGATTATTTTGTTTAAACAAATAGAAAAAGAAGATGAGAAAAATAAAACTATTAAAAACACGTCTAACGTTTACAAAAGTAACATTTATTGCTGCTAAAGTAAATAATTAAATATTTCTTGAATCGACCTACGATAGTTAATAATTAAAAATTCTCTCATAGATATATTATCTTACATAAAAATGAAATTTAAATGTTTTTTTATTTTTTTTTTATTATTATAATTATGCCCATTATCATAAGTCATAATACATAATTTAAGTATATTTTATTTATTTTTTTCATATTTTTATTTCTTTTTATTCTCACTAATCACAAAAATGCTTACCTTTTTTATATAAGTAATCGAAACGCATATAAAGGAGTATCAAAAATCATTAACAACTACTAAGGATGAATAAAGTTTTCTTTGCGTTGCTAGCTTGCCATAGCTATAGCCATTTTGATGCAGAATATTTAAATTACAAATACTTTAACCTTATTTAATATTTAATAAAAATATTCGTTACAAGAATAAACGATAAATCATATAATTAAGCACATTAAAATCCAGGTTAATTAAATAAGCAAAAAAAAAAAATTCATCAATAATTTTTAAAAATCAATAAAAAAAATAATTTTATTAATTTCAAAACGTGCTTAGCTAAGATTTCTCTATTCCTTTTTAGCGTTTACATAATAATATTTCGTATTATTAAAAAATTTTAATGTTAAAATAATTAAGTAATCAAAACAAATAAAAAAATTTAAAACAAAATCTTTTAATTGGTCGTTTAATAATTTTTTATTTTTACAAAAAAAAATTTTCGGATTTAAAAAACAGAAAAAAAAAATGAAATAAAAAATTTTAATTTATAGAAATAAATTTAAAATATTTTTTTATATACTTTTGTCTAGGTAAAAATGAATCTTTAAAGAGACAGAATATATATATATATATATATATATATATAAATAAAAATTATCGCGTACAAGACGTAATAAGATGCCGCCCTTCTAGTGCACAAGTACGCCGTCTGATTAAAAAAAAACTCTTTAGTGTACGTGATGGAAATTCTTAAATCTATTCAGTTTGTTTATTTAGTAAAACGTTTTTTTTTTTGTTTGTATAAATTTTTTATAAGGGATATTTAAGGAATTTCTTTCTTTTTTTGTAAGTGTTTAGCCTTTATCGGTTTTTAAGGGGTAAAACTCGCGGTAAAACGAAGTTATGCAGTTTTAATTGGCATAAATAATAATATTTAAGCAATTCTGGATACGGAATTTAAGATGCCCTTAATGTAGGAGAAACTTCTAAAAAGATCCCTTTCATAAAGTAAATTATCAGTTAATTAGTTTTTGCTTTTAATGACCTCCACACTACCCAATTTATAATTTTATAAAATGTCGAACAATCGCTTTTAGTTTAATAAAAACATTAAATAAAGTTATTACTAGTAGCCAATTAAAAAACCCTAAAAATTCGTAAACACCCATCATTTCTATCATCATCTAACCATTATTTACCTTACATTAACCAATTTATTGTTTATAAATAATTAAAGTAATAACACTTAACGTTAATCTTGCATAATTTATAAAAATAGTAAGTAACCAAAAGGAAAATGGCGCCATTGTAAAAACAAAAAATTATCTAAATAAATTTGTCTCACTATCGGTTAGAAGAGTGTTAAATATATATATATAGGGACTTGTCTGTCCAGCCTACTGTGTACGACATTGAGCAGAAATAAAATAAAGTTAATTAGTTAAGTATACAGATTAATATAATTGTTGTTAATTTTTGTATTTTTATTCATTTAACTCTGTCTAACAACAACAAACGATTATTTTAAAATAATTACATCGTTGAAATAATTAAAACAACAATAAAAATAAATAAATAAATGAAAAAAAAATGAAGAAAATAAATAAATTTGCTTCTTTTTATTATTTTTTTTATCCTCATTTGATTTTTGTTAATTAATTGGATGAAATTTGTATTTGATAGTTATCGTCACGATCTTGAATTTATTTATTATTATAATTATTTGCTTTTTCTTCAAAATAAGCAAAAGATACGAGATTCAAGAATTGTTGAAGCAAAAAAAAAAAAAATAATATTATAAAAAATAAGTAGATACACACACACACACATATATAAAAAAATCATTAATGAAATTTGTTTACTTAGCAATAACATCGTTTACGTTTATCAATGGCACAGCAATAATTAATGTATTAATCTTACTTAAGTTGTTGTTTATTTAGATTTTGTTTGCTTTTTAAATGAATTAATTTGAAACTAATTTTTTTTTTTTAATTTTGAAGACAGTTAAAATGTGTTTATTTTTTATTTAATTAATTGATTAATTAATTAGAATTGAATTAAGTATGAGAAGAATATTCTCAAATGTTGCTATTGCAAAATTATAGGGATTTACCAGTATTATTAATTGTATTATAAAGATGTTTCATATTAGATATTAATTGATATCAAAAAAAATTTATCAACAAGTTATAGTTCTTTTGTCGATGCGCGATTAATATAAGTTGACCTTAGTCGAGTTTCGATAATCGTTTATTTTCTTGATTGATGACACTGTTTTATAGCATATATAAAGTTATCTTGTTTCTCCTTTAACACATTTGATTGATTTTGCCAATTTAATTAGGTCCTAATGGCTATAAGACTTAAGATGCTGATTTTTAATGAGAGGAAGCAGTATATATCACTGCAAAAATATATTATTTTAGACCCACTATAATTTTTATTATAATATAAATGCTTTTATAAGTTAAGAAGAGTTTTAATTGAGTTTAAGTAAATTTGAAACGTTATACCTTATATTTTGCCACTTTTTACTTGATTTTTTTACCATTAAAACAATTAACACACGCATCGTAATAAAAATGCAACTACCACTCTGTTTTTTGAAAAGTCTCTAAATTATAATATAAAAAATTAAATAACTAATTAAAACATAAAATTTCCTGTTCTCAATATCGTATTCCGCCACAAGGCTTTAACAGTGCCTTATGTTTAATTATTGGAGAAATCAAAATTCAATAAATATAAAAAAAAATATTCTTTAATTAAAAATGATAATTAAAACATTTAGTTTTTTAATTATTGAATATTATTTGATTGCAAAAGGTTTTGCTCAAAACTCCAAAAAAAAGCACCTGTATCTTTATTTATTTTTTTTTTTTAATTTTCATGTAATTATAATGCGGCCTACATTGAAATTTGCCAATTACCTGAGAAAATTATTAATTAATAATTTAATAAACATATTTTGTTTAAGCAAAGAAAAAAAAAATAACGGCAGGAAACATAAATAATTTAAAATTATTAAGATTATCAAAATTTAATAATTACTTTACTTACAGAACGGTTCTTACTGAGGTTAATCATAATTAAACCAGTTATTTTAATTATTTTTTATCATTTATTGAAAAATTTGCAGATAATTACAAGTGTTTTTGACAATATTTTCAATTAAAAATACAATTTATTCGTCTTTTTTCGTTGTTGTTTCATAGCGATCTGTTTCAATTAGCAAGTATGACAACTGAAAACAATGCATTAAAAATATCTTTAAGGATATTAACCTTCATTGTGTGAATTCATTTAAAAAAGTGTAATTAGTTATAGTAATAAATTTCATAAATTTTTTACTTGTTTGGCAATTATTGATTTATGATTTTAGACAAAAAAAATTGTTATTAAGTTAATTTATTTGCTCATATTTATAAATATTTATAATTCATTGTGTAACACAAAATGGATTTCAGATGCAACGACTTTTTAGAAAAAAAAAATCAATAAACTTTAAATCACATACGCATACATATTAACTAGTAAAATAATTCAAAATGTTTTCTTAATTATAATAGTTCAATTTTACTACTATATATGTATATTATGATATATGACATGTTATTTCGCCTGATCGGATTAAATAATTGTTTTCTGTTTTGATTGTTTACTTGTCAGTCCTGTCCACACACAGTTAAATGCGACTAATTGGATTATTTATGACTTAACAAAGATATGAAAATGTTATTAAATTAATATACTAAATAATTATTAATTATAATGAGTATGTTCATGGATTAAATTTAATAAAGATATGATTCTGTTTGAATGACAGTCTAACAATAACAATCCGATCATAGCGGCGACAGTGGCAGTGGTAGTTGGGTTATTAGTTTTATTTTATATACCAATTTTTAATGAAGGTTATTGCTGATCATTTTATTTTATTTATTTTTTTGATTGTTTTTAATTAATAAACTGATCAAGAGATTAACGCTTTTTTGTATCTCCTATATATTCGGCTTTTTTTAAATCAGAATTGTATTGATCTGCCGACTTGTTTCCGGGAATTAAGTTTGTTTTATTGCCAGTTTGTTTATTCATTTGATTTCATGTTATACAATATTTATTAAGTAAATTGCAATAAATTTATTAAAATTACACTGGTTGCAGTGTTTTTTTTTTTGCTTCTTTCTGTTTTATTTAAAGCGTGTTGTGGTTGATAGTAATCGATTTTTGATCGACGGCAATGTATTTTATTTATAAAACACCGTTTTAATGATATGTAGAAATGTATAAAAAACCATAAAACAAGTAATATGCCTACAATTACTGCCAATCAGTTTTTGCTTCAATTTCAATGATTTTTTACAATAGTAAAGGGTGGGCTGTTTTTATAATTCGTATTATATGTATAAATCAAACGAAAAACAACACTTTTCTTCAATCAAATAATTTAACAAAATCGCAAAGTAAATAATTATAGATTTTTATTACTAATCATCCTCTGTATTAGTTGATCAACCACCTTGATAAACGTGCACAGAATATAATTCCTTATTACCTTTACTTCGTCACCATGGTTTTAAGAATTGCCGTGATATTTACTCGTGTAACCGGCAAATATAACGTATAATAAAAAAATACTAAAAAAAAAAAAACTATATCAGATCGATCGCACGCGATCATTTGTTATTTGTATTTGCGCTAGTTAAACGATATTAATTGTTTCAAATTGTAAAGAAAAAAACTGTATATACAGTACACACAGTCAAACAATAACAAAATGTTTTTCTTTTTCAAAAACACAGTGATGTGCGATATAATCATTGTTTGTACAATGTTTTCTGGCGGTACACAATTAAGTGTGCGCAATGATTAATTGCTGTTGCAAAGGTATTCAGCTTGCATTTGGCCGGTTTTTCTGTCTATTTATCTGTCTGTCTGTCTCTATGTCCGCTGTAGAACATTTGCGTCGTGACGGTAATATTTTTATTTAGTTTTTAATAATAAATAAATCATTTTCATAATATTATTGCAGGTTTATAGAGTTGTGTCCGCTTTTGAATCTTCTATTTTACATTCTTACCTAGCACGAACAGTTGTACAAAAATTAAAAAAACAAATTAAATTCCTTCTTTCTATTGATGCTTAAATAGAAATATGCAAGACTATTATGATTTTTTAAAATTAATTTGCTTATACAGTATAAGGAATTTATAAAAAAAAAAAAAGAAAAAAAAAAAAAGATTCACATACAAATTAAAGAAAATATTTCAAAAAAAAAAATTCTTGCTACACTTGAATTTTTAACTTCCTCTAACAATCCAAATTTATAATTATTTCGTAATTCAATTATTATATTAATCGGATTATTGATCTGATTTAAACGTGAACAATTCAAAAATAAACTTTAATAAATTTGTTAAAATTAACAGAGGAAAAAAGAAGGTAAATAGAAAAAATAAAAAATAAACGTGAACACGTTTACTTGTCTAATATTATTAAACTTTTTTATTTTTAATATTCATCTAGCATTGTCACTTATTATTAGTATTATTATTATTATTTAAATATAATTTTATGTTACTTTGTGTTTAAGTAAACTTGATTTTTACCTAAAATATAATAATAATAAAAATCTGGTGTGAACAAACATGACGGTAGCTTCACAGTTTTCTGTTGTTTTTTTTTTCCTTTTTGTATTTCGTACTTCAATAATACAAAAGAACAAAACGAAATTGTTAAAAATAAAATAAAACTCATAAAGGAATAAAAAAATATTATTAAATGAAAATATATATATATATATATATATATATACATATATATATTTAATGTCGCATTAATACAAAATTATATAAAAATTGTTTAAAATTCATGAAATGTTTCTAACAAAACGAATGAAAAACGAAGAAGAGAAACAAAATTAAAAAAAAAAAAAAAAACAAGAAAAAACTTAAATTTATACTAAATTGTTCATTTTATTCCAATAAATATTTAAATGTAGTGTTTTTTATTGAGCAATGTATCTTGAATTATGACCGTATTGTTATTAATATAAAAATAAATGACAACGAAACCATTATGAGTCCCAATTATTACCCTATTTATATGATTTTTTCATTTATTTTTTATTATGGAAACATTATATTTGGGTTTTTTTTATATTTTGAAATTAATACAGTTCTTTCTCAATGTTTTGTCCACATTAGAAAATGCCTGTGTTCAATTTTTTTAATGATATTTTTCAATTACTTGATTTCAGAATCGTTTCTGAAACAATTCACAAAGCAAATTTACTGTATTATAATTTTCTGTCCACAAAAATATAAGAAATTAATTTTTTGTCAAAAAACTAAAAATCCTTCTCATACCGTAATAGATTAAAACAATATTTTTTTTGAACAATAAAACTTCGATTTGTTCTCACCGTATGAAATTAAAATTAAAAAAAAAAAAAACCATAAATAAAACAAATTTAATTTAACAAAAATTATTTTAAACAAATTATCATAATCAAGTTATAAACGAATGAAATATTATAAAAAATACTAATAATAAAAGAATAACACAAATTTGCTGTTGTCGTCACGTTGTCTCGGTCAACTTCAAGTAGTTAAATAATATAAAAAAAAAATTTAAATAAATTTATTTAAAATACAAATGTTAAATGTTTACTGGAGGTTTTATTGGTTTTTTCGATTAATAAATAATTATTTAAAAATATTTATTGCACTTAAGTTTGGTATAAATTTAGCTTATTTCTACTTTCAAGGTGGTTTTTACAATATAACACTTTTAAGAGATAATACACAGCCAATTTACACGTTTCATGTTTTTCCTCTATAGAAATTTTGTCATTAAGTCATCCGTAGTTATTATAATATTCATAATTTAAGTTATTTGAAGGTGATGAACAGTCATATTGTTTATTTGTTACTAAATATCATATTATATTAATCAAAATAAGTTTGAAAAAATAAATATTTTAACAGAGAATTTGATCTATTTATCTGCCTAATTAACTAGGCACGCGACTTTTATCTATTATTTTCAAAAGAAATTCCCAATTTATTATTTACTATTAATAATTATTTTTTGCATAATCTTAATTAAATGAGATCTAATAAGCATTATACTTCGCACTCAGTAAATATATGCTTGTTACGTTGTCCAAGAAACCCGTTAAATTGTTAAGTTAAAATTTTTTAATAGTTTTATCGAGGGTTAATTATAATAATTTTTTCAATTAAATTAAAACAAATAAAAAAGTTTTAAATAATATTTTAAACCATTAGACTTCCTCTTCATTTTAGCAAATTGCGTTTGTTTTGACAATGCAAATATGTCGTAATAAAATATTATTTCTAGTTTATTTCATTTGGTAAAAATAGAAAAACATTTCAATCAACGCACTGTATAAAGTCACAATATGAGTGGGAAGCTGCAATTTTAATAACAATACTCTTATTTTTTCTATTGTTCTGTCTTTAGGTGAAAATAATGTCACACGTGCTGGACACTACTGACCTTCTGCTACCGGTCATTAATTTTTTTTATTTAAATTAACAAAAGAAAATTATTGAAAGCCACAAACATTATTTTTATTTCTGCTATTAGTAGAAACTTGAGGGCGGATTTGGGTAATTTAATCCATTGTATTATGCGATGTTGAAAAAAAAAGGTTTTATTTAACAAGAAATAATAAAAACTGCATTCAGTGATTTATTTGATTTATTTATTTTTTGTTGTAAATTACTATCCATATTTAGGATTGAACTAGAATATTTAACGAATTTCAATCTAGATGCTAAATTAAACTCAAAATTATGTGATTACAATTGGTTGTGTAGAGTACTTTGTAATATATCGAATACGTACGCTTTAATGATTACGATTACAACGTTTTCACTGTTAAGTTCAACGATAACTTGCTAAATATTTGGTATATAAAAATATTTGTAAATGTATATTTAAGGTTTTATTCTTCTACCTTATCGAATTTTAATTATTCTTATTATTTTTATAGTCTTGTTAAAAGTTCTTCGAATGGTTTATCACGATTATTTATTAATGTGTTATTATAATATTTTTGTTTTTTACTGTATTTTCATGTATCTTTGCTTTTTAATTATGCTTTCTTATTATTATTATTATTATTATTATTATTATTATTATTATTATTATTATTATTATTATTATTATTATTATTATTATTATTATTATTATTATTATTATTATTATTATTATTATCATTATTATTATCATTATTATTATTATTATTATTATTATTATTATTATTATTATTATTATTATTATTATTATTATTATTATTATTATTATTATTATTATTATTATTATTATTATTATTATTATTATTATTATTATTATTCGAACTTAAATATATTATTAAATAAATATATAATAGGAATATCCGCAACAATTCGCGATTATAGGTTTCCTTTATTGTATTGTTTTGGTTTGGTTTTTTTTTTTTTTATTATTTAAGTTGATCATTTATAT
The DNA here is from genome assembly GCA_963942525.1 of Ptychoptera contaminata. Taxonomy (NCBI): domain Eukaryota; kingdom Metazoa; phylum Arthropoda; class Insecta; order Diptera; family Ptychopteridae; genus Ptychoptera; species Ptychoptera contaminata. The sequence continues at coordinate 24,140,992 of OZ012636.1, read as the reverse complement.
AGATATGTTATTTTTATGTTGTTAATTCTTTAAAAGCGTGTGCTTTTCTGTAGTATTAAACCTTTTTATTTTAAATTATTGATCTATACGTAATAATGATGTTTTTAGACACTTATAGAGTTGAAAACTGTAACACCTTTAGCGTTAATAGAACTTAAGAAAAAGTAGTTAATATTCATATGAATTAAATAGTTATATTGATAGAATAAGTTGAATAAGTGACCTTACATTCTTTGATTATGATTATACATAAATGTGTTTTTAAACTCTGCTATACTATATAGCAGTAGCCTTACATGAGATTTTTATTATAACATCGTTTAAAAGTAAAAGAATAAGATTATCTCAATAAACCGTTCCAAATTACAATACTAAATGAATGATCTTTTTTCTGCTTTGCTGTTTCTTCATTTTTATTATCCATATTTAAAATGATATTACTTTGTTAAATGTCTTTTGTATTTATTATACGTTATTTAGATGCATCTTTGCAAATTTTAATTTTTTTTCCTCTTATACCTTTTTGCCGTATTTTTATTCGTTTATTATTTTATTTTCGTATTTAATATTTTTTAACATAGTACAAACAGCATAATTATATGATTTTATTATTTAATTTTCTTATGTGGACATTTTAATTATTATTAATTTTTTCTTCTAATTGAAATTATTAATTTTTATGGATTGAATTTTATTTCCGATCACTTTTAAGCATTATAATTATTTGAAAAAAGAAATAAAATAAAAACCTCTTATTGATTAGCAGTGGAAAAAAAGAGTGCTTCGAGCATAATTTTATGCATTTATATGAATACAACTCGCTTCCTTAATTAATTTAATTAAAACATTTATAATTACTTGTAATAATATATATAAATGTAAATTTGCTTTATTGTTATTAAAAGTACAAAAAAAAAATTGATATTAAAGCAAAAGCAATATTTTCAACTCAATTTTCATTGCTTTATCTCTACTGAACTTTGTTGTACCGTTTTCTTCATTGGCTGTTTTTTACATTTTATTTATTTGTATTAAATACCTGATGTCGATAAACATATTATTTTTTATTACTATTTTTGTATCTTTTTATTATATAAATTTAATATAATAATCAAAATAATAAAAAGATGCACGATGTTTTTATTAAAACGAATATATATATATATACATAAATAATTTTTTTTATTATTATTATTACCATGGTCGTGTTCGTTTAGGATTTATTTTCATTATTATTATTATTATTATTTAAACATTTATTTGTTCATATAATAAGAATGAACAAAGATTTATAAAATTTTCGGATATAAAAGTATAAAAAAGAGTTTTTTTTTTGAAGAAAAAAAAAAAAAATAAATAACTCGTAAGCCCAGAGGCAAATTATATAAATATTTTCTTCTAAATGCAATTTATTATTTCGTTTTTATATTTTAATTTTTATTATTTTATTGAAGTCTTTGGAAATCTTTCTTCGTTATTTTATTCGCAATTAATTATTATTTAATAAAATTTTTCACATTATTATTATTATTAATAATAGTAATAATAATAATAATAATGATAACAAAATTGCATAAAATTCTGTTTAAAACAAAGATCAAAACAACCATTTCATTTCAGTTGTGAACGATAATTATTAATATAATTGTATTTATATGTTATGCTGGTCTTTGGGATTCTAGAATAAGATGCCAATTACTACAAATTATAATATTTTAAACCGATAAATTATATTTTAAAAAATGTTATATAAAAAACTATAGTGCTTGCCAGTAAACTGAAGCCTAATGCTACTAAAATTGAACACGATATTTTATCACTTTTTCACGCTAAAATATTTTATTTGATTTTAATGATTATCATTATATATTTACGAATAATGATTATAAATCCTTTAGTAACTTTTTTTAAACGCATCCTCTGTCATTAAGAATGCTTTAAGGATACAACTTTAATACTTTTTGAACGGTATGTACGATAGAAGAAAAAATAAAAATTTAAATGAACTTTGAAAAATGCTTTTGAAGAATATTTTTTATTTGTATAAAATTTGTATGTTGTAGGCGTTAGTGGGTGAATAAGTTAAACAAAACAAATAAAAGAGCGCGTCATTAGTTAAACACTAATCAAGTTGATAAAATATTAATAAAAAAACAAAAACAAAATAAAAATTATGATTAGGTTAACAAATTTTTATTATTTTTAAATTTTAACCAATAATAACTTGTCAAAACTATTTTTATAAAAATTATTTAAAAATCAATTATAATAAATAATATGCAAATGAGATGATTTTTCGTTTAATTTAATATCCAGCTATGCTCGTGAATTTTTAATTAGTTTAAATTTTATTTATAAATATTTGTTTCTTATAATGAATTAATGTTGTTTTCGTTTTTTATTTATTTTTCGTTCTTCAAATTATTATTAAACAAAATTAAAATTCAAATAAATAAAACAAAAATTCCTTTAACATTGTGTTTGATTTAAATAAAATTCAAACAAAAACGAAAAATAATATTTCTAAATATACATATATTTGTTGAGTGTAAAACCGGGCAATCGTTTTAATTAAATACAAAAAAGAATTCCTAAATCACTGTAATAAAGATAAATAACCGCAAAATAAATTTTTTACTTTCTTTAATTATTCTCATCGTTTTGTCGCGCATCGTTTTCAATAATCAATAATTTATAAATAGATTTTTTTTTAATTAATTTAAATGCAAGCAGTTGTATATTGAAAACTAATGAAAAATAATTTTACTTTTGTTAAAATGCCAAGAAATTTATTTATTACAGAATTTTACATTATTTAAATAAATTAATCTATGATTGAATATTGAATAAATTTATTTAGATAATTTTTACCAATGAAATTGTTTTCATTTCGTTTAAACTACCTTAAGTATTTTTAATTAATTTTCTTTTATTAAATGTTAAATTTTTGAATCTAAATTTATTACTTAATTCCACTAAAGTGCGTATTAACTTGCAATTATAAGACATCTTTTAGAAAATATGATATTAACACTAAGCAAATGCATTTTTGTTTAATAATCTTTTTTATTATTCGTGCCTTTAAAAAATTATAAATTCTAATTTCTTTTAAAATAAATTGAATCTTAGAATATTAATATCATTCGCACAAGAAATTAACAGCATTTTTATCAACAGAGTTATACATAAACATAGTAAATTTTGTGTAATTTTAAAATTATTAATGATTTTTGTATGTCTTTTCGGATGTAGTTTTTACGCACGATTTTTTGTTTCTTAGTTTTTTTTTTTCTATTTTTATTATATGTTTTAATAGAAAATATACTAATATTAATAAAACAACATTAATTTTATCAACATATATATATATTTAAGCAAAACAAAACAAAATGAAATTAAATAATCTTGTCTAAGCCTTTTTTATTTTTATTTTAATGATCTCAGATGCGTATGTTTTTGTTGATATGGAAATAGAAATTATTTAAATTAATAAATAAATATAAAAAGATCACTTAACGTGACTTAACTTAAGTCAGAATATAAAAATTATGTTAACATATGTCTCTCACTAATAATACATATCATTTCTATATAACTGGATATACAGTGATGATTAACTATGCTAAATTTTTTAATTAATACCTACTGTATGCATAGTATTTTTCGTTGTTTATTTTAAAAAGTTAAACTTAAGTAAATTTGTCAACGTTTTGTGATAAAATGTTAATATTTACGCAACGATGACAGGTTGTACTGATGCATTTAATACTTTGATCGTTACTAGCTTATTTTGTATTTTAAATAATTTGTCTTAAGGCAATTTTGTGTTGTTAAACATTTAAACGAACATCCTAAACTCGTTGTTTTTTATTTCAGGGATGATATTTAATTAATATCATATTGGATTAATATCCAATGTTACTAGTTTCTTTTTTATTAAAATTTAAGTAATTTTTATAAATTTCGTAAATTCTATACGGACAAAAATAATCATAATCCTGAAGCAATAAAAATTTGATTAATTAATTTACGAATGAATTTTCTGTTAAATAAAATTGTTATTGCTGTTGTAGTTTTTTATAAGAACATTTTAATAAAATAATTAAAACGCGAATACAAAATATATAAAAATGTAATAAACGTACAAAACAACAAAAGTTAATAATTTATATATATAAATTTATATTTTTATATTACATTTTATGATGGACAATCATAAGACCATGAAAAATGAAAGAATTGATGAAGAGTTCTTTATTTTTTTTTTTTTTATTATTATTATTTATTATTTTATTAGGATTTTTATTATTAATTTTAGGTTTTTATTCTTATTTTGCTGCTCTTTATTTATTAAGCATCCAGCTTAATATCACGTTCCGTATTAAGAATAAATAAATAATAAACTGTGACTATGGCGACGTACAGCACGCATGTAAATAAACAGTTTGTTTTTTATATATATATTTATACAATTGTAGGCGCCCATGCCCTTATTTATGTTGCCTTTTTTAACGTTTTAATAAAATTAAATTAATGAAAAAATAAATAAAATAAAATAATAATAAAAAACATCTCTGGCTGGCGCCGTTGGTTAGGAAGATTTATTTTTTATTTTATTTTTATTTAAAAGAATCAAAACATTTTTTTTTATTGTTTTTTGCTTCTATTCAGCAAGTTACCAATTTTTAAGTTAAATTAGAAATAAAATATGAATTAAGGCAGAAAGTAAAAAATAATCTTAGTCACAAAATTGTAACATGCAAGCAAGTGCCACAGGGCGCCGAGAAGTTAATATTTTTTGGTTTCATTTATTAACTTTGCAACATTTGCCGCCTTATGCTTTATCTTATCAAATAATTATGAAAATAAGTATAAAGCATTTAAAATGCACATCGCTACATAATTAAATAAAGATTAAAAAATCATTCATGACTGATGATTTTGATATAAATTTTGTATTTTTTTTTTCTTATTCTTGCTCGGCAGTAAATTAGCAACATTTTTTTTCGATTAAATAAAAATTGAATGAATTTATAAAGCAATCATAAACAGTTGTATTCTTTATATCTGTTATTTAATATATATATATCATTTAAAGTATAATAAAGTGAAAGCATTGTTTGGGCTAATTTTGTTGTTTAACAAATTTTTAGTTATATTAAAATTAAAAACATTTTCGGTGCTGTTTTATTCGAATTTATTTACAGAAATTCTAGTTAAATTTGAGTTTTTCTGTGACCTTAATTTAAATAAAAAATATTCCAAAGCTAAAATTGTCAATTGGAAAATCAAGCAAAATCTCAAAATACCTATTTTATAAAATACAAATCTTATGCAAAATACAATATTTGTCTTAATGTCAAGTGATTTATCAAAATTCAAAAGGAAAAATAGCTCCCAACCCCAAGAGATAAGAATTTGGTTAAACCAAAACTCTTAAATACGAAATGATTCCTGTAATTTGAGTAACCGATTTTATCAAAACTTAACAATAATATTTAAAGACGTTACAGAAATAAAAACTCTGCAAAGATTTACTAAAAAATACGAAAAATTTACGAAAAACTACAAGTTGCACACAATAAAATTATCACAATAATCACAAATAATTATTATTTATTTTTCTTTTTAAGCAAATAAACAAATAAAAATCAATTAGTATTAAAAATAAACAATATAAATAAAAAATAAAAGACGACAATATTAGCTAATGTAGAGAATATTTCATTAGAAAATGAAATCATTTCGTTTTTTAAAGAATGTTATGTGCGTGCCAGAATTTTCTAGCTTCTAACGAAAAGTTTCATTATTAAAATTCTTATTGTTTATTTATTTTTTTTTTGACTTTATTTCTGCTACAAAAATAATATAAAAACTTGTTTGTCAAGAATTTAATGCAACGATTAAAAAAAAAATGCAATGATTAAGTTTCAACTATTTGTTTTATAATTATCGCAATGTAATTTTAAGTAAAATGTTTATAGATAATGCATGATTCACATGGTTGTTAGAAAATTAGAAAGAAAAATTCGCCAACAATTTTATTGGTAAAATGTTTATCATCTAAATAGTAATATAAGAAAAATGTGAATAAAGCTTCTAAGGTGAAAAATGGAAATATTCTTTGCACGAACCACACCCATGTTTGTGTAAAGTTTATGAGTTATGACTTATATAGGGAAAAAAAATTTTTAAGTAAAATAAAAAATAAGATGCGCATAAATAAATTTATCTAAAAGAAAAAGAAAAAAATTGCAAAAAATGTATCTCCCACCATCGACTTCTATAAGTAGTTTAACTTTGTTTTTTTTATATATTTTTTTATTATTATTAATACTACGCTACGTTACAATCCATTACTTTAACAATCATCTAACCAACAGAAACCGTATACGTAATAACAATAACAATAATAATAATAATAATATTCATAACTATAAGAACCGCCCCACGATTTCAATAAATTTTGAGTTTTTTTCTTCTGCGTATAAAATGTATTATATCTTTGACTTGACTTATGTCTTCTTGTCTTAAATATTTTTCATTTTCTTCTGTATAAGACAACAACAGCAGAAGAAAATACTAAAAATAATAATAATAAAAGACATCAGCATTTATATATATAAATTTTGTTATTGCAAAAAGGCAGAAGAGAAAAATAAAATAAAATGTTAAAAATAAAAATTTACTTACATTGCCGCTGTCTGCTATTTTACGACAGGGAATAATTTTTTATTATTATTATTTTTTCTCTTTATATATTTTGCATAAAATGTGTGCTTTCGAATGTCAGCAAAATTAATATATCTAAATGAAGGTAAATTATTAACAAACTCTGCGTGCAAATTAAATTTTAATATCAAAAAGTTATGAAAACGGCTATATACTGCGTAGAACAGACTATGTAGTGCAGAATATGCTAAAAAAATTATTTACTAAAAACCAAGAGAGAAACAGTAGTCATTTGTAAGATATTTATTACCCACGGTAATATTATTAAAATATTGTGTTCATGTTAAAGTCCTCGAAGTACAACATCGTAAATCAATTAATGCAAACAAAAAGAAAAAAAAAACGCGAGGTAAAAACAGAAAAAAGCAAACAAATAAACAACGAAGTAACAAAGGGTTTTGCCAGTTGTCCAATCATTAAGCAAAGATGGATTCAAAAATAACATAAAAACGTTTGTTGAGTATATATATTTTTACGTCTTTACATTCAATTTGGTTATTTATTAATAAATAAAGAAAAAAATGTTTATTATTATGCAAAAGCATCATAATTCGCCATTTTGAATATTTTAACCTCGCATTGATGAGGCCTGTTGGTGGCTAAAGTAAAGAAGGTAAATAGAAGATTTTATTATTTTTTTTTAAATTAATTATTAATTGTGTAGTGTAGCAGGATTTAACAATTTATTTTTAAATAATAAATATGCATTTGATTTAAAAATAAAAGATTTTTAATTGCTGATTAATTTAGTCAAGAACCGGGCGTCTCCACTGTATTTTTTTTTCTTTATTTCGTAAAAACCCGTTATTTAGCAACAACTTTAATTAATTTTTCCCATAAAACTAAGTGTTTTAATTGAAATTAAATTTAAGAAATGTATTATATTGCCATTAATTTTGTTTTATTTAAGTTTATTGACTTTTACTATTATGTCAGTGATTTATTTTTCTATTTTTTTCATTAAATTTTTATTGCAAAGCATAATAATATGATATTATTATAAAATTATTTATTATTAAAATATATTTATCACAAGCATTAAAGCAGCAAGCATATTACTATAAAAAAGTATCAGAAAAAAATTAACAAAGCATCAGAGAAAAAAAATTTACAGCAAATAATGTTAGACAAGTCAAAATTAAATTGACAGAGAACAAAACGTTTATATTATGTTGTAAAATAAAAAAAAAAATAGAAAGAATAAAAATTGAACTTTTTGCATAAAAAATATATAAAATTTTATAAAACAATGAATGAAACTAAAGTAAAAAAAAAAACCAAATCGAAAGAAATGTAAGGAATAAACGATTCAGAATGTTTTTTTTTTTGTTCTTTCTTTCAGTATTTTGCTTTGTTGCTTTATTATTATTATTTTTTCTTTTTCATTTCGCTAAAGAAGATAAAATAATAATAATAATAATAATACTAATATATTTCGTTTATGTTTATAACGAAAAAAAAAGTAAAAAATTAAAGCAAAAACGACAAAAAAAAACGTTAATAATTTATCTGTATAAAACGACAATAAACATGAAACATACGACATGAAAACAAATGAAGAGAATACGCGATGGGTACAATATGTTTATAATAAAAATAATTATAATAAAAATAATAATAATAATATGGGGAACGGGTTTATATTGTGGCGGCAGGTTGATCGCGATGGCGGCTAGAGGTGGAGTCGTGTATTCCTGATGAGGATATTTTTTTTTTATACTTCTTTATTTTTGCATTTAGTTATTTATTTTCTTTAATAAAAATAACAATTCAAATAGAAAATTAATAAATAAATAACAGTAACGAAAATGAAGAAAGAGAACATTGAAAGAAAAAAAAAGTACTAATACGCGTCTGCTTTAGAGAATACAAATGAGAAATAAGAGATCTTATTTTCACGACTTTTTTCGTTATGTTTTTTTCTTTTTATTTGAAAGCAAATATTTGGTTAGGTTTATTATTGTTCGTTTTTTGCTTCTTACTTGTTTATTAGTTTTTATTATAATTATTTAAAATCAATCGTGTAAAGTTCTTTTTTTTTGTTTAGCTTTGCAGTTCTAAATATTCTGCAATGGTCAGCCGGGATAAGTATGAATTGTAGTTACTTTTTTCTTCTGCTGTTTAAATGTGAAGTATTAGCTCCCGCATTCTTGTTCCATATTGAATTATGTATTTCTACAGAAATATACATTTTATGTTGATATTGTTGATATGTTGTTATTTTATTTTTGTGAATCATCAATAACATGCTGTTAGAATCAAATATCTTATTTTCAAACGCACACAAATATATATATATTAAATCATAGAATCGCGAATAAATTGAACAAATATTATACAAGAAAATCATTATTGACTATAAAAAAGCAGACACTTATTGTTTTTCGTAAGATAATCGTCGAGACGCATTTGTATCGATTACGAGCACGCAATAAAGTTGTTATTTAAGCGAATGAACAAAAAACCACTATTAAATGACTTACTAAGTAAACTTGACTTTAATTCACTTCTTTTACTTAGCTTAAGTAAATTTAATTGATTGTTATTTTTTATTTAAACAAAAAATAAAATAAAAAACAGCCTTAAGTAAGCAAAAACTTACATTTTTACTGCTGTTGCTTATTTATTTATTTAATTTTTTTTCTTATCATTAAATTTTTTTAATTGAATTC